>VWZE01025398.1:185721-254484 GCA_013396675.1 Eubucco bourcierii | reverse complement strand
ATGATCAGAGGGCTGGAGCAGCTCTCCTATGAGGACAGGCTGAGGGAGTTGGGGCTCTTCAGCCTGGAGAAGAGAAGGCTTCGAGGGGACCTGATAGTAGCCTTCCAGTATCTGAAGGGGGCCTACAGGAAGGCTGGGGAAGGATTATTTACAAGGTCCTGCAATGACAGGACAAGGGGCAATGGGCTTAAACTGGCAGAGGGGAGATTTAGACTAGATGTTAGGAGGAAGTTCTTTACAGTAAGGGTGGTGAGGCACTGGAACAGGTTGCCCAGGGAGGTTGTGGATGCTCCCTCCCTGGATGTGTTCAAGGCCAGATTGGATGAGGCCTTGAGTAACCTGTACTAGTGGGAGGTGTCCCTGCCTATGGCAGGGGGTTGGAACTAGATGATCCTTGAGGTCCCTTCCAACCTTACTATTCTATGATTCTATGATTCTAACTGCAGTTAAAAGGTAGTACAACACCTGTGAGGCTAGGAAAAGTTCTTGGAAAACCATTTGAGAGGTTATACATAAGTAGGATTATTTTTTTTTTTCTGAATGAACTTTTAGACTTAGGTTTAGATGAACCAGACTGATTTCAGGCCCAGCTAACCAGAGATACAGACTGACCAGACCAAAGGTCTATGTCCAAGCTAAACTGGGGCAGTGTACCTAGCAACGTCACCTGTAGTTATAACCTCCAAAGGGGGACAACAGAGACCCAGAGAAGTTTTCCCATTAATTCATTCTCTTATGTGGCAATCCCTCTCCTTCACATATAATACTTTAAAAATAGACAACTAAACCCATGCAACTTTCTCCCTGTGAGAGAAGCCAGCTCCAATTTAGCAATGCCCAAGTCCTTTAAGGAATAAACTCATCTGTTTTAAGTTGCTCTGGGTTTTATAGACCAATGTATGGCTTGTTTTCACACTCCACTTCCATTTATTGCCTATTAGTCCCACAAACTTGCAAAATGGGGAGGAAAAAATGTAGTTCTCTTCCATTTATTCAGGTCATTTTGGACAATGAGCTTGAGCTGCATCAGGCTTCTCATTGAGGATGGCAATGTTCTGAGCTATTGTCAATTCATCAGGGCAGATTTTATAAGCTTGTGCTGCTCTGAGCCAAGGCAGCCCTGTTGTTCTGAAGGGTGTCGCAGCAGTAATTTCCAGCAGCTGAAATCTGGACGTCTTGTCTCATTAGATTGCCACATTCCCTGACAATGGCCATCAAAAGCCTGTTCTTTGTTTTAAAAAAAATAAATCAAAACATTCTATCATTTGGGTGTCAGTGGCAACATGTGCTGCCTGCATTTCAAAGTACTCTGAAGTGTTTGAAACTGCCATCATCCTGGGGGAGGAAGTTGTGCTTTACCCGAATCCAAAGCAACTCTTCTGCTACCTGACTGCAATCATAGAATCATAGAATTGTCAGGCATGGAAGGAACCTCAAGGATCATCCAGTTCCAATCCCCACTGCCATGGGCAGGGACACCTCACACTAGATCAGGTTGCCCAAAGCCACATCCAGCCTGGCCTTAAAAAGCCTCAGAGATGAGGCTTTCACCACCTCCCTGGGCAACCTGTTCTGGTGTCTCACCACCTTCACCTTCTTAACATACAATCTGAATCTTCCCACTTCTAGTTTTGCTCCATTCCCCTGACTCCTATCATTACCTGACACCCTAAAAAGTCTCCCTAGCTTTCTTGTAGCCCCCTTCAGATACTGGAAGGCCACAATAAGGTCTTCTTGGTGCCTTCTCTTCCACAGACTGAACAGCCCCAACTCTGTGTCTGTCCTCATAGGAAAGGTGCTCCGGCCCCCATGGCCCTTCTCTGGACATGTTCCAGCATCTCCATATCTTTCCTGTAATAGGGACTCCAGAAATGGATTCAGTACTCCATGTGGGATCTCACCAGAGTGGAGCAGAGGGAGAGAATCACCTCTCTCAAACTGCTTTCCAGTATCATCTTGACTTTTCTTTCTACTACACAATCTTTTATTTTTATAGATGGTCCCTTGCTTTTATTCAAAACTAAAGCTAAACTGCTGGACAGTCACTGCCAGAATCAACCTGACTGAGACAGGCTACATTGCACCATTCTGTCTATACAAAGCCTGCAGCACTGGACTAGGAATGACAGAAGTACTATTCACTAGGTTGCAACTGTGCTAATCAAAGGTGATCCATTGAATTCAGATCTTGAAAAGCTGGGAGACAACAGCTGCTTCTTTAAAAAGTGCCCCAGAATGTTGCAGCCTGAGCTTAAGCAAGCTCTGCTGTGCCTGGGTCTAACTGTGGTGGTAGCAGCCGCTGCTTTTTGGTGAGCTAATAATATGATACCACTCAAAGAGGAGTTCTCAGGCAACTTACTGAGCATTGAGCTTGACTTTTAGCATCTATTCAAGGCAAATGTGGACAAGTGACATGTAATGGAGTGAGGGTTGGGATTGAGACTCATTTTAAATCCCACTCACATCCCAAAGCAAGCAAGAGTCCTCTGCTTTCCTGTTGGGAGAAGCCACCAGAAATCCTTAGGAAAAAATACTTCTGCTTACTGCAAATTGTGAGGGACATCTCCAGGACCTAGAACAAGTTGATTCTGTCCAAATAAATGAGGAACAGTTGGAGAGCAGACCAGGAGACAGCCAGAAGATGTAGTCACTTCTACTCATTGGTAATGGACTTGATCTCTGGAGGTCCCTTCTAACCTTTCAGGTTCTGTGATTCTGTATGGCTCAGTAGAGTACAGCTTCATGTTCTAGGCTGGAGAGCTTTTCTGAAGTGATTAGAGCTCCCTGCTCACCTGCAATAAGTGTGAGACTGGGATTTAGGGGCTTTCAAGTTTGAACATCCTATTTTCACAGAGGACATGGTTTGCTGTTGAACAAATGCCCTATTTTGCCATCCCTGTGCTGTGTCTTTACACATCCACCTCTTAATTAGGCTGTAAACGCTTGTTGAAAGCTTAGATCTTGGTGAATCACACTTGTTGGGCTAAATCAGGGTTGAAAGATTCCCAGCTACCAGCAGGAAAACTGGAAGCTGAGCATCAGTGATGGGAACAATTGTAAACCAAGTTCTCACAGGTAATTCTGAGCCTCACTCAGATTTTACACAATCTTTATTCCCCACCAGCTTTTGCAGATAATCATAAGGCCCTGTCAGAGTCACAATATTTTTTTCCCCCACACTGATAATCCTTGGAAAAAGAGAAATAAACCCCAGAATTTTTGAAGTGCTCCACACAAAGAATAAGTACACAGTTAGTTGAATGATGTCTTTCTAAGTTTGCCTGATTAAAATATGATTGAAATCCAACCAAAACAATAGAATTGCTCTGTATGAAGTAGCTGTCCCTTGCCCTTCAACACAGGATTAGTTTCCTCAGGGTCTTATGGCTGTCTTGACACAGAACTCTTTGAACTTGTTAGGCTGTCCAAGATCTAAATCTCTTTCCCAGAAAACAATTCTATTCCCTAAGTTCTGAAAGCTTGACAGTCTCTCCTGATCTCATCTGCTCACACTTTCAAGTGTCTACACTTTACTGAAGAAGTCTCCCCCCACTACATTAACAAAAATGTCTCAATGCTCAGACCTCCAGTGACCTACCACAGACTGAGCTGGGAAAGCAGGCACCTCAGCTGCACGTTCCTGCTCTCACTGCAGCACTGAAGAGAGCAGAGCAACATCCCTTGCTGCTTGTTGGCATCCTGGCTACAGGGCCATAGAACATGGACAACCTAATGCTACCACCTTGTCACCTCTGCTTGGTGTCACCCCACTGCAAGCTCCAACATCTCGACAACACTTCTTACTTCATTAAAAGTTGTGCTTTGTTCCTAATTTTAAAAGACTTTTGTTTGTGTGTGTTGATATTATTTTAAAGTGATCTTTACTGGATGGCAGACAGGATCCTGTGCTGTACCCAAAGGCAAAGAGAGAAGGCAAAATCAGGATCTCGGTCTGTGCAGGTCAATAGAAGGCACCTAATTATTTTTGAAACCGCTGTTGTTCTCAGTGAGGACTTCTGGCAGTACCATTTTCCTGGCAGTTTACACAGAACAGCAAAACTAAGTCAAATCTTGTTGCCTTGGGTTTATCTAGCACCTACTCAGCTCCAAAAAATTAAGGATCAAGCCTGCATTGTCTCCTATCTTCTCAGGGAAGTTAATACAACTTGGGATGATTTTGGAAGCATCAGTCCTCATATCCAAAGTAAACTAAAATGTCCTGTAGCAAAGAAGCTGGTGGCAAGCACTGTGCAAATGCAGCATGCACCAGAATGATCTCCTCAGTCTTCATTTTCTTCTCCCTCCCACCTTAGCTAGACTTCTTTATTTTCACCTCACTGTATAGAGCTTCCTTAGAGATCACCTCAGGGTCTTAATAAAGATAGATAGATAGATAGATAGATAGATAGATGGAATAATTGATCAATCTGGAATTTTTGTGAAGAGAAGTGGTGCAGCAGAAAGAACTGTGCTTAGTTAATTTAAAATGTTTGATAATATAAACTGCAATCTCAGTAGGTACAAATATTATCTGCCAACCTAATCCTTGATAAAGACTTCAGGTCCTTTCTGGAAGTCAGTAAGCACATTTCTGGAAGTCAGTAAGCAGAGTGCTCCCAGAACTTGGTGTTCTTTCTTTCCCTTCTCTGCTTTTGGAGCCGATGAGCTGCTATGCATCTGTCATGCTAAAACATGCCTCCTGATGACAGCCCCTGTGCTGTGAGCAGGCAGGTGCTCCTGCCTATGGCTAGGGAGGATTTCAAATACCTCTTTGGAGTGTCTTTGGAACCTCTTTATTCATTACTGTCAGCAGTGTGGGGAAACTGGTTTGAACAGCCTCTACAAACAGACAAACATAAGGCGAGGCAGCAGATGCAGTAGGAAATGAACAGCAAATATTAAAATCACAGTTTGCACTACCCTACGCTGAGGTTGGTTGTGGTGGCTTTATCACATAAGGTAACATTTCATCCGTGGCTAGCAGCACAGAACTATTTTTCATTCCAGGGCTCTTGATACAAGGTCTGTTCTCCAAACCCTTCATCAGCTTTGCCCTTCTCTGCACCTGCTCCAGCCCCTGTGCTTCTTGTAGTGAGAGAACGCAATACTTAAGGTGCCCTGAGTACAGGGGGACAATCACTGCCTTGGTCCTGCTGGTCACACTATTGCTGATCCAGGCTAGGATGCTGGTGGCCTTCTTGGCCACCTGAGCACACTGCTGGCTCATCTTCAGCCAGCTGTTGGTCAACACCCCCAGGAAACTGGATCGAGTGGGTTCAAGTCATGAACCTTTGGGTGCATTTTAATACTTGTCACAAACATTCTCTGGACAATGCAGCCTTTCTGCTCAGACAATGCAGATGAGACACAAGAGGAGTGCAAGCTTTCCCACAGCAGCCTATCATTATGGCACAAATGAGGAAAGGCCAATTTTAAATGCAGATTTGAGGTTTTTGAAAGGCTTGCCAGGCTGAAATGTGCTGAGCAGTGCTGCCTGCATTCTGACTGTTCCAAAATGTGTGAGATTTGGTAGAGGACTATAATTTTCTGCTAGAATAATACAGACGTTGGGAATTATGTGGCAGCCAAATTGATAGCAGCTTTCCCAAGAATTAGAAGCAGCCTTGCTCAACCTGAAAGGCGAAGAGGAATAAGAAGGTAATTGCTGGGTGATCTATAGCAGACTGTTTGAAATGTTAATAAGAAGTTATCAAGGATGCAAAACTGAAACTGACTCTATAGTCCTTTGATTGTCAGAAGAAGATAGCAGAAGAGTGAGCTGGTAATTGATTCAGTGAGGACAGCAAATTGCCAATGATTTGAAGATAAAAAGCTAAAAACAGTGGGGAAAAAGAACTCCTTCATGGAATAGTCTTAATGATGATAGTTCTGGTTGCTACACAACAATGAATCTAAAAGAAAAAGACCCATATTGCTCCAGCTTTTGTCCATGTGAATAGCCTCATCTGATCATTTCATTTTCTCATACCTTCAAAAAGATCTATTTTGTTTTCAGGGTAACTTTGAAGAAAAAGATGTTTTGGTTATTAAAAAAAAAAAAAAAAGAAGAAGTAATTTCCCCCCCATCCCCTCCCAATACCTGAAATAGAAGTGACGAAAACAGGACAAAGAAAAGCCTTTTAGAAAGCAATTTTAAAGAAAATACCTGCTGAAATTGAGGCATAAAAAAATCAGTGTAAACATGAGGAAATATTTTCTCACTGTGAGAGTGACAGAGCACTGGAACAGGCTGCCCAGGGGGGTTGTGGAGTCTCCCTCTCTGAGGATATTCAAGACCTGCCTGCATGTGATCTGTGTGATCTGCTCTAGGTGATCCTGCTCTGGCAGGGGCATTGGACTGGATAAGCTTTCAAGGTCCTTTCCAGCCCCTGACATTTTGTGATTCTGTGAAATGAAATTATTTGAAATTTAGTTGTGAGAAATCCTATGAAGCTTAGTGAAGCTACAACTATGCTGAGAGTGGAAGAATTAGGAAGATTTTCTTTCCTGAAGGACCAGTCAGGCATTGGAACAGGCTGCCTAGGTTGATCACAGGATGTCAGGGGTTGGAAGGGATCCAAAGGGATCATCCAATCCAACCCCCCCTGCCAGAGCAGGACCATACAATCTAGCTCAGATCACAGAGGAATGCATCCAGATGGGCCTTGAAAGTCTCTAGAAGAGGAGACTCCACAACCTCTCTGGGGAGCCTGTTCCCGTGCTCTGTGACTCTTAAAGTAAAAAAGTTCCCCATTGTGTTGAGGTGGCACCTCCTCTGCTGCAGCTTACATCCATTGCTCCTTGTCCTATCACAGGGAGCAAGTGAGCAGAGCCTGTGACCCCCTTCCTGATGCCCACCCCTCAGATATTTATTAAATCCCCTTTCAGTCTTCTCTAGACTAAGCAGCCCCAGGTCCCTCAGCATCTCCTCATCAGGCAGTGCTCCAGTCCCCTAATCATCCTTGTAGCCCTCCACTGGAGCTTCTCCAGCAGATTCCTGTCCTTCTTCAACTGGGGAGCCCAAAACTGAACACAGTACTCAATATGAGATCTCACCATGGCAGAGCAGAGGGGCAGGAGAACCTCCCTTGGTCTGCTGGATACAGTCTTTTTAATACATCCCAGGATCCCATTGGCCTTCTTGGCCATGAGGGCACATGGCTGTGCCATGGATAACTCGTTATCCACTGGCACTCCCAGGTCCCTCTCCACAGGGCTGCTCTCCAGCAGATCACCTCCCAACCTCTACTGGTGCAGTTTATTATTCCTCCTCAGATGCAGGACTCTGCACTTGTCTGGTTCCTCTGTGCACAGCTCTCAGTCTGTCCAAGGCTTGCTGAATGGCTGCACAGCTTTCAGCTATATCAGCCAAGCCTCCCAGTTTGGTGTCATCAGCAAACATACTGAGCAGACTCTGTCTGTCTGTCCATCCTCTGATCAGTGTCATTGATGAAGATCTTGAACAGCACCAGACCCAGCACTGATCCCTGGGGGACTCCACTAGTTACAGCTCTCCATCTGGACTTGGAACCACTGATCACCACTCTTTGGACTCTGTCTTGTAATCAGTTTCTAATCCACCTCACTCTCTGCTCTTCCATCTCTCACTTCCTGAGCTTGCTCACTAGGATGATGGGGGCACTGTCCCTGGAGGTGTTAAAAAAATGAGCAGATGTGGCACTTCAGGACCTGATGTAGAGGTCATAAAGGGGCTGGACTTGATGATCTTGGAGAGCTTTCCCAACCTTATTCATTCTATGATTCAGATAAAAGGTGCCTGCATTTAATATGGGTAGAGATTACAGGCCTTGTAAATTTGCAAGGTCTAATGAAAGAAAAAGAGTAAATGCAATGGGATTGTGAGGAGCAGTAGAGAAGGCAGAGCTGAAACCTGCCATATGAAAAGAGGAAAGTGATGAGGGGGATGAGGTCACTTTGTTAGAATGAGGGGGGGAAAAAGAATCTTACACAGCATCCTGTACACTAATTAGAGGTAATGAAAATAATTGTTCCCTTCAGCTTCAAACTGTGGCTAATTACAATTAAGTGTTCATTACAAGCTACCATAATTAGACTTTCTCTATGTTTCATAAATACAGGGTTTAAATTATGCAGGGAGGGAGGTTATGTCCTTTGTAGTGATTTCCTGTCTGTCATCTTTTCCCTCTGCTTCCACAACTGTTTCTTAGCCTCCTTTCTCAGACAGCCCCACTGTCTGTGCTCCACCTGATTGCTGAGGTGGTTTCTCAGCAGGTATGACACATGCTCATGCTGCTTGTTGTCCCTTGTCTCAGGAATGATCAGCAAGACTCAGCTTCACAGAGGATTTCAGGAGCTGCAGCTTCACTGAAGCTTGTGCCTCTGACCCTAAATGCAGATCCTGAATGCATAGTTGAAGCAATCAGCTTCTGTAAAATGAGAGAAGGTGGCACTAAAACTAAACACCCACAAGATTTTCTGCATTTCTCACAGTGCTGTTTCCTTGTAATAGAACATCCAATACATTAGCTAACATAGCCTGCTGTGTCTGCAGTGGATTTGTGCTTTTTACAGGATCACAGGATGTTAGGGGTTGGAAGAAACCTCTGAAGAGCTTCAGGTCCAACCTCCCTGCCAGAGCAGGACCACAGAATCTAGCACAGGTCACACAGGAATGCATCTAGACAGGTCTTGAAATTCTCCAGAGAAGGAGACTCCACAAGCTCTCTGGGGAGCCTGTTCCAGTGCTCTGTGATTCTTGCAGTACAGAAGTTCTTCCTCATGTTGTGGTTGAACTTCCTGTGCTGTAGTTGCCATCCATTGCCCCTAGTCCTATCACAGGGCACAAGTGAGAAGAGGCTGTTCCATTTAACCTTGACCACCTTCTCCCTCTTCCACCTTTATTTTCAGGCTGAGCCATGAAAATGAAGTTCAGGAGTTGCACTAGGAAGTAGTCACCAATATTGATCTGTTCTGATGATTACCAGGCTAGAGGATCTATGTGCTTGAGCACATTGCTGTCAACAGACCTAGTCACAGGTGAGGTCTGATGTCACCTGCATCACCACATGGTCCGTTTTCTTCATTAGCTCTGGAAGAGCTGGAGGTGACAGAGAGATTTGGGAGGTGGTTATGGGTGAGAGAGCAGTGCAGTGATGCCTGCCTAGGGAGAAGGGATGGAGAATGGAGAGCTAATTGAGCATGAAAACAGAGAGGGAAAAGGCAAACAGTGGGAGAAGGCAGGAGACAGAAAAGGTCACTCAGCAAAGTGAGCAAACAAAGGCAGGAAATGCCACAGGCAGCAGCTCTGCTGGGCTGAGTAAAGGAAGCAAATCTGAGCCTGCTTAGTAGGTGGCAGGAGACTGTGGGCACCCCAGGGGATCCCAGACCTTGAAGACTGATTTGGTCAAAGCAGAGATTTCTCAGCTTGGCTCCTGGCCTATTTTCAGTCTAGGCAACTTGTTTCTGGTAGTTGTCCTAATATTGTGCTACTGTTTCATCTCCTACTGCCTTCATTACTTTGCCTCACCTTCTGTCCTGATGTCTTCTGTAGTGCTGTGTGGACTTTTGAACTCCTGTTCCATGTCGAGGTCAAGTGATTTCTGCCACCTTGAGGTATTTGTAACTGTTCCCTGGGATAAGAAGCACAGCTTATTGCTTTCTAATAAGGCTTTAAAGCCTGTTAGCCTGAAATAGGAGTCAATACAGAATAATGACACAGCAAGGACTGGATCTGAGATCTCCTCACTTATAATCCCCCAGTCTAGGAAAAATCTATATAATTTAATGGCTAAACTTTATGAAGTTGGGCTACTCAGAGCTTTATCCAGATGGACTCTAAAAATATTTAGTGATGGAGCCTGCACATCCCTCTGCAAGCTCTGTAACAGCTTGGCTGTCCCAAGATAAGGAAGTTTTCCTTCACATCCTGCTGTAACCCTTCTTGCTGCCACTCATTCTCCCCCACAGTTGTGAAGAGCTTGGCTCTTTGTCCTTTGTAGCCTTCTCACTGGCAGGCTGCTGTTTCTCCCCCCCAAAACAACTGTTCTTCTGGCTCCCCCAGCCTCTCCTCAAAAGGTAAATGCTCCAGAAACCAATCACCACAGTGTCCCTCCACTGAACTTACTGCAGTTTGTTCATGTTTGCATTGTACTGGAGGCTACAAAATTGGATGGCATTTTCTCCATGTGGTGTAGCAAGTGCTGAGAATCACTGCCCTTGATGGACCAGTTGTGCTGCTGGTAACACAGCCCAGGATGTTGCTGGCCTTCATCACCACCAGTCATCCTCACTAACACAAAACCAGACCACCATCTTCCAAGACCCTATGTTCCCACTGCACAGAATTTCAGGCTGCAGCCTTGTGAGGGATCCCTCCTTCCTAAGTGTGGGACTTGGCATTGGTCCTAGCTGAATTTCACATGTTTCCTGTTGTCCATTCTTCCAGCCACACAGTGAATGATTGGCCTGACCTTGAACGTATCAACTGCTCCCCCTGGCACTGACACCAATTTAGTATCACAGGCAAGGTGGATGAGAGTGGTTGGCCGTGACTCCCTTTCTCCAGGTCATAGGTGAAGATGTGAAGGAGGACAGATCCCAGACAGGCCTCATGAGTCATCTGCTTGCCAGCTCCAGGTAGAGTATGACCCACAAATCTGTCCTTCAAGCAGTTTTCAATCCTTGCAGTTGTCCACATGTCCAAAGTAACAAACATGATTATGTGATGGCTTTGGGAGAGAATGTTGAAAGCTGAAGTTTTAGTAAGTGGCACACATTGCCCTCTCCAAATTTTCAAGTAGCCAGTCAGGTTGGTCATGCATGGATGAGTCTCTTCCTAGTAACAAGGGACAGAAGGAAAGGAAATGGCCTCAAGTTGCACCAGTGAAGGTTTGGGAGCTACTTGCCCCCCCCCACCCCTGCAATGAAATCACCCAGACTAGATGCAGTCTGTTGGAAGTTAAGGAATGAAGCTATACTTACAGCTTAGCACAATTTACAAGCATATATAGACACAGTACAGTAATATACAAGTTAAAAGTAATACAAAACCACAAAAATCCCTCCCAAAACAACCAGATTGCCAGGAGGCTCCCAACCCAAACTTTCTCCCCCCTTCCCCCTCTTTCCCTCCCTTCATAAATAACCAGATCAATCCCTGTATATCTCATGTGATAAATCTGGAGAGATCTGAGGTGAGATGTCAAAAAAAGACGACAAGAAGATTAGAAGAAATAAAGGGTTGAGTAGGATCAGAGTTAAGGCAGATGCAACCACAGACTGCCAGAGAGAAAAGAGCAGAACTGAGAACTAATCGAGCAGTGTGTGAGAAGTGTCTTATCTATATTTTGACTACTTGCATTTCTCAGCAGAACAATGAGTGATATAGGTTACTGTTGTTGTTTTTCTTTCTTCTCGCAACTAAGGATTTAATTTCTCTAAGTAAAATATTCCAATTAGCCTCAAACCAGCACAGGTTGGGCACTAGGAGAGACTTCTACAATAAAAGAGTTCTCAAAGCTCAGTAAGGTAGCAGAATCCCCATCCCTGGAGGTGTTTAAAAGAGGAAGGGATGTGGTGCTGAGAAACATGGTTTAGCACCAGCCTTGGTTGAGTTAGAGAATAGTAGGATTGGATGACCTGAAAGGGCTTTTCCAAGTAAAATGATTCTCCTGAAGCCCCCGTCGTAGACTCACAGACTCACAAAGTCATAGACTCGTAGAATCAACCAGGTTGGAAGAGACCTCCAAGATCATCCAGTCCAACCTACCTCCCAGCCCTATCCAATCAACTAACCATGGTACTAAGTGCTCCATCCAGTCTTTTCTTGAACACCTCCAGGGACAGTGACTCCACCACCTCCCAGGGCAGCCCATTCCAATGCCAATCACTCTCTGTGAAGAACTTCCTCCTAATATCCAGCCTATACCTCTCCTGGCACAACCAGAGATTGTGTCCCCTTGTTCTGTTGCTGGGTCTCTGGGACAGGAGGCCAATCCCACCTGGCTACAACCTCCTTTCAGGTAGTTGTAGACAGCAATGAGGTCTGCCCTGAGCCTCCTCCAGACTGCACACACCCAGCTCCCTCTCCTCACAGGGCTGTGCTCCAGTCCCCTCACCAGCCTTGGTGCCCTTCTTTGGATATGTTCCAGTACCTCAACCTCTCTCTTGAATTGAGGAGCCCAGAACTGGACACAGGACTCAAGGTGTGGCCTGACCAGTGCTGAGTACAGGGGCAAAATAACCTCCCTTGTCCTCCAGGCCATACTGTTCCTGATACAGGCCAGGATGCCATTGGCTTTTCAGGCCACCTGTGCACACTGTTCTGTACCTTTTCACAGATTCAGTGCAGTAGTTACTTTTCCTTGGGAGGCTTTGGTGTTTCATTATGACAAGCTCTGGAGGCTGACCTCTGGTGTTTCATTATGACAAGGTCTGGAGGCTGACCTCTGGTGTTTCACTATGACAAAGTGTGGAGGCTGACCTCTGGTGTTTCACTATGACAAGCTCTGGAGGCTGACCTCTGGTGTTTCATTATGACAAGGTCTGGAGGCTGACCTCTGGTGTTTCACTATGACAAGGTGTGGAGGCTGACCTCTGGTGTTTCATTATGACAAGCTCTGGAGGCTGACCTCTGGTGTTTCACTATGACAAGGTGTGGAGGCTGACCTCTGGTGTTTCACTGTGACATGGTCTGAAGGCTGACCTCTGGTGTTTCACTATGACAAGGTCTGGAGGCTGACCTCTGGTGTTCCACTACGACAAGCTCCAAAGAGGAGCTCAGAGGAATGAATATTCTATGGAGTGATGCTCAAAACATGTCTGTGCTGACTGGCATTTTATGAGCCTGCAAGATACTTCACTTAATAATAGAAGAGGAAGTGCTGCTGTGGTATCTTGAGGTGTATTTATGCTGCTGTGGGCACAGAAGAATTCCATGATATTTTTAATCTTTATTTTAATTACTGAGTTCAATTTTTTTGTTTTTTAAATTGCAGAGGCCTCTTACCGCCCCCCCCCCTTTTTTTTTTATTATGAAGTGTTCTGTGAGATTGAAATATTAATTGAAACAAGAGCTGCCTTGCTCTTTCCCAAGAAGAAATCCAATAATCTCCGAAGCCTCAGCTATATGCAGGATTTGATTAAAAGTCTCACAGAGGTCACCAGAACAGCCAGTACTGAGACTTGGTTATTTTTTATACATGAAAAGCGTGAGCCTGGTCTTAGAAGCAAGACAGAGACATCCATTATTAATGGTGGGCTGGGTGAAAATCCAAAACGCAGCAGGGTTTGATTGCTTCAGGTCAGACCCCCTACAGCCCACTGTGGTTCAGCTGTGAGGAACTGGGCACTTTTGAATTCCCACTGAGCTTTGCATTCTTCTGCATCTACTCTCAGCTGATGTCTGGGATGGTGGAGAAGGTGTTTGATTGTTTTGCTGACGCAAATGTGTTTCTAAAGCAGATGTTTATAGGGCAAAATGAGAAGTGCTTCGTGTGCTGTTGTAGTTTGAGGCCAGGAGCTACCCAGCGCTGGGGGACAGAGGTGACTCTCACTGCTTTTGGAGAGTAAGAATGAAGACACTGCACACTGACTGGAAGTTTAAAGGGAGATTCTATTTACAGGTGCATATTGCAAAAGGCAATCAGGTAGAATACATACACAAGCTTGGCCAAGTCTATTGGACTAAAATCTTCTAGAACACTCCACCTGTTCCACCCTCAGCAGGCCCGAGAGTAGGCCAGAACTGCTTTCCCTGCCCCCTCCCCAGCTTAGGCCTGCAAGGCCTCAGCAGGCCGCGTGAGCCAGCTCAGACTTCGCTGCCAGCCAGGAGCCAGCTCCCACGCACACACCGTGAGGTAAGGAGGGACCTGTGCTCTTTCCAGAGACAGGAGTGAAGGGAGGAGAGAAGGGAGACAGAGAAATAGCAACCAGGCACTGGCTTTTAAGCTGTGATACTGGAAAACAGAGTAGAATAACAATGTTACAATATCCTGGGACAAGTCTTGGTCTGTGTGGTTTTCTCAGGGGAACCTGGGACCTCTTACACTATGACACGCACTCAGGGGTAGCTCTTTGTTCCCTCATCTGATCACTTTTATATGCAGTTTATGACATTTAATGCTTATTATGGACAGTTTTGTTAAAGGAAAATATTTAATTTCAGTTGGAGACAGAGAACATAACTCTTTGAAAGACAAACAAGAGGTTCTCTAGACCTATATAAAATCAGCACAAAGCAAACCAGTCTTGGCTGTTCTTGAAATTTCTGCCATAGAGACTCCTTTCCTCAGCCCCTCCCAAATTGGAATGCTGGAGGAAGTTGGGATCAAAGCCTGTTGGGAAGCTTAAAGCCCTGAGCCTGCAGGCAAATGGCCAGGACAAGACACAGTGGTGGGTGCTGAGAGTGGTGGTTAGAGTAAGGCTCTGGAAATCCAGTTCTTCAGTGCTTTGATCTCTTGAATAGATGTTGCATTACCCAAACCGAGGCTCTTATTTTGTGAGCTTCGTTTTCCTGATGTCTTGTCATGAAGGTGTGTTTGCAGGAAAGTTTTGCCTCCAGGAGTTAGCCCCTCTAAACAAATGCACTGCTGTAGTCGTGGTGTGCTGCTTTCCTCTGCCAACACTAAGGTCCACAGGCAAGCAAGGCACCTGCTATTGCTAAAAAGCAGCCCTTGCTACTGTGGGGAACTTCTTGCAGGAGGCTTCTTTCCCTAGCAGTGCATAATTCCCATCTCACCAATTCAAACAGTGTGATCTTGTTGACCTCCTGGCAGTTCTGTTATCCGTTGCTTTCAAGGAGAGATGAATCTTGCCCAAGGTGCTAATTCAAGATGTCTGCCTTATTTTTGCTGCACAGGACTGCAGTGGCTCTAGATGCTGTTTTGGCTTGTTTATTGTCTTTTCACCAGGCATCCAAGTGAGAGTTAGTTGAAGAAACAGAAAGAAACATACAGGGTTTTTGTTTGTTTGTTTGCTTGTTTTTTACATGGGAAACTGAAATGTAAGGAGGAGTAGACAGGTGGGAGAGTTCAGGAAAGGCAGAATTAGATCTGTTGGTGTCACTGGAACATTTTGTGTTCAATCGTGGGCCCTCACTACAAAAAAGACACTGAGGTGATGGAGTGGGTCCAGTGAAAAGCAACGAAGCTGGTGAAGGACCATGAAGAGCAACTGAGGGAACTGAGGTCCTTTAGTTTTCAGAACAGGAGGCTGAGAGGAGACTTCATGTAACAGCTTGAGACTAAAATTTTAGTTGAAAACAGAATTTTGCAGAGGTTTCAGACAGTTCAAGAGGAGTGGACTCCTCAGAGTTCGTATTACAATAACATATTATAATAAAGATAGCTTCATCTCTCTCATGTTTCCTGAAGAAACAGATTATACTCTGCAGAACAAGTACTCTGTCTCTCTGTGTCTGGGCTTCAGGCTTTACTTTCCTTGTGGCTTCTCTATTTTGGATTCTGTAAGATACAGAGGGGTTGGAGAGGGAGCATGTGTGGTTGTATAGCTTTTGGGGCCCTCTGTCCCCAGGACTGGATAAAAGATCTGAGCTAAGGTACAGGGCTGGTGATGGTGTGGGGGGCTGTGCTGTTGTTAAGCTGCACAGATATACATAAATATACTTTGTACATTTAAAATGGCCTTTTATATTCTTATAGTTAGTTTCTTTTGTAAATACAATTCCATTTTTGCTTCCAAGGTCTGAGTGTAGTGAAACTGCTCTTTGTAGGGCAGATTTCCAGATAAGATTTTTTTGGGAGGATCCAATCCAACCCATAACACCTCATCACCCTCTACAACTCCCCAAAAGCAGGTGGAGTGAGGTAGGGCTTGGTCTCTTCTCACATGCAACAAGTGACAGGCAACAGGACATGGCCTCACGTTGTGCCAGGGGAGCTTCAGGTTGGATATTAGGACTGATTTCTTCACAGAAAGTGTTCTCAGGCACTGAAACAGCCTGCCCAGGGAGGTGGTGGAGTCAACATCCCTGGAGGTATTTAAAAGATGCATGGATGTGGTGCTGAGGGATGTGGCTTAGTGGCAAGTGGCTCAGCAGCAGTAGTGGGATTGTAAACTCTAGAGGTGTGGTTGAATGGGATGATCTGAAAGGTCTCTTCCAGCCTCCCCAGTTCTATGGTTCTGTGATTCTATGGCAATAGGCCTGTGATAGAATTTTTAGCATGATTGAAAAATATGTATGTTACTGCCACAGGAAGGATTTTGCAGTGCACTCGTTGCTGGGGCATGAGGTCTCTAATTTCTGATTTCTCTGGCAATGATTACAGTTGTGATGGTCCATTGGAGCTGTAGCGTAGATCTCCCTAAGAGTCAAATGACAAAGACTTACTCTTTCCTCTACCCTTCCTAATATCATTCCATGTCTTTGTTGTTAAAACAGACTATGGCATCCTATTGCAGACTCTTTTTTCCAAGGCCACAGACACTGAACAGACGACCAAAAATTGCTCTTTCCATGTCAGTAAATTCACTCAAACCATTGTGAAAATGAGAATGCAGAGGAAGAGAGCTCTCTTCAATCACACCTCTACTGCTGGTCTTACTGTTTCAGTCTTCATGGGTCTAAGATAGTGTCAGTTTATATCCCAAGCATACATTGGGGCAAACATGAAGGGGAAGGAGAATAATGCACAGTCCAGAAAATTGTTAGTAGGATTAAGAAACAGAAATCTCTGACAGTGGTTGAAATCCAGGCCAGGCTAGTATGGATAGCAGCAAGGCTCATGGTTTCAGCAGAGAAATCAATTATCAGCTTCAGAGATAAAATGAGCTCGTGATGCTGGTGCTGAGCTCACTAGAGACCAGAAGCCAATACTCCTTCAAGATGTGTTTTTGGAGAACAGCTGCATGTCTCCCCCACAGAATAAAAGCATTTGTATTACTTTGTATTACTGCTGCTAGTGCATCACCTTTTTTTGACTAGAAACAAAGACTTGTGCTGCTGACTGCTACTGGCTTAAGTGCATTTCGTGGCAAAACCATCTGGGTTTTAGGATTTAAAAAAAAAAAAAAAGGAAAAGGTTATTCTGTCATATGAATGAGGTAGAATAAGATCCATAACTCTTGACAATGAAGGTATAAAATTTGGTACAGATTCAGAGGAAGATTTTTGAATTTAAACTTCCTTAACTAGTAAACTAGTAGCTGGGTGAGGTTAATATTCTCTACATTGCACTGATTTCCTAGATGTCTACAGCTGCCTAGTGTAAATTTGTGTTAGAAAGTGACATGTAGGATCTTGATGATTTGAAGACTCCTTTAATCCACTGTAAACCAATAGCATAGCATTGCTTCCATTTTGAAGGACTCTTTTTTGTAGAGCACATGAAATCCAAAAGTTACTAAAGAAACAGGTTGCTGTGTTTTTCTTTTTTCCTGAAAGGAAAACTTGAAACTACCCCAAGTGTGTAATTCTATTTCTTATGCCCTCAATTTTATTTCAGGCTGAAGGGAGAGGGTTTAGCTGCCTCCTGCAGACGTGTGCATGAAGGTTTCTAAATTAGTTAGGATCCTGTTGCAGTCGATCATGAGGACTTGATTTTTCAAGGTGTCAGATCCAAAATTGGGACCATAAAGTGATACTTCAAGAACACAAAATATTTCTGTTAGAGACAGGGCTCCTTTAAAGTTCCACTTTACACTGATATTTAGTTCTCTTACAGGCTAAAAATGACTGCTCCATCCTTTGCATGTATTGCAGAAGGTGCTGTGTGGATTCTCCCTGGCTTAAATCTTTTCTCTTCTTTAATGCAGCCCAGAAGGCAGCCATGTGCTGGTCTGCATCAAGAGGAGTGTGGCCAGCGGGTCAAGAGAAGGGATTCTGCTCCTTTACTCTGCTCTGCTCTCAGGGCAATTAACAGCTTCAAGTGATGATCAGGTTACCACCAGAAGGAATAGGGAATAGATTCCTCTTGCCTTCTCCTCTGAATACCAGATGCCTGTATAAGGTCGGGGTTTCTTCTGAGAGCTTAAAATTTTGAGATTTTTCAGTCTGACCTAAGAATGATATTTTCTTAAAACTTCAGAAGTTTGGTAGCTACTGTTGGGAAGTGTGGCAGGTGCAACCACTCTGACAAGAAACACAAAAGCCTGACAAAAGGTGGAAGCTTGTTAGGGGCTTATAAAGCTCAGTTTGGCACCTCCCAGCCATTAACTGGTGCCTTCTTAACCACGATCTCAGCCTCTTTTGGGGTGAGCTTGGTTGTCCAACTGAACACAGTGCACCCTTAACTTTAGGTATAAAAGAAGTCCCACTGAAGAAAGATTTGGAGTAGATCTTCTTGAAGCAGCTAGAGCCTCTCTTCCTAGAATGGGCCCTTGAGTGAGACCTCATCCCCCACATCTTTGGTGAGTGAATGCTTTGCATAGCCTTGAGTGGGAGGTTTTTCCCTTTGTGGTTCATTTTTCTACAGATAATGTTCTTTAAAGCTCAAGATTTAAGCTTGATGGGGTGAGGACTAAAATCAGCAGCCCAGCTGCAGTGCATGTACACTAATGCACACAGCATGGGCAGCCAGCAGGATGAGCTGTAAGCTTTCATGCAACAGGAAGGCTATAATGTGGTTGCTGTCACAGAAACGTGGTGGGATGCATCACATGACTGAAATGCTACAATTTGAACTGATTTCTGACTTGACAGAAGTAGTTCCTAGAGCCGAAGATGTGCTGCTGGTATCACAGAATGGTAGGGTTTGGAAGGAACCTCTGGAGATCATCCAACTCAAGCAACCTGAGAGAGCAGGGTCACCTAGGGCAGGTCACACAGGCTCTTGAAAGTTTCCAGAGAAGGAGACTCCACAACCTCTCTGGGCAGCCTGCTCCAGGGCTCCAACACCTTGACAGTAAAGAATTGTCTCCTCATGTTGAAGTAGAACCTCCTGTGTTCCAGTTTGTATCCATTGTCTCTCATCCTATCACTGCTGAAAAGACCCTGGTGCTGCCTTCTTGACACCCACCATTCAGATGTAAACATCAGTAAGATCCCCCTCTCAGTTAGCTCTTTTCCACTTTCCTCTGTTTCCAGCCTTGGTCTGATGGCAAGGGCAGGTGTAGCTCAGGAGCTTTGATTTTTATTTGCTTCAAATTTTCCTCATTTTAGAGAAAACAAACAAATCCACAAAAAAACACAGAACAACCTTTGGCAAGAACTTTTCCTGCCTTGCTGAGGTGGGACTTGAATTGTTATCGAAAAAGGAATGTGCTGAAATTCAGAATTTGGAGGCATGCAAATGGATTTGTTGGTTTTTTTTTTTTAATTGCTGTGCAGTTGCATAGGGAGCAAACACATCAATGGCTGCAATTAAAGCTTTGGTGAGCAGCTGTAAATATTCTTTGTGTGTACAGGTGTGCCTAGTGTAGCATTTTCTTGTGACTGCCCAGAAAGGTTGTGGAGTCTCCTTCTCTGGAGACTTTCAAAACATACCTAGGTGTTTTCCTGTGTGAAGTACCCTAGGAGAGTCTGCCTTGGCAGAAGGGGTGGGCTCAATGATGTGTGGAGGTCCCTTCCAACCTCTAATATTCTGTGATTCTGGAGCATATTGGGGAGCCTGGCCTTGGCATGCATGGAGGGTTTGGGTATCTGAATCCTATAAACAACACCAAACATATGTATTTGTGTAGACCAAATTAGCCCTACAAGATAACAAATGAGTGCCTGAGAGGAGAGGCGGTGTGTTAAAATTAGAGCCCCCACAAAATCAGGTTCTGACTGTTTTAATATCAACCAGAGCTGGCTTCTCTGCTGGTGCAAACCAGTCCAGCTCCATTCACTTCAGTGGAACACTGTCTCCACGTCTGCTGGGGAAAAGGATGACTTGAAATGTTTGGAGTAAACTCAGTGTGGTTTTGTTAATAGCTGAAAAATGCTTTTCCACAGTCTTTGTAGTGCAAATTTCCTCTCACAATTTAGAAATCAGTCTTGACCCTGATCAGTAAACAGTTCTGGTCAGATACTGTTTGCTAACATGATTCTTTCCCTTTACTATGCTCTGCTGAGTCCTCACTTCCAATACTGTGTCCAGTTCTGCTGTCCCCAGCACAAGGACACAGAGTTGTTGGAGTGAGTCCAGAGAAGGCCACAAAGATGATGCAAGGGTTGGAGCACCTCTGCTATGAGGACAGGCTGAGGGAGCTGGTGCTGTTCAGCCTGGAGAAGGAGGACTCCAGGGGAACCTTAGAGCTGCTTTCCAGTACCTGAAGGCATCTCATAGGAAGGCTGCAGAGGGACTTTTCTTGAGGGTGTCTAGAGACAGGGTAAAGGAGAATGGTTTGAAGCCGAGGGAGAACAGGGTTACACTGAATCTTAGGAAGAAGTTCTTCAGTAGGAGGGTGATGAGACTGTGGAATAAGCTGCCAGGGAGGTTATGGATGCCTCCTGATTGTGGGTGTTCAAGGCCAGGTTGGATGAGCAGCTGAGTCTAGTTGAGAGACATCACTGCTCATGGTGGGGAGTTTGGAGATGATCTCTGAGGTCTCTTCCAATCTAAGCCTTTTGTGAATTGCTGCTGCAGAGTCCAGGTCTGATAGGTCGGGACCTGTGCAGGGCCAAACAGGACATGGTTAGACACTGACCATCTAGCCCACCACTGGGCATGGGAACTGCATGTCCTAACCTAAGAGGAGACTTGCTCTTAGAACTTCTTATGAGCTTTCCTGCCTTTTAGTGGCTGCAAATTGTGACTTTGCACTCAGGCTGATGTTTTTGAAACAGCTAGATGACTTACAAGCTGGAGACACGTTTCTTGTCAGTAGGACTCAGGGTCCTAAATTTATAAGGGTTTAAATCATTGTTTCTTGAAAGGTCCTTAAAATTTCCTCCTCTGCTATGAAAGTCACAGGCACTTTCAAAATACCGTGGTTTAATTAGCTGACCTTAATCAAGGAAAGTCAGCTGGAGCATTCTTTGTCTGCTGGGTTTAATTACTGTGGAGAGGAAAGAAGAACAGAGACTCAAAACTCATTTGTCCTGTTTGAGTTTGATGGTTTCTCAAAATAGAGCCTATCAAGCTTCCTGGGAAGGGGCAGAAGGTGTTCTCACAGCAATATAAGACAAGCCCTTTTTTAATTAGAAAGGAAAGGATTTTGAATGTTCTCTTCTGGCTTGAGTTAACAATGGGAAAGAACTGAAGGGTTTGGAAACCAGAGAAGGCCACAAAGATGACCCAAGGGCTGGAGCACCTCTGCTATGAGAACAGGCTGAGGGAGCTGGGGCTGTTCAGCCTGGAAAAGACTCCAGGGGGACCTTAGTGCTGCCTTCCAATACCTGAAGGGATCCTGCAGGAAGGCTGCAGAAGGACTTTTCCTCAGGGTGTCTAGAGACAGGGTAAGGGGGAATGGTTTGAAGCTGAAGGAGAACAGGATTACACTGGATCTTAGTTCTTTAGTGGGAGGGTGATGAGACTGTGGAATAGGCTGCCCAGGGAGGTTATGGATGCCTCCTGCTTGGGGGTGTTCAAGGCCAGGTTGGATGAGACCTTGAGCATTTCAGTCTAGTTGAGAGGTGTCCCTGCCTGTGGGGTTGGAGTAGATGGTCTCTGAGCTCCCTTCCAACCTGAGCCATTCTGTGATTGTTCATGTTATTATTTTGAATCTCTCCAGGTTACTGTATTCATATGGTCTTAAAACAAAATTTATCTTAAAGAGACACAAGACAGACGCCTGGATGCCATTTATCCAATTACAGCACTGCAGGTGCCTTCTAGGAATATTCAGCATTTGGGAGTACCTAGACCTTGCCTGTCTCTTACCAGCATGCTACTGGAGGCTTGTAATGAGATGCTTAGACTCCCTGAAGGAGGAAATATTTTGATAGAATGATTTTTCCAAGTCAATAAACATCACAGATGTATTGCTCTGATCCCCATGCAACATTATGGAAAAATGTACTAAGTAGGAACTGTAGCTCTGTAGAGCATCTAAATTCAGCTCTGCTCAGAAAGCAGAGGAGTTAAATGAAGGACTCTCTTCACCTTGACATTTACTGCATTATAGTCCCAGTAAGGAGCTTTCAGTATTTAGTAGATATATTTTGGGGTTTCTTTGGTTGCTTGTATTGCCCTTAGGCAATTAAATTAGGTAGTTAAGAGATTTTGATCTTCTACAAATACAAGTCCTACAAGTAAAGGCGAAATTTCTCATACTAAGATTTCCCTCCCCCCTACCTCCCTTGTCTCTGTTTATTTTAAGAGCTTTGAGGGTGTGACACAGATCAGTGCAACAACATCTCTCTCACAAATGCACATTAATTCTCTGAAGAAAATGCTTTAGAGATTATTTTTGTTTTAAAAAGAAAAGCTCCACCAAAAAAAAAAAAAAAAAAAAAAAAAAAAAAGTAAAGTCTTGTTTTGGAGGCATTACAGTGAAGACTGATTCATGATGCCCTTCAGCTGGAAATTCTGCCCTAGGAGCTTCAGACCTTGCTGACTGTGTATTAGACTTGAGGGTTTTCTAATATTTCCCCTACTCAAGCAAACTGAGGATAGACTTTCAGAATGGACAGAACCCATCTCTTGAAGAACTGAGGCTCTTCTTTCCTGTTACTGTAGGCTAAATGACACCCCAAGCTTCTCAGTCTTCCATGTTTGAGACCTCCAGTCCTGTGGCTCCTTGAGGATTACAGTTCAGCTCTTCATGGATATATGTTAAGAGAAGTTCAAGGGCACAGGGCAATACATCAAAAGTACTACAGTCTTCAAGTAGGCAGCCTAGAAAATGCTTTCTGTCTCCCTCTCTAGATGTCAATACATGTGGAAGTGCATAAGTGAATCAATGATTACTGGATGATAGGTTTCACTTCTACATCAACCAGGTCAGGTGCTCTGCTTGCATACCAGTTGTTCTAAACAACTTTGCTGCTGAGGAAAGGCTATTCCTTCCAGACCCACCTTCTGCAACAAAAACTTGTCAAGCACTCTTTCTGCAAATCATCTCATTAATGTGGATACATGCAGAGACTTAGTCCTCCTCCAGTGACCTGATCTGATATAGCCTTTAGCAATAATGAAAAAATTTTCAGTGAGGGTCCCTTTAGTTTGGGACCCTCACTGCAAAAAAAAAAAAAAAGACATTGAGGCACTGGAATGGGTCCAGAGAAAGGGCAATGAAGCTAGTGAAGGGTCTGGAGAACAGGGCTGGTGAGCAGCAGCTGAGGGACCTGGAGTTGTTTAGTGTGGAGCAAAGGAGGCTGAAGGGAGACCTTCTCTACAACTTCAATCTGCTGCTTTCATTCCTTGCTCCACCTCAGCCTTTCTGCAAAGCTGGGATCAGAAGAGCCCATCATAAATGTCTAGACACAGTATTTTATTGCAATCCCTCTTACACAAAGTTAAACTCGTGGTGTTTTAAGAATAAACCCCCAAACCTCTACTCATTATCAGGTAGGAAAAATTATTTTTCATGAGAATAAGCATTTATATTCAGACAGTGTCTTGAGCACCTTTTTCTTGACAGAACCACAGAGAGTTCAGTATCTTCTGCTCATTAAAAACAGATTTTGGTTATTCTTAACATTATTTTTGAGAATTTGTAACCTCAGATGACTTCTGAGAAGGTAGGAAAGTAAACCATCAGCAGCCCTCTGTAGACACCTGCTGTAAGATAAACAGAAATGGGATCTGATGCATACAATAAACAGCACTTCAGTGAGAGAACCCCAGTGGCCAGGAAGGCATATAGCCTCTAGCAACCAGACTTCAGGGAGAGTCAGAGAATTGTTTCAGTTGCAGAAGACCTTGAAGATTATCAAATCAAATCATTATCCAACTCTATCAAGGCTAGCACTTAAATACGGCCCTTGGCATTGCATCCCTGGCTCTCTGAAATGCCTCCAGGGATGGGGATACAACCACCTCTCCCAGGGTGAGACTTGTGGAATTAGAGGGAACTTCCAGAGTCAGAAAGAAAAGGAACGTGCTTGAAAATGAGTACAAAATCTGTGGTACAAAAACTGTGGTGATGTAAAAGCCAGACAGCAAAGATGGTCTTCTGAGGAAAAGAAGCTCTTGGTGCTCTAGTTCTTCCATGCTTGACAGGAGGAGTTAATTTCCTCTCTCCTGGAAGTTCTGGCTGAGTACTGGTTGGAGTTACTGCTATCCAGCTTTCCAGGCATCTCAAACACAATCATAGAATCATGAAGGCTGAAAGACCTATAACCACTAGGCTCCAATCATAAATCTAGCACCACTGCGGCCACTAAACCACGTCCCCAGATGCTATGTCTGGAGGTTTCTTCAACACCTCTAGGGATGGTGACTCCCACCTCCCTGGGCAGTCTATTCCCATGTCTGACCACTCTTGCAGTGAAGAAATTTTTCCTTATCTCCAACCTAAACCTCACTTGTTGCAGCTTGAGGTTGTTTCCTCTCATCCTAAAGTTTTCCTAGAGGACTGGACTATAGAGTGACTGCTCAAAGGTTGCATGTTTGATATCACAGAAATATGTAGAAGTTGTTTGTTCGGTGGTTTTTGTTTTTTTGGTTTTGTTTTTTTCATTTAAAAATATTTTCCTGTATTTTTTGGGGTCACTTACTGTGTCTCTCTGGTAGTAACATAAGGTGTGACCTCTCCAGTACTGAATACAGGGGGACAATTGGTGCCCTGGTCTTGCTGGTGAAGTTGACCAGGCTTAGAAGTCTTAGCTTTAGTCTGAAGAACAGTATGGGGCTTCTGCAATCTGAGGCAAATAATTTCAGTATGAACTGGATACAAATGCTTTTTGAATCATTTAGGACCATGGGAACTTGATGTTATTTTGAAACATTCTCAGTTTAACTCCTTTAGCAAGCAAAGCTTTATTGCGGTGTAAATTCAGTAAGACTCAACCTCTATCCTGAAGTAACAACCCAGAGAATATCTCACATCCAGCTTGCAAAGGCTCATAAACTGTTCAGCTAATTTAGGAGGAGGCTTCATCCTCCAACTTTATTCATGCTAAAATATCGTAAATAATGCCTACAGAAATTACAGCTGGGGGTTCCCCTGCTAATCTTTATGGCTGTTGCCACACTGCAACTGTTGAGGCAATGGCATTTTAATGGTAGTAAAGATGTGTGCACAAAGCAGGCAGCTGCTTCATTGTGCAGACCTCTCAGTACAGAAGGCACACTGGCCAAGACAGCATTTGCCAACTGTTAGCTGTGGATATTCTCATACCTGTGACACCAAGCATTTCCCAACCGTTAAAAAAAAAAAAAAAGGCAGGTCTAGGGAGGTTTTTCTGTCTCTCTGCTCTGCCCTGCTGAGACTACATTTGCAATACTGTGTTCAGTTCTGGGCTCCCCAGTTCAAGAGTGAGGAATCTGCTAGAAGGAGCACAGTGGAGAGCTATGAGGATGATAGGGGGACTGGAACATCTCTGCTGTGAAGACAGGCTGAGAGACCTGGGGCTGTTTAGTCTGGAGAGGAGAAGGCTGAGAGGGGATCTGATCAATGTCTGTAAATATCTGAGGGGTGGGTGTCAGGATGAATGTACCAAGTTCTTCTTGGTGGTGCCCAGTGATAGGACAAGGAACAATGGGTACAAGCTGGAACACAGGAGATGTGACAGTGCTGGAGCCGTGGAGCAGGCTGCCCAGAGAAGTTGTGGAGTCTCCTTCTCTGGAGACTTTCAAAACCCACCGAATGCAGTCTTGTGTGACCTGCCCTAGGTGATCCTGCTCTGGCAGAAGAGTTGGACTGGGTGATCTCTGGAGGTCACTTCCAACCCCTACTATTCTGTTTCCCTGATAAACAGGAGGGCCTAGAAGATTCAGAATGTTACATTGTGAGTGATTTTTATTTATTTTGTAACCTTTCTGGTTTTCCATCAAGGCTGTGACACACTGTGATCCCTCATTGCATCTTGCCATGGCAGTTATCTCCCAACTCACACTTGCAGCCATGAATTACTTTCATGTTTTATGAGGTGCAGGTGCTGCCTGCCTTCCTGATAATGAATCTAATTTGAACTTTTCTAGCTGTCCAAGGTATTTTATATATTTACTCTTTGATTTTACTTTTAGTATTTATTGCTAACTGCTCACAGATTGTTGATTATAGATGAGACATTAACCTGGGGCACCTCACTTTGTAAAACAGTGCTTTCTCTAAAGTGGAGAATGAGATTTGCATGTGCTATGTCAAGTGCTGAAAACCACACTTGAAACCCAAAGTAGTCTAGGGATCCAAAAATCATAATCCTGCCTGATGACTTGTGAAAGTTGATACATTCATAGAATCACTGAGGCTGAAAGAGACCTTTTAAGATCATCAAGTCCACCCAGCTGCTATGACCACAAAACTGTATCCTGAAATGCCACATCTGCAGCTACTTGAATAGCTCCGGGGATGGTGACTCCACCACCTCCCTGGGCAGCCTGTTCCAACTCCTTACCACTCAGTAAAGAAAAGTTTCCTCATGTCCAACCTAAAACTCTTCTGGCATGACTTATGCCCATTTCCTTTTCATCCTATCTCTGGTTGGGAAAGGATAACAACACCAACTTCACTAGAACCTTCTTTGATGTAGTTATAGAGAGCAATGAGATCTGCTCTCAGCCTTCTCTTCAGCAGCTCCCTCAGCTGCTCCTTTCATGACACCTTACAAACCCCTAAAAAAAGCCCTGTTGCTCTTCTCTGGACACTCTGCAGCATCTCAATGTCTTTCCTATCCTGTGATGCCCAGTACTGAACCCAGCACTCAAGCAGTGGCCTTGCCAGGGCTAAGTACAGGGGCACCATCACTTCCCTGCTTCTGCTGAACACGTGGTTCTTGATCCAGACCAGCATGCCATTGGCCCTCTTGGCCACCTGAGCACATGTACTTCTGGATTCTAATAGTTCTGTATTCCATGTCTTTGCTATTTATGGTTGGGAGAAGCAGAGTGTAGTCTTTCAAACCAAAGTGATTTATAAAATGTTCATCATGAATGAAAAGGTTTAAAGATGAGACAGAGATGTGATTGATGGACATGGGTATAGGTAACAATGCTAAGGCCAGTGTGACTCACTTAAGCTTTTATTTTAGTGAGTATTTAAATGATGTGACTAATATTGAGAATGCACATCAGCATTTCCCTTCTGGCTGCTTGAATCTTTCCTTGCTATTTTGTTTTGCCTTTTAGACCCCAAAATAGGTATTGCATTAAGGGCTGATATTCCAACTCTGTCTTGACAGTGCTGGAGCTAGATAATAAAGGAGCTGCAGTTAAAGAATCATTTCTGCAAAAAGAATGGTAAACATGGTGCTGTCCACCTAAGCACACTGCTGGCTCCTGTTAGGTCTTTCTCTGCTGGGCAGTTTCCAGCAACTCTTCCCCAGGCCTGGAATGTTCATAGGCTTGTTGTGACCCAAGTGCAGGATCAGGACTTGGCCTTGTTGAACCTCACCCACTGGCCTTGGCTCATTGATCCAGACTGTTCAGGGCAAGGTTTCTTGTGCCTGTGGAGCCAGGAGACTGAAAACCTTTTGAATGCATTGCTGGAATGATTTCAGCTCTGTTGTCATGTGGCCTGCAAGCTGGGATATCTAGTGATGGACTCACAGGAAAGGTATCTAGGTGAGAAACCTTCAGATCTGAATAAGCATCTTTGTTATTGGTCTTGATGAGAACTGAAACAGAAATTCCCAGAGACTGCTAAATCAGGAGAAGGGGCAAATGCTGGTGAGGGTGGAGAAGTTTAAATTTTTACAGGCACTAAGGAGCCTCTGTGAAAATTAAAAATGAACATTTAGGGAAGTGAAGTTAGTATAACTGCAAAACTATTTATCTGTTCAGTGGGAGAAAAAAATCAGCAAGACATCAAGGAATGAAATTGAAGGGCAATTTTGATTTTATTATGCAGATGAAGATCTGGAGAAACTCCAATGATTCCTAAGAGTAGCAAATTGCAGCTTTCTGACACATGAACACAGTTCCTGCTGATACATCTGCATGCAGCTCCCTGTTACAGCTGAGAGCAGGTATTGCTATTGCAGAGGTACAGGTGGCCTGAAATTAGGGGATGGCTGGGCACCAGTTCACAGACTTAACAGAACATCTCTCCAGCCAAGGTCTTAATTATGTGTTAAACTTTTAGGCTGGCTGAAGTCCATGACCTAAAATGTGGCTTGCTTTGTTCACGTTACTCACAGTAGATGAAAAGCAGGGAAACTTTCTTACCCTGATCTGATCTCCCAGCAGTAGTTTCCCTGTCCAGAGCCTGTGAGGGGGGTGGGGGGGGGAAAAAGTGGAAATTTCTTCCTTGAACTGGGTGGAAAGTGCATAGATCAAGCTTGCCTTCAGAGTTATCTCTGACCTTGGGCAAGTCGGGTGGACCATCTGCATCTCCATTCTCAGCATACGCTTTAAGCTGACACTTTGCAGGCTGTTTATTTTGGCTGCAAACTCAACTGTCTCCCATTGTGTGTTGGCATGGTGTAAGAACTGCAGGCTCTGGACACCATTGTAACATAAACAAAAACAGTAGCAGGATGGAGAAGACCTGAAACTGAAGGACAGAAATACCAAGAGTGTTTTGTGTGCATGCTGGACTGTCCCTGCTTTAAGTATTTGCCCTGGCAAATGAGGCATGTAGTAATGTCACAGATCCACAGGATAGTGAGGGTTGGAAAGCACTTCCAGGCATTGCTGAGTCCAATTCCCCTGCCAGAGCTGGGTCACCTAGATCAGGATGCACAGAAACATGTCCAGGTGGGTGTTGAAAGTCTCCAAAGAAAGAGACTCCACAACCTCTCTGTGCAACCTGCTTCAGCATCCTCACAGCAAAGAGGTTTTATGCCTTCTGTGTTGTTTTGTGCCTGTTTGCTCGTCTATCATTCAGCACCACTGAAAAGAGCCCAACCCCACCCTCTTGACTCTGCCTTTTAGCACTGACAAGGTTTCTTACTAACTTAATGGGAATTGGGTCTAGAGCTGTCCAGACTTTTGCATTTCCCAGCATTTATTTTTTCTCCTTTCAGCTTCCAGTTTTACAGTCCTCTCACAGGAGAGACCTTTCTGACAGGGTGAGCTTCTCTGGTTAAAGACATGTGATATCTGACTGCTATTTCCCTTTGTCTAGAGATGTACCACCTCTGAAGTGTTTCCTTGGTGGTGCTTTGATGGTCACAGACCGATATAACCGATAGTTGGCCCATGTGTATCACACCTTTTGGGTGACTAGTGTAAGTCTAAGATTGGAAAGTGCTAGTCCTGTACTGGAGTGATGAAATACAGGTAGGGATGGCTACTGGGATCCCAAGAGGAAGAGTGCCTGTTGCTTTCACAGCAATGACTGCTTCCAGGGATTGCTAGGATTTTCCTATTGGAAAAGAAGCTGTCAGCAAGGAGAGTGATGGGCTTCAGAAGGTGTAGGCAGGAACATCTAAAAGCGTGTCTGAAAGGAGATCCAAGTGAGTTGCCTTTTGGAATGAGCCGGTTATGTTTGCCTGCACCCTCTTGCTATGCCACCTGTATCTTGTTAACTGTATTACAAAGGCCTGCAGTGACAAGATGTGGGGCAATGGTGGTGGAGTCACCAGCCCTGGGACAATTTAAAAAAGTAAATGTACAGACATGGCACTACAGGACATTGTGTTCCTGTGTGATCTGCCTAGGGAGTTGGACTCAGTCTCTGGGGGTCCCTTTCAACTCTTAATGTTCCTTGATTCTGTGAATGCCTCTGGGGCAGTAATTGCCTTGTAATCCTGTGTGCTGAGATGTACTGCAAATGAGCAATTCACAGTTGCTGAACACCTGAATGCTTCCTGTCCGTTTGGAACTTCTGTTGAATGGTCTTTCTTCTGGAAAGAATCACAAGGGACTAGATCAAGGACAGCCTGAATCCTTGAAAATTTCTGACTATTAAGAAAAAAATGGAGTTCTTCATTAATACATTATGCAACCTAATTTTCAGTTTCTTGGTTTGGAGATCCTTGACAGACAGCTTTAATTTTTATTATTTTTTTTTTCCTTCTTCCCACTCCCACTTGGGTTATTGCCAAAATATAAACAAATTAGCACTTCCTTTTTCAAAAGCTTTAAGTATTTTTCCCATACCAAACAGCCAAGAACAGACAAAACAGAAGCATGAAATCTTCATAAGTATGATGCTCAAATTAATTTAGTCATCTTGACATTTTTAGCCTTGAAACAAGGAGGTTGCTTCTGCAATATAAGTGGGTGCAAAAATATAACTTTTGTTTGTCTGAATGTGAACACTTAGCAAACTCTTGGAAATCAGAAGGAATTCTCAGTCCTGGCTCTCATGTACCCTTTGTAAATGAATTAATTGGTCTGTTTTGCTGTTCAGTTGAAATGGTAAGCGCTGAACTTCATGGATTACGTTGTTTAGAAAATGTTTAGTTTATAAAATTAATGTGAAGGTCTCTGTCAGGGAACATGTGTCTGTGGCTTTTAGCCAGCTCATAAATGGTGTCCATAACATAGCCCAGGGGATGGGATTTGTGTTCCTGGGAAAAAGATTTTTGAAGATGTGAGGGTTTGGTTGGATTGTTAAAGATGGTAGAATTTTCTTTGGATGGTAACATATGAAACAGTTCTAATAGCAGCCTAAATGGGATCTTAGACGCTTCTCCAGGCATATCTGAGAGAAGAATTTGTTCTTTCAGCTTGCCACAGGAGAGAAGATCAGTGTGGACCATTAACTTGTACCTGCTTTGTATTCTGAAGCTCTTCTGGAATCATATGCATTGAAAAAGGTGTATCAGGAAAAACAAGAAGAGCAAGAAAATGCTTTCATTATCTGCTGTCTGTGTTAATGTCCCTGGCTGTAATTTCCCTAGCTGGTAGATATTCAGATTGTTTCGTATTTTCATTTCATTACTTATGACCCATGGGACTAAATGATACTGAAAAACAAGGAGAAACTGTGGTTCCCAACAGACCTCCCCTCTCCTCCTTTCACCAGGGGCTGCAAGGCTGAGCTTTCCATGTTGTGTAGTGCTCAAAACTACCACATCTAGGCATTATTGCACTGTGCTAACATTTCCCTGTAAACAACTGTTAGACTGTGTCTCCAAGCTCCTCTTCCAAGCATCTTTTAAATACCTTAAGGAATGGTAACTCTACCACTTCCCTAGGCAGCCTGTTCCAGTACCTGGATTCACTGAGACTTTTAGGACTAATTTCGGTGGAGATAGTCTTACCCGAATTCTGTGAAAGAGGGGAAAAAAAAAAAAAAGATGTTCAACTGTTTGGTGTGAAGTAGTTTTGAAGTTTATCCAAATTACCTGTAGATGTATTCACTCTTCCTTCCTCTCTCTCCTTCACCCTTCTGCTTTACTTGTTTTCAGTTACCAGAAAAATATTTATTATTCCTGTCTCCTAATTTTGATACAGTTCAAGAGGATAGAAAAGAAATACATAAGATTTTTCTTATAGCACTCTCCAGATATGGGATAAGAGATATGTAAAGATGATGCTTTACCTCACATTTGGACTAAAGCACATCTGCTCCTCTGTCCAGCTGCTTCCACAGTGATATGAACAGTTCACAGGGTCACGGGATGTTAGGGGTTGCAAGGGACTTCTATAGATCATTGAGTCCAAACCTCCCTGCTGGAGCAGGACCTTAGAATCTAGCACACATTGCACAGGAACACGTCCACATGGGCTTGAAAGTCTCCAGAGAAGAATGTGTTGTCTACACATTCATGCTTCTTAGCTGTTATTTAAGATAGCTGCTAAGACCTCTTAGCCCTTGCTATGTGGCTGTATGTGTGGGTTTGGTAATAATATTCCTATTCCTTAGCTCTCAGTAACAGTAACAGCAGCAGTAGTAACAGCAGATAATAAGAGTTGGTTCTATACAGCTGCCTAAACTGCTTTATTTTTCCACTTGACTTGTAGTGATTAAGGTGCTTTCTCAGGTTCATCAGAGACAAATTATCTGTCTGCCTTTATTAGAGGTACAGAAAATGCAGGCTTTTAACAAGCTCAGTCTTGCAGGGTGGCCACGTACATGTCTGCTGTAAGAAGTTAAACACTTTCTGGTTTTATCCTACTGCTGTTGACAGACTGACTTACTTAATTTTCATAATTTACATGAAGTTCTGGTGCTAACACTCATTAATTCCAGAAGACATATGTCCCAAACTGTCATGTTAGCAGCTTTTATTTCCACCCCCCCTGCTACTTCTCTTCACAAAATCTATTTACTCTTTTAGCCCTACCCAAGTTCTGAGTAGCTCATCAGAACAGTTCTGGTTAATCAGCAGCTGACAACTTTCTAGCTATAACTGCAGGATGATAAAAGTTGATTGAACTGAAGTTGATTTCCATTTGGCTTTTACCTTCTAATTATTTAGCAGCTGAGCATCAAGATCCCTTTACCACTACATGCCTGCAGGGCCCTTAGTACCTAGCCCTGTGGAGTTTAGCTGTCTTCAAAGAAGTATCACAGCTCAAGTGATTTTGAAATGTTTGAAAGCTGAGAGACTCTGCTGCTCATGAAAGTATAATGAAACCTATCAATTAGAATACAAATGTACAAATTAATGTATTGAAAAATTAAAACTCCAGTAAGCATGTAACAAAGTTAACAGCAGCAGACTTGCTGACATGCAGAATCAACTCTGTTCTGAATACTGCATGAATACAAGCAAGAAGCATTATCACAAGACAGAACATTTATGATGCAGTGTTTGGTAAAAGGGAGGCACCTTTAGGTGCATAATTTGTACTTTAAGATGCTAATTGCAATTCACTCATGGAATCAACCAAGTTGGAAGATACCACAAAGACTATCCAGTCCAACATATCACCCAGCCCTATCCAATAAACTAGACTGTGGCACTAAATGCCCCATTCAGTCTTTTCTTGAACATCTTCAGGAACAGCAACTCCCTCACCTCCCTGGGCAGCCCATTCCAATGCCAGTCACTTTCTCTGTGAAGAACTTCCTCCTAATATCCAACCTATACCTTCCCTGGCACAACTTGAGACTTTGCATGGAGCAGAGCATTCACCAGTACAGGTTAGAGGCTGCCCTGCTGGAAAGCAGCTCATTGGAGAAAGACTTTGGAGTCCTGGTGGACAGCAAGTTCTGCGTGGGACAGCAATGTGCCCTTGTGGCCAACAGAGCCAATGGCATCCTGGGGTGCATCAAGAAAAGCATGGCAAACAGGTCTAGGGAAGGTTCTTCTGTTCCTCTATTCTGTGAGGCTTGGGAGAAGAATCTTGGTGTTTGGATTTATCAGAAAAATAAACATCTTGGGAAATTAATCAATAGTTTTCTTGTTCATTAGTGCTTGAAAGGATATAGAGAAACTGATGCCATTGTGGAAGAGAAAATGCAGTACGTGTAAGGAGGTGGATGAGGATTTCATTTTCTTGCAAATTAATGCTAAGAGTGTTTCCATGTGGGTTTTCCTGGTTTCAGATGTGATTTGTTGGCCTTAAGCAAAAGGCACAGAGACTGATAATTCCAGTGCATCTCCAGAGAGAATCACAAGTGAGAATCAGCTGCTTTTTAGGTTCTCATTCCTTTTTTTTATATTTTTTTTCTGAAGTAGACAATAATAACCCTACCCTCAGCCTGTCTCTGCAGATGTGCAAACATCTGTCTGCACATACACATGTGGGCCCAAATGGTCCCTGAAAGTATAGAATTACTTTAGATGTGATGTACAGCTCAGATTGCAGAGATGTATTGTCCTTAAAACCATCTGCTATTTTCTGCAGGAATTAATCATGATTTTGAGAGTAAGTTTTAGTTTGGGTAATTGCATTCTGCCTACCTGAAGCTCCTCCTGTAGCTTCAGTTAATTAAACATTCCTCACTGTCTGTCTTGAGTCACTCTATGGCTTATTTATCTCCATATATACATATATTTATAAAAGAAACTTCAATTAATATTTAACCTGACTTTTACTTAGGAAGCGGCTGGGATGCCTGAAAAGCAAGAAAACTTTTATTTTACCTAAACAATGCAAAACCATGAATGACTTTGTACAGGTTAAACAACATGTCAGTGTTTTTCTTCAATAGAAAGCTTCTCTCACACTGTTACCATGTGGGATGTAAATTATGTCCTTGTTTTCATCAATAACTTAGAGAGTGGCTCAGGTTGGAAGGAACCTCAGAGATCATCTGTTGCAGAAGCAGGGGCATCCTCAACTAGATCAGGTTGCCCAGAGCTTTATTGAGCCTCACACTTCATCTCCAGAGATGGGACCCCAACCACCTCCCTGGGCCAACTGTTCCAGTGTTCCACCACTCTGATAGTAAAGAATCTGTTCCTAACATCCAATCTAAATCTGCTCTTCTCTAGTTTGAAGTCGTTGCCCCTCATCCTTTCACCACAGGCCTTTGTAAAGTCGTTGCCCCTCATCCTTTCACCACAGGCCTTTGTAAACAATCTCTCTCCATGCTTCTTGTAGCTCCCTTCAGGCACCAGAAGGCTGCTATTAGGTCTCCTTGAATAGCAGCCCCTATGTTACACCCCTTAACTCTGGCCATATGTAGTACTTTCTGTACAGGATGCGAATGTGAATTTTCCAGTATAGCACTTGGGCAGGGCAGAAAGAGGCCATCACAAGTCATCAAATCACACTTTGAACATGCTCAGATCAGTGTACCTGCATTTTCTGTGGCTTTTTCATAGGATCACTGAGGTTGGCAAGGCATTCTAAGATCATCACATCTAGCTGTAACCCATGGCCACCAAACAATGTCCCATGGTGCCATGTCCGTATGTCTACCCTTTTTAACGTTTCCAGAGACGGTGACTCTACCACATCCATGGGCAGCCTGTTCTGATGCCTGACTACTCTTGCAGGAAAAAGCCTAAACCTCCCCTGGCTCAACTTGTGGCCATTTTATCTTGTATTATCACTTGTCACAAGAGACAGGCACTCACCTCACTGCTACCTCTTTTCAGAGAGTTGTAGAGAGCAAGAAGGTCTCCCCTCAGTCTCTTCCTCGTCAGACTAAATAACCTAACTGCATTTCCCTCGGCCACTCCACACCAGACCTGTTCTGAAGACCCTTCACCACCAGCACCCTTCACCCTCTTCTGGACCTGCTCCAGCACCTCAATGTCTTTTTTTTTTTTTTTTTTTTTTTTTTTTTTTTTAGTGAGGGGCCCTTTCCTTAAAAGCTTTCAGTTAAGGAATTGCCACAACCACCCTACCCAGCTAATTTCTATGTTTCACCATTCTGATGGTAAGGGTCATCATAGTCTCTAACCTCACTCCAGGTAAGTTGCATCTTTATATTCTTAGAAAGCTTTTGTGTTTGCTATAAACTTCTTCAGCCTCTTCTTGTAGGTTTTTGTTCCTCACCTGAGAGATGAGTGACTGAGAGATTGTGATAGGCCTGGAACAGACAGGTTTTGGAGTCTCCTTCTCTGAAGATTTCCAGACCTGTCTAAATGCATTCCTGTGTAACCCACACTAGATTATGATCCTGCTCTGGCAGGGGTTGGACTTGATCTCCACAGGTCCCTTCCAACCCCTACCATCCTGTGATCCTGTGAATGTTTTTAGAGCTGAGGCTTGCTGTTCTGTCTGCACTGCCATGTGGCTGATGTGTGTTGTCTTCTGTCTTGTGTGCTTAGGTCTCATCTTTTCTCTGCTCTGTGCGGCACTTGGAGCTTGCCTCTCTTGAACTGCATCTTGTTAATTAAAGTTCTCTTTGCATTTTATCGGGTTCATTTTGGATTCTGATCCTGTCCCTCAACCTGCTTGCACTCCCTCTCTCATGCTGATTTTACAAGTATAGGCTCCAGCCCATCATCCAAGGCACTAATGAAATATTAAATAGAATTTTGTAGTTGTAGTATGATGAGCAGAGATGAATAGGGTGTTCAGGTCCCAGAGATGTGGATATGATTATATGATTTTCTAACTAGAGTAGGGAACCATTCTGTTGCAATTTCCTTTTTTATTTTTTTTTATTAAAAAAAAATATTATTTCCCAGACAACTGGAGAAACAGGACTTGTTCAGAGTGATGCAAAACTGCAACACCCTGATTGTACACAGGCTTCCCATTCCAAATTGCTTCAAATGGCAGTAAAGGTCTTTATCTCTACTTCATAGTGCAGAGAGCAAAGTCAGGCAGCTGGCCAGTAGCAAAGTGACAGCAACTTGCCTTCCCTCAGTAGCACGGGGGGCTTTCACCACTGATCTACCCAACTTCTCACAGTTACTGCCTTTCCTCTCTTTCCATTTGTCTTCATGCAGTAAAATCAACTACCTGCATCCAACATGCCTAGTTGCCACTCTGATTGCTGTCCATAAAATGCCCATTGATGGGTTAGTGATCCTGATACTGCTGACAGAGAAAGAGAAGGGATGATAAGGAAAACCCCTTGGCCAAGAAGGCAACTGGTATCCTGGGGTTTGTTAAGAAGATGTGGCCAGCAGGTGAATGGCTTTTCTTCTTCTCTTCTGCTCTGATGAGGCTGCACCTAGAGTATTTGTCTCCAGTTCTGGGCTCCTCAGGTCAAGAAGGATGGAGAACTACTGGGGAGGACTGTGATGATGCTGAGGGGCATGCAGTATCTCTTACTAGGAGAGGCAGGGAGACCTGGGGCTGTTTAACCTGGAGAAGAGGAGTCTGAGAAGGCGTCTGATCAGTGCTTCTTAATATCTAAAGGGTAGAGGTCAAGAGAATGGGGCTGGGCTCTTTTTCCATGGTGCGCAGTGATAGGACAAGGGGCAATGGGCACAGACTGGAACACAGGAGGTTCCACTTAAAACATAGAAGAAAATCTTTCCTTTGAGGGTGGCAGAGTTCTGGAGCAGGCTACCTAGAGGGGTTGTGGAATCTTCTTTTCTGGAGACTTTCCAAACCTGCCTTGACTGTTTCTGTGCAATTTATTCTAGGTGATTCTGCTTTAGCTGGGGATTGGAGTAGTCAGTCTTTAGAGGTCGCTCCCAACCCCAGCCATTCTATATTTCTGTATGATTCTGTTGAAAATCCTCCACAGTTAGCACAGTATCGCCTAAACCCCCTTAATTCCTTCTCTGTCCACTCCCTAGCCATAAGCAAGTGATGTACAGTACCCCTGTGGCTGCAAGTTGTGTGTCCACCTCATCTCTGCTATTTAATACACTTAGGTGAGAGCTTGGTACTGTTGATTTCATGACTGTTGAATCAAGAGAAGCGAGCATATCACAGCACATGGATTTATCTCTTGTTCTTCTGCTCCTTCAGCCATCACAGCAGGAAATGTGTTTGAGGATTGAGTGCAGCAGTGAGGATGGCTCTTCTTTCAGAGCAAGTGATAGTAAAGACTTTGTTGCTTTCTCCTTACCTCGGGTGCTTGTGAGGCTCTGCTGTTGTGTAAGAAAGAAAAGAAAAATCCAAAACAAGCAGGACTTTTTTATCTACTGTTTTGCTTTTTGATAAAACTATCAGTTTTTCTACCTGTAGGACAGTACTTTGAATCTCAGAATGAAATGCATGTCAGGATGGAGTTGGCTATTAAGTAAGATGGGACATTATTATTTTAAAATCAGGTTTAGCGTTGATTGAAATAGAAATGCCCTGAGAATTTTCACATACAAACTTATATTGCACCAGGTATCATGACACTTGATAACTCTTAAAGCCCACTGAGACAAAAATAAAAAGGTTTAGCATGAAGTAAAAAATAAAAACAAAACAGTGGTCTGATTGATATAAATCTTCCAAGACTGCTTCTCTCTTAGGCTATGAAGAGTAAAGATTTAACCCTGGCCCTAAAACTAATCCCAGGTATTAAGATCTGTGGCAGAGTTTGCATTCATCAGTGTCAGGGAAATCTCCATAATCCCCCCAAAAAGATTAGAATAGTAAGGATCTGCTTAGAAATACAGTGAAGAAGAATGAGTTGCCTTTTGTGCAACTGCACTACAGTAGCCTTGCAACTGCTCAGTTGCAGCTCTCATCATTTGCTGGCGTAAGTTCAATGCAGAGCAGTCTGATGTCCTCAGTCAGAGAGCCCGTGGAGGGATGGAGGTCAGGAGTGGAGCAGCTACGCAAAGTTGGTATCTAGCTCTGATTTGCAATTTTAAGGTTACCCTTCGTTGCTGAGAAGGATCACAGCAGAATAGCTAAAATGCTGACCTTCTTGTGTTTCACTGTAGGATATTCATTGGAGGACTGCTGGCAGTTTTCCAGCCCTGGGAGAAATAAGTGTTGGCAGAGCTGATCTCCACAGAGCCATGGCCCGGCCCTGCTTTTCAATGTGTGGCTGACAGTAAGTTCTCCCTACTAAGACTAATTAAAAAGTTATGAAGATGGAGAGAGACTGTTTCTAAAGGTCTGCATTGACAGGATGAGGGGCTATGGCTTCAAATTAGAGAACAGCAGATTTAGAGTGGATGTTAGGAACAAATTCTGCACCATGTGGGTGGTGGAACACAACAAGTTGCCCAGTGAGGTAGCTGAGACCCCATCCATGGAGATATTCAAGGTGAGGCTCAAGAGAGCTCTGGGCAACCTGATTTAGCTGCTGGCTGCAAAAGGGAGTTGAACTGGATGACCTTTGGAGTTCCCTTCCAATCCAGACCATTCTGTGTGATTAACTAAATGCAGGAACCACCAAAAGTCACTAGAAGCCGAACTCCTTAAACTCCAGCACTGCTTGTTCTCACTTTTGGTAACTCCCTAAGCAGAAGATTATTTATATGATGGGCAATAAAAATAAACCTGTTTATATAAAAAAAAATAAGTGGGGAAAAAATATTTCTCAAAGGTTGAGGATAGTTTGCTTTGCAGTTTGGGGGTTTGTCTGTGCTTTTCTGGGAGAGCAATGTCTTTTTCAGGCTGCTCTCCTTGTTCTGACTGACACTGATGTAAAGCTCTAGCCAATACAAAGCTGTGTAGGCTACCCAACTCTCTTATTTCTTCCAGAGATGGTAACATTTACTGGTGAAATACAGCCTGCTCTGCCTCCTGGCTGCTCTTTTCCTCCAGTGCTCATCTGTACCTTCATGCCATTGTGATGCCTCCAAACCTCAGGGACGTGGCTTTCTCTGCAGCCCAGAGGCTGAGGGGAGGAATTTTGCTTCACTCTGATACTTTCAGGTGTGCTGCTTCAAAAAGGTGCTCACCTCCTGGTGCTGAGTGGGTTGCAGCAGGGCAGACCATGCAGTCTCCCAGACGCAGGCATTAGGTTTCCCAGGCTGCTATTCCCATAAATCAGCCCAAGTGCCAAGCCAGACCCTGGGAGTGAGTTAGCAGTAGTTGGTGCCCTTAAGTGACAGCAAGCCCACCTTAGTCTAGATGCATCTTTCTGACTCACCACTCTGCTGTTCTCTACAGCTGTATAGTAACACTCATTGTCACTTCCCCCTCCTCTTTCCTACGCCAAATTTATTCTGCAGTTATCTTCTGTCATGGATGACACTTCTGTGGCTCTTAGAACAGCTCTGATGTTTCTGTGCGAAGGTGTTCTGCAAATTAATGAATTAAGGCACTTTTGTGGGAAGGAGTCAGGTTGAGCAAACAAGTCATTAAAGTGACTTGCAGCTGATGACACCTGGCAGCATAACTGTTGAGATAGAGGCTGCAAAGCTAGGCAGCAATTGGCCTCACAGTAGTCGCTTTGTTGCAGTAACACTTCATGGCTTCAAGGACAATTCTTTCCAGCAGTGAAATACAAACTGACTCTCAAAGTTGCCTGTGCGTATGCATCTCTGGTCACATTCCACTGGTGTGTGCAGACATGCAGGCAGGAGTGTTACATGTTGAGCTGTGTGGAGGATGGAAGCTCCCAACTGAAATAGAATCATAGAATCATTTTGGCTGGAAAAGGATTTCAGCACATTTCATTACTTTGAGTGAAGGGTGTTTCTTTTCTAAAGTTTAGGTAAAGTGAAAAAAGTGGAAAAGAATTTCTGACTAACATGAGGGGTTTTGATTGATTTGTATTTGCATGACAAATACTGTTCAGAGACCGTGCAGGAGTAGTCTTTACCTTGCTGACTGTTCTTTGCTGGTAGATACTACTGGGGGTTTATGGCAATGATATAGGAAGTGCCAGTGCAGAGTTCTGTTTTTTTCCTGCTTTCCATTCTTCTGAACTTTAGGAAGATGTGTGTGCATTTTTTAATTGCCCTTGACAGACAGCAATTAATTCTTCTGATTAGTTTTTGAGCTGATATATTTCTTATGTAACTCTACACTTTTTGCTTTATCCCTTTATACTCCCAGCATCTTGTGACACTGAATTCCACAAAAAAAAAAAAAAAAAAATTTCTGTCTCTTCTGAAATAATTCCTGCCTGGCTGTCTCAGGATCAAATGTTGGCAAAAAAAGTGGATATAAAAACTGCTGTGAAGATTTTTAAAGTTAGAAATTAGGAGACTAGTCCTGGTCAGGCTATTAAGAGCAGCTTAAAGAAGCAACACAGAATCATACAGTGGTAGGTGTTGGAAGAAACCTCTGGAGATGGAGTCCAATGCCCTGCCAAAGCAGGGTCACCCGTGGTCATACAGGAGTGTATCCAGATGGAGTTTGAAAGTCTCCAGAGGAGGAGTCTCCATAACCTCCTTGGGCAGCCTGCTGCAGGGCTCCAGCACCCTCACAGTAAAGAGGTGTTTCCTCATGGTGAGGTGGAACCTCCTGTGTTCCAGGTTGTACATGTTCCTTGCACTATCACAGGGAACCACCAAAAGGAGCCTGGCACCTTCATCTTGACACCCACCCTTCAAATAATCATAGGCAGCGATCAGATCCCCTCTCAGCCTTCTCTTCTCCAGACTAAACAGCCTCAGGTCTGTCAGTCTCTCTTCACAGCAGAGATGCTCCAGTTCCCTAGTTGTTCTTGTAGCTCTCTGTTGGGCTCTCTCTTGCAGGTATCTGTCTCTCTCTCATGGGAGCCCAGAACTGGACACAGTATCGCAGGTGAGGTCTTAGCAGGGCAGAGTAGAGGGGGAGGAGAACCTCTCTAGACCTGCTGGACACACTTTTCTTGATTCACCCCAGGATGCCTTGGCTGTCTTGGCCTCCAGGGCACATTGCCATCCTGGGGAGAATTTGCTGTCCACTTAGACTCCAAGGCCCTCCCCATGGAGCTGCCTTCTATCCAATCATTGTGGTTGGGAAGCATCTGTAAGATTGCTGAGTCCAATCATCAGCTGACACTACCAAGTCTGGTGCTAAACCATATCCCTTAGCAGCACATCCGTGAGAAGCCCATCAGAACAACTATAAAATGTATCAGTTGTTACTGCAGTTAACGACCCAGCTCCATCCCTACAATCAGTCCCACTGGATCCTGGGATTTTAAATCACTGAGGGTTCATCTTGCTTGCTACCAAGCATGAACAACGGGGGAGCACAGCTCCTGTCCATGTCGATTACAACCCTTAGGAAGTCAAAGCACGGGTAAGGAAAGGGCTCTTAAAAGAACATTTGCAACTTGTAAAACAAGGACTGCTCTGTTGTGGCCATTAAGAGCCTTAAATTTCAGAATGCACCATAAATCTTAGGAGCTGTGGAGACTTGTGATGCATAAAACATTGCCTTGGCATGCTGGAAATGTGCCAGTTGGGTTTTTACTACATTCCCTTTGGTCTTTGGTGGCAGGCACAAGAACAGTCTCATAAATTATCACAGGGCATTTTTCTTCCCTGCCTCATCAGGATGACTCCTCTGCTGTATTTAGCCTTTCAATTGCCTAATTTGTAAACACTCTTCATGAACTCTGTAATTAATTGGTAGGTGAGACTACACACTGGCTGCAAGTAATTGGAGATTACTCTTAATTGTAAGAGCACACTTTTGGTGCAGCGTTTAAAATACATATGCAGATCAGAGGCAAACATAAACAATAATTAATCTGTGAGTGCCAACAGTGCACTGGTTTGGAAGGTGTGCTGTCAGAGTTCAGCAGCTCTTCTGAATCTTTACACTGTCTTCCTGCCTGAGGATGGAATATAATGCTGCCACTGCTGCTTCTACTGAAGCACAGAATGATAGGTATTGGAAGGGACCTCTGGAAATCAAGGTACAACTCCCCTTCTAAAGTAGGGACACCTGGGCAGGTTGCACAAAATGTGTACAGGTGGGTTTTGGTAGTCTTCAGAGAAGGAAAAGTAGTAAAGGCTCTGAAGAAGTAGAGATGGTGATGCAGTTTTAGTTAATAATGAGGTAAACCCAAATCACAGCATGTTAGAGATTGGAAGGGACCTCTGGAGATATCCAGTCCAACACCCCCGCCAAAGCAGGATCTCCTAAGGCAGGTCACACAGGAATGCATTCAGGTGGAGTTTGAAAGTCCTCAGAGGAGGAGTCTCCATAACCTTCCTGGGCAGCCTGCTGCAGGACTCCAGCACCCTCACAGTAAAGAGGTGTCTCCTCACGGTGAGGTGGAACCTCCTGTGTTCCAGGTTGTACATGTTCCTTTGCTCTATCAATGGGCACCACCAAAAGGAGCCTGGCACCTTCAATCTGACACTTACCCCTCAGATATTTATAGGCATTGATCAGATCCCTTTTCAGCCTTCTTTCCAGACTGAACAGCACCAGGACTCTCAGTCTTTCTGCATAATAGAGATGTTCCAGTCCTCAGTCATCCTCATAGCTTCCTTTGAACTCTCTCCAGTCTCTCTTGAACTAGGAACCCCAAAACTGGACACAGAATTGCAGGTGTGGCTTCAGCATGGCAGAATAGAGTGGCAGGAGACCTGTTGGGCACACTTTCCTTGATGAACCCCACACTTTTCTCAATGCACAATGTAAAGGCATTCCCCAGCTGACAGCTCCCCAGCCAAATTCCCTCTCTCCCAGACACACTCTGTTTTCTCTTGCTAGTGGCTGCAATAAATCAAGTTCTGGAATGAGTCAGCAGAGCCAGGGTAACATTTTTGTGCAGGACTGCAGTGACTGCTGAGCAGTCTAGGCCTGCAAAGGCACCTAGCCTGCTTGTCAGGAAGACAGAGTATTATGTAGATGTAATGAGATTCTGAATTAAAGGGGATAAATCAGCTCAGAATTAGCTCCTCTGAAGTGGGCTGGTTGAAACTTTTCTATTGCTTTCCTGCAGCTTCTCCTGAGCTAGGGAGGTGCTTATATTGAACAAGGAATGGGAGGATATTTTATATCATTCTAGCCTAGCAAGCAGCCCTTGGTGTGTGGTTGGAAAGTGTACATTGGACATGGTGATAGCAGTCGAACACAGGACCAATGTTTTTCCGTACCAATATGAATATTGCACACAAGCTGGGCCAAAATATTTCGGTCCTGGTAGAGCTGCTCCTGCTGAAGCAATCTGGTTTGTGATGGTTTGTCTATTCACAAAGTATATTTATTGCTTTATGGGGTGGTCTTCATCTGCAAAAAAATTGCTTTCATTAAAAGTCCTAAAGAGCTTCTTTCTCTTTGAAGCTTTTAATTGGGCCAAAAATGATTCAAGCCACACATTAAATTTGGTGTTTCTGCAATCATGGACATGAAGTACTGTTATAATTTTAATTTTTCCCCAAGTTTGATTCTCCCAGAATTGCTTACAGAAATGATTGAAACTTCACTCAAGTCATCACATTGTAAACATTTAGATGATATCTTCTTGAATTGCATCATGCTGTCAGAGAGCTCCAAGGGTGTTTCTCTGCCAGACCAACAAAAACAAGTGGGGTGTGTGATAGGGCTGGTTGTTGTGTGTGATACTTGGCTCTACTAAATAGGTAAAGTTTGGGTTGGTTGGAAGCAGATACTCACAGAATCCTAGGATGGTGTGGGTTGGAAGGAACCTTAAAAGTCATTCAGTTCCAACTCCCTGCCATAAGCAGGGACACCTCCCACTAGAACAGGTTGGTCAAGGCTTTATCCAGCCTGGTCTTGAACACCTCCAGGGAGGGGGCATCCACAACCTCCCTGGGCAACCTGTTCCAGTGTCTCACCACCCTTGCTGTCAAGAATTTCTTCCTAATCTCCAGTTTAAATCTGCCCTTCTCAATCCATTCTCTCTCATCCTATCCCTACAAGCCCTTGTAAAAAGTCCCTCCCTAGCTCTCCTGTATCCCCTTTTGAGTGCTGGAAAGCTGCTCGAAGGTCTCACTGGAGCCTTCTCCTCTCCAGGCTTAACAGCCCCAACTCTCTCAGCCTGTCCCTGTAGGTGAGGTGCTCCAGCCCTCTGCTCATCTGGATCTCATAGATCTCTTGCAATCTCAGCAGCTCCATGGTTTTCTGATTTGCTTTATAAATGTGACAGTAAGGTGTAGTTGCATGCTGTGGGTTGGGCTGCAGTGTTACTCAGTAACTAGAGGCATTAGTAGGTCAGAATGCTTCTGCTGGTTGACAGCATTGGCCATTAGTGTGGAAATTAGGATGCTTGGGCACCCTACCTGCAGTTGTATTGCTCACTGGCATTGAGGAATTAAGAATGTTACTTATTGTCAATCTTGCAGTGTGGGTTTTTTTTTTTCCCCCCAAATTTCTCATTATTTTCTTATCCAGACAGAGAATTGCTTTGTATTACATTTGGGCAGTGTCATTTTAGCTGTCTTTGGTCCTACCTTCTCTGTCCTCAGATGTAAGATATAAATAGTCATCCTTGCTATCTGTTGAGGATGCTCTAACATTCAGAAACAGCCAGCTTGCTTTATAAGGTTATTTCATTTTCAGTCTCAGTTTTACACAATATACAGCATTGGATTTACTGCCAGAATTGTTCCAAAAGCAGGTAAGACTCAATACAATTTTGGGTTCAAAACCTACTTGTCAGCAGGAAATGAACCACCACCCTTAGCTTACCCAGACCATTTGTGTCAATGACAAATTAATCAATTTATTGGCAGCAAAACTGCCACTGTCCCAGTTTCACAATGTACTTCAAGCACTCTTATGTTATTAAAAATAAAATTAAAAAGAGAACAGTCTGCTTCCTACTGCACAGGAATATAGCAAAGCAGGCTCAAGTCAGAAGAGATCAGCAATTTTTTGACTCTCTTTTTTAGTCTATTTTCTGAGGGCTTTTTTGTCTTGTATAAATGACAATAAAGCAATATTACTTCCCATAAGGTTCTAAATTACTTGACAAATCCATGGTCTTGTCTGTCAGGTTAGGAGAGGAGAATTTTGTCTCATGATCTAGTTTCAGAATCTCTGTTTTCCTCTGAGGTGGCATGAACACTGTTAGTATTTTCAGTCTGCGCAGTCCCAGGAACAAGTTAACATATTTTTACAGCTCTGGAGACTCTGATCTGAACAATCCCTTTGTGGTCTGCCCAACACGCCATGATCTGCATACCACAGATGTCAGTCTTAGTCTACTACCTTTCAGTCAACAGCAAAACTGAGAGGGTGCAAATTGCAGACAATGTGAAAATGTTCCTGTGTCAGTAAATTTCCTGGTCAATATCTGTATAAAATGAAACCCAGAAAGCGTATGGGTGTAATTCTGACAACTCCAAGGCCTGGAATTGTGCCAGAGGAGAATTAGCTTGGAGATTGCTGCAAGAGTGGTCAAACATTGCAACAGGCTACCCGAGGAGGTGGTGTAGTCGTCATCTCTGGAGGTGTTTAGGAAATGTGCCGACATGGGACCTGGGGACATGGTTTAATGCCCATGGTGGTGCTGATATGATGGTTGGACTTGATCTTAGAGGGCCTTTCCAAGCCAAACAGTCTTATGTTTCTACAATTTGAATGGATGTGTGTCCCAGTTTGAGGCCAGGAGCTACTTGGGCCTGGAGGACAGAAACGACTTTTACTCCTTTTGGAGAGTACGAATGAGGACATTGCACACTGATTGGAAGTTTAAAGGGAGATTCTATCTACAGGTGCACATATCCAAAAGGCAATCAGGTAGAACAAATACATCCATAAATTAGACCAAGTCTACTGGACTAAAACCTAGAATCCTCTACCCCCCCCACCCTTGGCAGGCTTGAGAGCAGACCAGAGTTGCCTTCCCCTCCTCAGACCTGCAAGGCCTCAGCAGGCTGCATGACACAGCTCAGACTTTCCTGCTGGGAGCCAGCTCCCACACACATACCGTGAGAGAAGCAGGGACCTGTGCTGTGCCCAGAGAGAGGGATAAAGGGAGGAGAGGCAGGGAGGAGAAGAGCAGTGATACCAGCCAGGCACTGCCTTACAAACTGTGATACTAGAAAGCAGAATAGAATAACAATGTTACAGTGTCCTGGGGCAAGCAGGTCTGTCCCCTGGGATAGGACTTTGTCTCTAATTTTCTTAAGGGAACCTGGGACCCCTCAAACTATCACATTGTGGAAGGTGATTTTGATATGAGCATTTTCAATCTGATTGCTCTCTTCTGCTAGTGGTGTAGGACTAGAATATTCCTTCACTGACTGAATGACTTCAGTGCTTGTCTGAAGCTAAGCAGGTTAAGTTTTCCTCACCAAGTCACACAGTTGGAAATAGAGGTATGAAAGAGTGGTTTGAGGCTTCTGGGAGTGAGTTATGGATGTACCTTTTTCATCTTACTTGGCATTCACTGTAGATAAGCACTGAAGTTAAGTTTTATGCAGTACTGCTATTGCTGACTTGAATTATGGGTGGGGATGATAAACTCGAGCTGTGGCTGCAGACATCAGTGAAAATACACAGGGCAGATGGAAGATACGGCAACAGTAAAGGCTTTGCAATAAACAGGAGGAGTAGGAGCAGACACGCTCTACAAACTCTGGTGCAGAATTTCAAAATGAACCTTTCTGTCCCAGTTCCCCTTAAAATAAATGCAAGGCATGCTTCAGTCTGTGATGTATGCTGGCAGGGAGGAATTAATCACACTGGGCCAAGAAGCTCGGCTAGTGGAGAACATACAGTTAATTCTTGATATCCATGGGAACTGATCTTAGACATTCACAGATCTCCTGACAGCTACTGAGGCATCTTTCTGGTTTGGGAAAAAAAAAAAAAAGGGAAAAGGGTCTTCTCCTGAATGTTACCATTAAATACAAACATTCAGGCATGACAGTTTAGCTGTGGGTTTAGCTCTAGGGTAGGCAAGGAGTTAGCTTGGAAAAATGGAATTGGTGATGTAAGGGAGAAGTCTCTGGCATTTGGGAATTGTACATAAAGGGTAATTTGTTTGCTCTGGTTTTGTTTCTTCTTGGATTTTTTTTTTTTTTTTTTTTTTTTTGTAAAACGGACCTCACCTGGAGTACTGCATCCAGATCTGGAGCCCTCAACATAAGAAGGTCATGGACCTCTTGGAATGGGTCCAGAGGAGGATCCTGAAAACTATCGGGGGGTTGGAGAACCTCTGCTACAAGGACAGGCTGAGGGAGCTGGGGTTGTTCAACCTGGAGAAGAAGATGGTCTTGGGAGATTTAACAGTGGCCTTCTAGTACCTGAAGGGGCTACAAGAAGGCTGAAATGAGACTGTTTATGAAAGTCTGTGGTGACAGGATGAGGAGAAATGGTTTGAAATTAGAGAAGAGCAGATTTAGATTGCATGATAGGAATAAGCTCTTTGCCATGAGGGTAGTGGAACACTGGAACAGGTTGCCCAGGGAGGTGGTTAGGACCACATCCCTGGACCTGTTCAAGACAAGGCTTGAGAGGGCTCTGGGCAACCTGATCTAGTTGAGAATGTCCCTGCTGACTGCTGAGGGAGTTGGCCTAGATGACCTTTGGAGGTCTCTTTGAACCCAGACCATTCTGGGATTGTCATTTGTCCAGAACTAAATTGCTAGGGGAAGGTGTCACTGAGCTGTGCAGGGCTAAATAATGCTTCCCCAAAGGATTGGCTGAGAACGCTGGCACTGGGACTGAGTATTCTGAAAGGCTTTTAAATTCAGAAAACCATGCATACAAAATGTGTTTTGAGAGAAGCCAAACCTTTTCCTGTCTTAATGATAGCTGTGTGGGAAGCCTGTACACACAGGTGCCCAGGATGATGGTCAATTGAAAGTTCCTTGGGAATTAGGTGAAAATGGATTGAGCTCAGCAGATTGCCCTGTAAATAGAATCCTGGAAAGTAATCCAACCACTGTGACTTAAACACTCTTATAACCCAAGCTACATACGAGGCACATTGAGCCCTTTCCTTGTCACAGAAAGTACAGTGGATGTGTTTAAAAGTCATTTGCATGTGGTGCTTGAGGTTATGGTTCTGGGTGAACTTTGTAGAGTAGGGTTATAGATTAGACTTGGTAATCCTGATGGTCTTTTCCAACCTGAATGTTTCTGTGATTCTGTGAGTTTTGGGATCTGTTAGATCCTGGGTAAGGGAATGTTCAGTACAGCGTACAACTGGTGTTAACTTTGTTACTATTGAAGCCTTTATGAGTCATGCTATTCATCCCCAATGACTAAGCAGCATATTTCAGATATTTTCTTCTTTAATTTATAAATACAGTTTATAAATATTAATATGCTGAAGAGAAAGTTAAGAAGTAACTACTGATGCCTAAAATCTCCCATGTGAGGGAAAGATACCTGCTTGTGAATTTCTTTTCCAAGCAAAGACACAGAAAGATCAGCTGGATGAGAAAAACAAAAAGAAGAAATGGATGTTGCTCCCTGAGCGAAGTCTTTAAATGGAAGGGGATATTTTGTGACAAAAAGGTGTGCTGGTGCATCTGTGAATGACTTGGGCTCCACATGGAAACGACTGGGTGATCTCCTGTGGTTGTCAGTGTTCTGTGGCTCAGCTGGACCATTTTAATTGGGCCTTTCCACCTTGAAAATAAAGTACAAACTTGTTCTCATTAAGCTGTTGAAACTCCTGTCAGTCTCTGTATAACCTCACCATCTGAATTGGTGATAATATCTATGTGAATATTGTGTAAATGTTCTGTTTTGATGGGAAACAGAGGAGCTGGAGCTATTTAGGTTGAAAAAGAGGAGGCTGAGGGGAGACCTCATTGCTCTCTACAGCTACCTGAAAGGACATTATGGAGAGGTTGGTGCTGGTCTCTTCTCACGGGTAAATAGTGATAGAATAAGAGGGAATGGCTTCAAGCTGTATCAGGGCAGGTTTAAACTGGATATTAGAATTTTTAAATTTTTTTTTTTTCCATGTAAAGAGTGGTCAGGCATTGCAATGAGCTGCTCAGGGAGGTAGTTGAGTCACCAACCCTGGATGTGTTTAAAGGTTGTTTAGATGTGGTGCTTGGGGATATGTCAGGGTGAACCTTGTAGAGTAGGGTCAATCGTTGGACTTAGTGATCCTGAGGGTCTTTTCCAACCTGAATGTTTCAGTGATTTTGTGTGAAATCTTCTGCATAGTAGAAGTTTCAAAATTTTAACTTGCACAGGTTTGCTTTTGTTTGTTTGCATGTTGGGGGTTTTTTTTTGTTGTTTTGTGGGGGTTTTTTTTCTTCCTGGTGTTTTTTGTTGTTTGTTTGTTTTCTCTAGAGTCCTGTAATGTTTCTGGCACATTTACTTCTTAGGAATGCCGAAAAGGCTTGGTTTCTTTTGACAAAAGACAGAAACACAGCATTAACTGGCTGCAGGGTTGGAAAATATTCTTCAGATGGAAGTTTTCTCTCTGATGCTGAGTTCTAGAGGCAAATGAAGAAACTTCTTGAGAGAGGAGCCTGCAGGAGCACTTGCAGGAGGCAGTGAAATACAGTGCAAAGCAGGGAATGCAAACAGCCCTGCAGACACGCGAGACAGGTTGTCTTAGTTTAGAGTGAGGCAAATGCTCTTTTACCTCTTCCAAAAGTGGTGAAAGAAAAGCTCTCTTGTGGTGGGTTAGGAAGTTCTCCCCCCACCCCCCCCCATTTAAAAATTACCAGACCAGCTCAGATGGCTTAGAAGTAAGATAAGGCTGTATTTACAGGAAAGCTAAAAAGACAAGCTTATATACACAATATATTTATGTGTATTTACAATTATATACAATTTAGAAATAATACAGAAATCCAGTTTTCCCCTCTGGACAAAGAAAACAGCCTAGAAGGGACCAACACCACCACACCCCTCCCCAGACAGGAATCAACCAGCAAGGCTTGTGTGTTGTCAAGTCAGCCAAGGTTAGTGGGAGATTAGAGAGAGAAATGAGCAGATCCAGTGCCCAAGAGCTAAGAAGAAAGAATTGTTTACACTTTGGCTTTTTATACCTTTTAGAAAACCAATGAATGATAAAGACTTTATTATTCTTTTACAACTAATCATCTCATTTCTTTTATTAGAATATTCCAATAAGCCTTAAACCACTACAGCTCCACACTGGATTGAGTAGAAACCAAAGTTTTCAATGGTGTGATGGGTTAGGAACTCCCTCCCCGAACTACTTCAATTTGCCAGACTAGCTCAGATGGCTTGAAAGTAAGCTGAAGCTATATTTACAGCAAAGCTATATTTGCAAACATATATACACAATATATTTGCAATTATATACAAATTAGAAACACTACAGAATTCCAAACTCCCTTCTGGGCTAAGGAAACTGCCCAGAAGGGGCTCAAAGCTACCCTCTCTTTCTCTCTCTGCTTTCCCAGACAGGCAAACAAAAACAACCAGCAAAGCTTATGTTGTTATTTGTTAGCGGAGAGATTATAGCAGACTGAAGGAAAAGTAAAAGGAAGCAGTGTCCTGGAACAAAGTGGGACAAATTGTTTCCTTTTTGACTTTTTATCCCTCTCAGCTAACCAGTAAATGATATAGGCTGGCTATTAGGAAGAAGTTCTTCACAGGGTGAGTGATTTGCTATTGGAATGGGCTGCCCAGGGAGGTGCTGGAGTCACCATCCCTGAAGGTGTTTTAAAAAAAAAAAAAAAGTAGATATGGGACTTGAGGACATGGTTTAGTGGTCATGGTGGTGTTGGGTTATGTCTGGACTTGATATTCTTAGATGGCTTTTCCAACATTTCTGATTTTATGCTTTCATAGTTCTATGAAGTTGAAGTTAGTTGCAACTATTTTGAGCATTATTGCTTCTGCATAAATTCACCTCAAATCTACCTCCCTCCTTTCCTGGTAAAGATGAAGGAATAGCCTGCTATCCTGTAAAATGCAGATTAAAATCATCAAAACCCAGGAAATAATTGGGAAGACCAAATAACCAACTCCAGCAGCTACTCTGTTAACTCTGATTTATCAGTTCCTTTGCACTTTTCCAAAGTAATTACTTGACTGAGCAGTTTACAAACGAAAGAGTGAGCTTCTGGGCCAAGAGTGAGAGTGTGGTACAATGTGAAGAGCTAAGCCTTGAGTTGCTGGGGGTGGATAGTGTCTGACATTTAATTTGTTTAGTGTGTTCTACTGCTAATTAAGCAGTTAATGGACTGCTTTGTATTTGGGCATGGTGACACTCAACAGTGAGATTTGGCCTTGTAAGGCAATAAGGTTCCCATCTTTATGGTTTAGGTGCTAATGAATAAGTCAGGGTTTGATTTTGGTTTACTTTATCCCTGCAGCTCAGGAATGTGTTTGGTAATACTGTTTCATCATCTGCTTTTACACCTTTGCCATTCATCAGCTTTTGTAGCAGACTGACTTAGCCTAAAGCTTTGTAGTGGCTTTTTAATGATGGGGTTTGAAAATATCAGAGACATCAAACAGCTTCTGGGAGATGTCCAAAATCCTCTTAGCTGGGCTCTTAGAGGAGGGACCTATCAGTCACAAGACTACTAGTAAAAGCAGAAGGCATTTGGTGGGGTTGGCCTGCCTGAGTAGACAATCAGACTGGATGACACCCTCTACTTTATTACAGAAAATAACAATCATAAGTTCAGCTGAGAAATGTCTGAATCTTGACTGAGAACAGCAGTATTGGTCAGATCACAAAGGGATGTGGCCAAGCTCCATCTGACTTACCAATGAGCTGAGTAAAATGGTGATTCTGTACTAGATACTAGGATTTTTTTTTTCCCCCAGCAAGAGTGGTCAGGCATTGGAATGAGCTGCCCAGGAGGTGGCTGAGTCACCAATTACAGATGTGTTTAAAAATTGTTTGGTTGTGGTGCTTGTGGATATGGTCTAGGGTGAACTTTGTAGAGCAGGGTTCTCAGTTGTGCTTGGTGATCCTGAGGGTCTTTTCGAAGCTGAACGTTTTTGTGATTCTGTGAAAATGCTCTGTTGCAATGGCCTGTGCTTCTGTGGGCTGACAAGGGGAGCCAGCAGCTGGCTGCAGGCTGCCATGAACACAGAAGGCTGATAACTGCTTATCAGCTAGCACTGAAGAACTGAGGTTTGATGGAGTAGATTGGTCTGGCCAGGAAGGAGGCACTTTGTTGCATGACATTAGGAAGAGGTGCCTGTGTGATATATTGTCAGGTGGTTTCAAGATGAGCTTAACGAGTCTAATTAGAGAATGTCCCTTCTCTGGCTCGCTGGGTGGACAAGATAATGGGCTAAGTTTGTGCTGTAGAGCTGGTGGAAAAATAATTCCCCTGACAAAATTGAAGCCAGTGCTCAAAAATGACACAGCAGATGGCATGGCTTCTTAAAAGCCTGTCAGATGTTTTGGTATGGCTACATTTCTCACTGTGAAACTTTTGAGGTTTCTTAAGCATTAGAAGTGTCAGTTCATAGACTCATAGAACGGTTTGGGTAGGAAGGCACCTCAGAGATCATCTACTCCAACCTCCCTGCCATGGGCAGGGACACCTCTCAGTTAGACTTGGCTGCTCAAGGGCTCATCTAACCTGGCCTTGAATGCTTGGATCACAAATAGCCTATGAATGTTCCAGGCTTGGAGTAGAGTGGCTGGAAAGCTACCCAGCAGAGAGGGAGCTGGTGGTGCTGGCTGACAGCTGCTGAAGATGAGCCAGAGTGTGCCCAGGTGGCCAAGCAGGCCACCAACATCCTGGCCTGGATCAGCAAGTGTGACCGGCAGTAGGAGGGAGGTGATGTCGCCTCTCTTCTGAGTGCTGGTGAAGCTGCACCTTAAGGACTGCATTCAGTTTTGGGCCTCTCACTCCAAGAAGGCCATTGAGCAGCTGAAGCATGTCCAGAGATGGGCAACAAAACTGGTGAAGGTTCTGGAGAACAGGGCTGGTGAGGAACAGCTGAGGGAGCTAGGGTTGTTAAGTCCAGAGAAGAGGAGGCTGGGGGTAGAGCTTCTCGCTCTCTACAAGCCCTTGAAAGGAGGTCAGACACAGGTGAGGGTCTTTCTTTTCTTCCTAGCAACACATGACAGGATGAGAGGAAAAGGCCTCAAGTTGCACCATGAAAGGTTTTCTTGGAGATTAGATTGAACTTGTTTCTTGAAAGGGTTCTCGAAGACTGAAACAGGTTGCCCAGGGAGATGGCTGAATCCCCATACCTGGTGGTGTCTAAAAGACATAGAGATGTGTTGCTGAGGGCCATGGTTTAGCATACAGAAACGTGACCTGAAGAGGCTTGACCCACAGTGCCAGTGTCATAGCTTGTTAATGCTGTGAAACACTTTGGCTTTAAAGAAAGGCATTTCAGTTAGCAACAGCAGCTACATAAAATTAGGAAACAGGCTGTGGACTGAGAACTCCTGAATTTAATCCTTGTTGTTAAACTCTTATTGCAGCTGTTACTGAAAAGCATTCCCAAGCTTTCAGTTGTGGCTGACATGCTCTAGGAGTACGCTTAAGTCAGTCAATTTATATTTGGTGCATTTTAACACTCTTGCTTTTAGAGAGAAAAAAAGTCTGTGGTTGGTAAAACTTAGAGGATTTAGCACTATTAGGATCCTGTCAGCTCTTCCACTCCAGTCAGGAGCTGTGCTCTCTATGAGACCATTCTAAGGCGGTGCTAACTTTTGCAGACATCACCTCTGAGAGCACTGCAAGTGCTGGGGGTCTTTGGGTTTTAGCAGACGATTGTGCAGGAGAGGGGCACGACGAAGTGTTCAGGGTTAATTTCACAGTATGAGCCAAGTTCTACACTCAGTGTCTTACACTCAGGCACTCCCTTTTCAAGGCCACAGATGATGTCCCCTTGTCTGTGATACTGAAAAGGACAGGCTCAAATGGTGATTCAAGAAGAATCTTTCCAGTAGATGTCACTGTGGGCCCCCGAGTGGCAGGTTTGGAGCTGTTTGCTTTGATGTCAGACACCTGCTGTCAACAAGGCTCAAACAGCTTTGTAATGATGGCTCCCAATTGCAGCTGTCTTCACGTTGCTAATTTCAACTCTTTGCCGAGCACTATTGGGACAGATCCCCTGCTAGTTGGCCTCTGGATCTCAGCAGGGAACAGGAAGCCCGGAGGCAACGTGGTTGTGATGGGCTGCGAAAGGGCGCAGCAGGACCAGCCACTGGCACAGGCTATCGTGAGCAGCGTTGTGAGCAGCGAGTGGCCTAACTGCTACAGAAGAGAAACAACAGCTTTAGTCTATGTAGTAGCAGAGCAGATATGCAGATATTGAACTTCAACACCAACCCTCAAGAGTTTTCTAAGCATCTTCTTTCCAGGGATCATGAAATGATGTTTATTTTTTTTAAATGAAATTGCTGTGCACCGAGGATTTTTAATTTTTTTTTTGAGACTTTGCAGAGGGTTGCTGGACACAGAGGAAACCTGGCAGTGTTTTTTTGTGTGCTCCCAGCTTCCCTGAAGAAAATAAAGATTCATAACCTGTGAGGGAAGACAGAACAATGGCCAAGAAACAGGAACAGAGCTGAAAGTAATAGAGTAGACAAGGTTGTAGAGGAAGAGAAGACAGAAAGAGGAGGAAATAGTTGCAAAGAGGATTTGAGGAAGCAGGAGGACAAGAGATAAACCACACCAGTACTGGAATACATATCTTGAAAGGTGTCAGGAGGATGGAGTCAGGTTCTCCTCAGGGATGTGCAGGGATGGGACAAGAGGCAGTGGACACACACTGGAATTCATGTAAACATAAGGAATAACTTCCCTTTGAGAAGCAGGCTGCCCAAAGAGGTTGTGGAGTCTCCATCTATGGAGGCACTCTAAATCTACCTGCATGTACTCCTGTGTGATTTACTCTAGGTGATCCTACTCTGGCAGGGGCGTTGGACTGAATGATGTTCAGAGATCTCTTCCAACCTCTACCTTTGTGTGATTTTGTGAAGCACTAAATGCTATAACTTCTCAAAATTCAGGGCCAGGCAATAAGGTCCTTCTGGTTAACCTTTCAGCTGATCTCTTCACAGTAGTATTCTTCATGGCCTTTGCTTCTGTTGTAAAGGCACCAGTGAGAGTCTTGGGAGGGTTGGCAGCAGTATTACCACTTCTCTTCCTGTCTTGACCCATACTCCATTCATCCAGAACATTTACAGCATTAGGGTTGTGATAGATCAGATCTGCTTTCAGAAAGGATTTTTATTTTGGTGAGAAGGGAAACTTGGCATGGTCTGGGCAAGATGTTTCTGTTCATGGAGAAAACAGATCTACAGAAAACCTAGAAAGTTCTTGTTTGTTCTGTGATGACTTAGTTCTGATCATTTATTGCATTGACAGATGCATGACTCATCTTGTCACAAGTCTGGTACCCTTCCACAGATTCATTTTCTTTTTAATGATAATAATTTCAGATTGCAAGATAAGAAATGTGCATTATTAGAGGGAAACCCTCTTCTTGGATATAATACATAAGAAAAAGCATATGAATTATGCAATTGTTGTCCCTGTTTTTCTGAGCTTATGAGTAGCTCTCCAGGAGTCCCATAATGTGATTTTTATAAGATTGAAGCAATATTCAGTCTCTTCTCAGAGCCCTCNTATTTCTAATACAGGAGATCTTTTTCACCCAAGGGAAAGCTGTGGCCTCTGATGGACTCTTCAGCTATGAAATTTTCCTTTGTTGGTCCCCAAGGTGATGGTCTGGAAGGAGGTTTTATTACTCCTATGAATTCTAAGGAGAGGGTGCTTGTTTGAAGGAGTGGGTTTGAAGGTCCAGACGTCATAACTTCACAATAAATAAGTAGAGCCAGACAAGCTTGTTAGGACAATTCAAGAAACTAAACTCAGAGTGAAGCAGAACTTGTGTTACTTTAACGCACCCTTTGATACAGAACCAACCCCAGGGCATGAGAAAAAAACACTGGGTGGCTAATGAGGATATTTTCAGCCTGGAAGGACAGCATGCATGTTCACCTGCTGGAGGTTTAGATCACTGAAAAGGCAAGCAGCAACTAGACAAACACCCTTACAAGTCAGTGACGGGGAAATCACACCTCATGTGTTTCTTCAGATGTTGTCACAACTGGCTCTCTGGTGCTGGTGCCTAATTGTTGAGATGGAAACAGTTGTAACTATTGTTACAAAGAACAGCACTCAGCTTTTAGAGTTACCTGAAGGTTTGCATACAGAGGTGTTGGGGGGTGGGGGGTAAGTAGCTTTTACTATGTGTGTATTGGGAGCCTTCTATGAGGTAGGAATTGGAACATTGTATAGATAAAGACAAGGAATTCTGCAGCTACATCATGGCTCTGCACAGCACACGCCTGGAGGAGAATCATTTCTGCTGGAAAAATGTCTTGCTTCACTAGAGCCTTCCTGGTAGAGAGATGTGGAAAGACAAGTGCAGATTATGTTTGCATGTAAGGTTGTCTTCCAGGTATGAACATCCTTAATGACCTCAGAGGAGTGGATGGAGATAAAGGTGACTGGTAGCAGAATTCACTTGTGCACAGGCGCAGGTGAAATTATTTCCTGATTTGTCTTCCTCTGTTCCTGTGTTGAAGTCCCACCAAGCTGCAGTCTTTCAACAGCCTTAGCTGATTCTGATGAAAGCTCTGGGATAACAGTGTAAGGGTGTGAGTTCATTATGCTGTAAAGATCTATGAAGGTTCAGCTTCACTTTTAGCATTCCCAGTGAGCAGTTTGGTGTCAGCTCTTCCTTAAAAGTCACAGCCTTTAGTGACTTTTTACAATGATTATCACGAAGAGCATGAGGCAAAAAGGGTCTTTGTCTCACCCTTTGCTGTATTGGGCACTGGCCACTCTTAAACTTTCCTTGTACCTTTTTTCAAACACCCACAAATTTGATTTCTCTCCCCCTCAATGACCTTTGTGATAAGCAAGGGAAAGAGAATCTTTTAAATTTTCTCTGGCTTGCTTCTGCATCTTCCAACCCAGGCACTTAATGACTGCAGTAACATATTGACTATTACATCAGATTCTCAGATGGTCCAAATCAGTAAAGCTGCAGTGGCTTTAATGCAAAGGATGTTTTGCAATAGGTGGAGATGGGACTAAGAGTATTACCTAGATCAGACTTTGATCTTCATTGTCTAATGTATGGCATTGAAAGAATGTTAGGTGCAAGGTGGCTGAGCTGGTAGTGAAGAAGTGGTAATTACATTTGATTTTCCTGATTTTTTTTTTTTTCCTGAGTGTTTGATTTCTCAACTGTAATCATAGAATCATCATAGAATGGCTTAGCTTGGAAGTGACCTCAGAGATCATCCACTCCAACGTCCTGCTATGGACAGGGGCACTTCTCAACTAGACTTGGTTACTCAAAACCTTATCTAGCTTGGCCTTGAACACTCCCAGGGAGGAGGAAGCATCCAGAACCTCCCATGTCAACATGTTCCAGAGTCTCACTAATGACAACATTGCTTTAACATTGTCTTGAATACTACCAGTCTCACCCAGCTCTTTTATGTTTCCCATCCCCATTATCTCGGAACTTTAGCCTACCTTGTGCCAGTCCTGGCCTTGCTCTAGAAAAGATCAGGACTCCCACAGGATGCCAGAATTTCATTTTGAAACACCCTGAGCTGTACTGGTTTAGACAGCGCAATTCTGGGCACTTTCCTCATGCACTTTGTCACAGAAAGCTTATGCAGCTGGTTCGGAAACAGAAAGCCCTTGAGTAAAGCTCTAATCCTGGCTTGGAGCAAGAGGCAATAGACCTGTCAGTAATACAGTGGCACGGGAAATGCTGCTCTAATTAAAGTTCACTCAGCTTTTCCTTTATAAATCTCTGTAATAGAGGCATTCTGTGCCACTGCAGCTATTTTAATTTATGTTGTTTTGAAACTAGGTAATCAGATTGGCAGCTTTATTGGGATCATTTTCTGTGTGACTGTATTCTGCAACAGCATGCCTAAACCCTTCTGAATGAATTCTTCTGTGCGCTCTTGCAAAAAACAACAATGAGCTTTGGGTTTGTTTTTTTTTTTTTTTTTCCAAACCTGCCAGCCCAAGTTGTTGTTTGTACTTAGGGGCATGGTTTAGTGCTGACCCTTCAGTGCTGGGTCAAGGGTTAGACTGGATGATTTTGGGTGTCAAATAATCACAGAACTTTAGAGGTTGGAAGGGACCTTCAGAGATCACCCAGTTCAATCTGCCTACAAGGCAGGATTCCCTAAGATAGTTTGCACAGGAGAACATCCAGTTGGGTTTTGAAAGTCTCCAGAGAGAAGACTACACAACCTATCTGGCAGCATGTTCCAGTGCTCCATCACCCTCACTGGAAGGAAGTTTCTCCTCATGTTAAGGTGAAGCCTTCTATGTTCCAGTTTATATCCATTGCTCCTTGTCTTACTGCTGCTGACCACCAAAAAGAGATTGTGCCCATCCACTCGACATTCACCCCTCAGATATTTATACACATGGATAAGATCTCCTCTCAGTCTTCTCCAAGACTAAACAGCCCCAGGGCACTCAGTCTCTCTTCATAGCGGAGATGCTCAGGTCCCTCAATCATTCTTGTGGCTCTCCACTGGACTGTCTCCAGCAGGTCTCTGTTTCTCTTGAACTGGGGAGCCCGAAACTGGACACAGTATTCCAGCTGTAGTCTCACCAGGGCAGGGTAAAGGGGGAGAAGAACCTCCCTAGACCTGCTGCCCACACTTTTAGTGGTGCACCCCAGGATGCCATTGGCTCTCTTGGCCACAAGGGCACGTTGCTGTCCCATGCAGAACTTGCTGTCCACCGGGACTCCAAGGTGTTTCTCTATGGAGCTGCTTTCCAGCAGGGCAGCCCCCAACCTGTACTGGTGCCTGCTGTTACTCTTCCACAACCAGATGTATTCTGGGATTCTGTGAAGTCTGAAGGCTCAAGGTGGAAAAGAGTGGAGACTGCACATGCTGATCAAAGATGGCTACCACTGAATTTCCTGTAGCTGAGCAAGAGTTTGCCTAAAATTTTGTGGGCTGCTAGCTTGTCAGCTTTTTAAAAAACTACATTGACTGGTTACTGTTTTGCAAAATACAGAAAATAATTTTATTTTGGAGGTCATAAACAATAGCAGGTTTGGGTTTTTCCCCTATTAAAAGAATATTCTGGCAATACTGGATTTTAAGTAGCTGTTGGTACATGGACTGGCCTAAGAGCCTATCCAAGTCAGATGCTAGGGGGAATTAAATGTAAAGCTTGGAGACTTTTTAATCTCAGTATTGCTATTCTCTTTTTTATTTTTCTTTTCTTTTTTTTCAAGGTTAGAGGAAAAAACTCAAAGCATCTGTACCATGCCTTCATATGAATGTTTGTTTGCTTGAATGATTTCTATAATAAAAATCCATAGAGAAATGAAAATGTGTTCACTTTGCAGCAGGAGAAATGGCAAAATTTGTCACACGTGTCATTAAAAATGAGTAGTTCTCCTGGCTGTGGGCTTGACCTCCTGAATTATGGTGTAAAGACTTCACAGCCTCTCAGAATTTTGCCTCTGGGAAGAAGCAGAAAAAGTATTGCTCCTTTTATTTCTTTTTTTCTTTCTTTCTTTTTTTTTTTTTCCCCCCCTCTCTATTTATCTATTTATTTCCACCCTGAATACAGTTTGAGGTTGTCCTGCCTGTTTTTAGGCAACATTGGTTAACTCATTCTGAATGATTTTTCAACTTCATATTTATACCCAGAAACAGCTACAGTTTAAAAATAATGAGAAGCACTCAGTGCTATTTCAGAAGTTGAAATGGTGTCTTGAGAATGAAATGAATGTTAGGTAGCTTGCTGCAAGCTGCTTGGGTCAGACTTTAAAGTCAGCAAAAGTTAGCTACGTTGATGCATCCTGACTGATGAGCTCTCCTCATGCACATGGAAATCATAGCATGTTCCTTTTCAGATGGCAATGACAGATTTATTACTGTTGCAGAAATCATGAAGCAATGGCTACACTGATACGAAAGTATAGTCTGTACCTTAAAGAAGAGTTAAATCAAAAGGTCACAGGGAGCTGAATGTTTGAAAAGCTGGTAATGTAGTGAGGGATGGTCTTCAGCCCAGCTGCAGCAACCCTGAGTCAACACCACATGCAGAAATAACAGGAATAGGGCAGGGGGAGAAGGACAATTGTCAGGGGTTTTGTTTAAGCTCTGCAAGGTTCTGAGTTAATAGTTCAGCTAGAGAAACTTAGAGGCATGAACCTCAGGCCTTAGAAAACAGAATGAAATATATATGCTCCATATACTGCTAGTGGCTGTACTGCAATAGAATTACTGTAGGTGAATTCTTGTTGCTCAGTCTTGATCACATTGACTAACACAAGGTGTCAAAAATGAACTCTTGGGGATGAAAGAAGAAATGACACCTTGTTTACAACTGAGGGCTGAGACTGGGTGCAGAGCTGGTGCAGAAGAGGTTTGTCACTGCATTGTGTGTCAAACTGGGATGTTCCACAGCGTGGCTCTGATGTTTACTGGCTAAGGACTTAATTCTACTACAGCAACTGTGTTATTCTCTTCTTCTTGTTATCACTCTTCTTGTTTGCTGTCATAAAGGTCAGTATTTCCTCACTGGAAATCCTGTATCACCTCTATGCTTGTTGCAGCTTTTACCAAGTTGTGGTATCAAAGGAATATAGAATCATAGAACCACAGGATTGTCAGGGCTGTAAGGTACTTCAGGGATCATCCAGCTTCAACCTCCTTGTCATGAGCAGGGACACCTCACACTAGATCAGGATGCTCAGAGCCACATCCAGGCTGGCCTTGAAAACCTCCAGGGATGGGGCTTCAACCACCTCTCTGGGCAATCTGTTTCAGTGTCTGCCTACCCTCATGGTGCAGAACTTCTTTCTAACATCCAATCTAAATCTACCCACTTCTACTTTTGCTCCATTCCCCCTAGTCCTACCACTACCTGTGCAATGGGGGTGGGGGTAACTAATTAATGCAAGGTAATGTTTTTTCCAAATTAATATTATTTATTACAACTCTCACCACCCCCGACCACTAATTTTATTAATAATGAGATTCTCTTGCAACAGTCATGGAAACATTATATAGAGGAATACTATAGGATCTAGAACAAATAGCTAGCAAAAATATAATATTAATTGAACTGGAAGAGAAGGTTCTTGTGGCCAATATACCACTTGTGGTTAATTATACCGCTTGTCCACTAGATAGACTCAAGAAGCTCCTTTCTGCTTATGGCAGAAGGCAGCTGGTGAATTGCAAGAGGTTTTAAGTATTTACTCACTAAACATTCTCTCACTCTCGTTCAGGGAATTCTGTTGTTGGTGTCTTGTCAGCTGCTGAGGCTTCTGATTCTTCCCAGGCTTCACAGGCTACTGGGAAAAGGAGGCAGATGATCTCTGACCTTATCCTGGCTTCTCTGGATGATCTGTGTACCTCCAGGATGTCCCATCTTGGCAGGAGACCTTCAGTTGTAGGCAGGACGTCTTGCCATCCTTGGCACAATGTCATGCTGGCTGTGCAGGCCGATCACGTGGAGGCATTTAGAGGCTGTTCCTGGTAAACTTGAAGCAGGCAGTTTCCAAGCAGTGGCAAGCAAGGACTAATACAACAGCAGAGCACGTTGTGTCACCTGGTCATCTCTTTTTATCAAAACAGCCTGAGACTAATGTGCCTTTGGACACAGAATAGCCAATCAGAATAGCAGTTTGCCAAGCTTGACCATATTAGGTGAAGCCATAGGCCTGCTTTACCCTTTTTAGGGTAGTACACAAGCCTAGCACAAGGCAAGCATGTGTACCTTATTTACCACAGGAGCAAAACAAGTCTGGGCAAGGCAGAGTTCTCAGACTCAGTGGCTCCAGGGTCTTTGTCCTCTTTCCTGTGGTTGCTTCTCCCCAAAATAGAAGGAGAGAGAGCAGAAAGACATGTCTAGGCAAGCCAGGACATGTATGAGCTTATTTTGGCCTGCTTAGGCCTACCATGACACATATCCATATCCTTCTATATCTGCACTCTTAGAGACTGCTTTGGCAACTGTAGGTTTGGGACAGTCTGTAAGGAAAAAAAATAATTCCATTGTCTCCATTTGACCAATTCCAATTCCCTTTGACATGAGTGGAAATCTTGATGTTTGGGTTTTCTTTTTTTGTTGTCCAAGAGAAAAAAAAGCAGCTGCTACTGGAAATTAAACAGCATGTGTAAATGCTAATTTTTAAATCCTGCAATCTGCTCATTAAAAAACACATTTTTGAAGGAAGGAAAACCAATAATTATTTTACTTGAATGGCTTTAAGAGTTTTCAGCCTGAACATTTTCCTTACAGATCCTTTGAAATGGAGCTGGTGTAATTAGTGGGAATATTACTTGAAAACGCATTTATGTGTCAAACTATGTTAGCAGACATTCAGTGAAACAAGTTCAAGTTTGATGGTTTATCCTGTGGTGCTCTTCAAAGAAATATTCACCACCTTTCCACTGTGGGAGTGCAAATTATTGTTCCAGAATATATTATTATACTGCACTGCTATAACAGTACTCAGTGTACTGTAAATGATTGGGAAAATGCTTCTCTACACAATAGGAATGGCACCATGGTTTTAATTAAGTGATCCATTTCAGAAGAATGTGGATTTCAGCCGGATAATAGCCCCTATCAGCAAGACAAATGTTAATTCATGGGCAGGAAATTATAGAAAATAAGCATCCAGGCAAAGTGGTAAACCATTAGCTAGTAGCAGTGCTTGGTGTTGCTGACACCACTGCTGTTGTATCTCACATCTCACGTAGAAATAAGAATATAACAAGCAAGAGGCAGCATTGGCAAGTGCCATGCTGAAGTAGAGGTCTTCTAATAGATTCCTTTATAACTGGCCTTGAATTCTGTGGCTTGTAGTCATGAGGCAGCTTGAAACCACTCTGCTGTTATCATGGATTGAGTTGAACCTGCTACTGTTATCCATACCACGATGCAGTCATGTCAGCTTCAAAAATTAAAGTACTGGCTGGAGCAAAGTGTTATGGGGATTGAAGTTCAGATTGCAACATGGAAGGCTTCCTGTTGATGCTTCTGGGTTCCAGGTTTCTTGGGTGTTGGTCTTTTCTGCTGGGATGGAGGGGGACAAGGAGGGATGGGGGAGTAGTTTTCTGGCTTGCTATTTTGGCTCGCTTGCTGCTGCTCTGTGCTGTGCTTTTCCTGCTAATAGGCTAAGGTAATTGTTCATTTTGTACTATGATTATCTGATTTTGATCACCAAACTCTGTCTTTATCTCATTTTTTTCTCAATTCTGAGCTTTTTAGTGTTACTTTTCCCTAACTTCTGTGTTGGGGAAAAAAGACAGGTCAACCTGCTGGTTCAGTTGGACCTGTTTTGCTCAGATTCAAACCACTACAACTGTGCAATACTACAAAATTCTACAACAGCAAAACATTTGAGATCAATACGATTGCCCCAACAAGCTGTATAGATTCTTCCTTGACTTGCTGTGAAATGGTGGTGGGTTTGCCAAGGAGTGGTTATCGTGGAGCAGCAAACCAAGACACCAGCTTGGGAGACAATCTGGGTGCAGACTGAAAGAAATGGAGTAAACCAGTAAGACAGAAAAATGTATTCACAGTCACATGCACATGTTAACAACAGGGTAGTTTGGTGATCATGGAGGGACATTAGACTCTGGAAAGGAAATGTGGTACCAGCAGCAGTAATCACACATTCTTTCATGATGTAAGCCAGCAGTGTGCCCAGGTGGCCAAGAAGGCTACCAGCATTCCACATTGGATCAGCAATAGTGTGGCCTGCAGGACCACGGCAGTGATTGTACCCTTGTCCTCAGCAGTGGTGAGGCCACAGCTTGAGGACTGGATTCAGTATTACTCCCTTAAATCAAAATTCCTGTGAGTTGGTGCTGCCTGAAAGTTTCTGGAGGACCAGCTGTGTGTGAAGGTAGCCAAGATTTTCCTTAGCCTGTCAGACCACTAGTGATGCTCATATTTAGAAATGCTCTCTTTTTGTATAAGAAGCCTCATCCTGGCTTGCCTCTCTTGAGTGCTTCTGGGCTTTATTTATGGTTTGCTATAAATATTTCCACATAAATTTGCCAGATACTAACAGTAAAAGAGATGAACTCTGGTGATTGCCATCAGCTCCCCATAAAAACTGTTGGGCTGGGGATTTTTTTCTGTTCTGTTTTCCTTTTAATTTTAGTGATGGAGATTTGAGTCATCTTGAGAACCCTGAAATAACAGAGTATTCATATCATCTTCCACAGAAAATTATTTATGTGAATGAAGGCTTCTTTAACAGAAACTTCTATGAAAAGCTCTAAGTCAAATCCCAAAGCTTAGAAATGACTTAAAAATACTTTCACAATTCAAATAGATTCCAATTTGGCAGTGAATGTAACCAACCACATTTCAGACATCACCAAACAGCTTCAGCTCTGCTTCCTTACTCAAATGAAGCTGTGCTTATTTTACATATGTTTTAATATGTTTCCCAGGCTTATTATAGAAAGGTTTAATTGTCTTTTTTTTTTTTTTTTTTGGTGCTTTTGTTTGGGCTTTGTTGTTTGGTTTTTTTCACAAGCACCTCCTTTGAAAACTAAAGTAACATTTCAGTTATTTCACATGGAATTGTGGCCCTGATCAGTGATTTTTATTTTTTTTTTTGTTGTTGTCTTTCTCTAGTAATTAAACTGTGGGTTTAATTAAACTGAATGGAATTAAAGGAGAATTTATTACAGAAGCTTGTGCCACAGCTGCTAACTGCTTCTTGATGCAGGACTAGTCCTTTTCTTGCTTGCTCCTGAAGCTGGTCTTCTGCCAAGCCCGTTCTCAGGTGTAGACCTGACATCCAGCTCCTCAACAGCATTCTTCATTAACTTTGACCACTGATGCCACAGCAAAGGATAACCAGCTGTGGAGCTGTTGCAGACAAACTGTTTTCATTACAGTTTACATGACTTGATCAGACTGTGATGGAAGCTCTTGAGTACCAAAATTCCAAGTCTGAAGAACTATTTTCTAACTACAGCTGTCTGAAAGAACATTGTGAAGAGATTGGTGCTGGTCTCTTCTCACAGGTAACTAGTGATAGAACAAGAGGGAATGGCCTCAAGCGGCAACTAAGTAGGTTTAGACTGGACATTAGGAAAAAAAAAAATCAGTGGAAAGAGTGGTCAGACATTGGAATGGGCTGCCCAGGGAGGTGGTTGAGTCACAACCCTGGATGTGTCTAAAAGTTGTTTAGATTTGTCATCTGGAGATATGGTTTAGGGTGAATCTCGTAGAGTAGGGTTATCAGTTGGATTTGGTGATACTGCTCACTGGACACAGGGCATAGAAAAGCAAGAGGACTTTACCAGTGCCTCAGTTTATTAATTGAGCTTGGGTTGCTTAGAGTCACATCACTCAACATCTCTTTATTATAGAATCATAGAATGGTTTGGATTGGAAAGGATCTTCAAAGGTCCCTAGAGGAGGTTTAGGTTGGAAATCTCAAGAAACTTGTTTCTTGAAAGGGTTATCAAAGCCTGGCACAGGCTCCCCAGGGAACTGGTTGAACATTCATTCCCGAAGGTGTTTCAAAGAGGCAGAGATGTGGTGTTGGGGGGCATAGCTTGGCTTCAGCCTTCGTAGAGTTAGATAATGGTTGGACTTGATGATCCTCAAGGTCTTTTCCAACCAAGATGTTTCTCTGGTTCTTTAAATACAGCGTGTGACAAGACTGTGAGTGTTGGATGGACGTATAACATCTGCAGTGATACTGCAGTGAGGTTTGATGTCATGTCATTCATCAGCAGTCTAGATCTGAGGGGTTTATGGTTGGGCACTCCTCTGTGTTTATTTCCAGTAGATTGGGTGTTTGTTGGGAGTGGGAGACTTGTTTGCTTGGATTCCTTTCCCCTCTCCAGTCATTTTTAATTGTTCGTGCAGGTGTGTTCTGTTTCTCATACAGATTGAGACTGCAAAAGGAGACACTTGACTTGTAATAAGTTATCCTACACAGCAACTAAAGAACCAAATCCTTCATGGAATCGAGAGATGGAACTGAGAGTTTGATCCTGCAGGTACAACACATGGCTGGAGGGTATTTATAAAGGGGTTAGAAGCATGCCAGAGGGGACAGGATCTGGAGGTTTCAAGGCTGCTGTCAATTCTGTTACCTGCATTTCAGGAGCTTGACAAATAGCAGCAAAGTCTGTTCGCTTCTCAGGGCTGGACTTTCAGGTTTGTTTCCCATTAAATTCACAAGACCTAACCAGACTTGTAGCAGATCAGCAAATACAATCTAACATTTAGAGAAGAGACCTAAAGCAGAGTCTGTTGAACTTTTCTAACAGAAAATTACTAGTTTGCAACTTGTAGGTTGAAGACTCTAAAAAAAAGTTGTATTTTTCTATACTGTGTGACCTACCCTTATTTTCTAAGAAGCCCTCACTGTGTCATGTGGGCTCTTCCCAGAGATGCCTCTGTGAAAGTGATGAGTAAAACCACTGAAGATTAGCTGGACCAGGTGAGCTTGAAGAGAACTTTTGAGGTGATAATGTACCTCACAGACATCGCCTGCAACTGAGAATCTGGGCCAACAGTAGTGAGACTATGAAGTGACTAATGGTGAAGATAAAGGACCTAGTGGGATTTCCAAACTCATTAAGTTGTCTGCTGCTGCTTTACGTACCTTTACAAAGCAAGCCCTGCTCCTCAGATTTGCATTAAGGTGCCTAACAGCCGTGGAAATCAATGGAGTCTGAATATGAGTATGGATAACAACAGAGGTCCACTCCTGGATCTTTTATTCCCCAGTTACAGTTATTAAAACCACACAGATTAAGAATACAAACAGCTGCCTGAATGTGTGCAAGGTGTTGATGTGAGTGAGTTTAGGCTACATGAGACAGCTGCCTTAAGTCTATAAGGCACTAAAGGAAGCTGAAATGCTGAACTCCAGCGCATTGGTTTGCAGCAGTGAAAAAGAGAGGAGGCTGGTGCTGACAGCTACCCTATCCTCTCCTGTTCCATTGGGTGCTTACTCTTGCCATGGCAGACAGCAGGTTTCCACCTTGGCTTAACTCAGTGAACAATGCAGAACTTGTGCTTCCTAAATCTCCATTTAGCTCCTTGCATTTCAGATGCTGAGAAATGCTGGATGCTTTCACTTGCTAAAGGATGTGCTGGCTGAGTTGTCAAACTAAGAGTTAGAAAGCAATCATAAACAAAGAGTTTTCCAAATGCTTGGAAAACCACTAGAGTGAAGCATGGTGTGAGGAAAATCGAAGGAAAGGTGGATTTCTGCTCTGGCCAGGTGCCAGTTCATAACAACTTATTATTTTCTGAGGGGGTTGTTGCAGTATTTTGGTTTGTGCAGCATAATAGGAAGGAGAAGTAATTTTCAGGCTTTCCTTATTAGGTGAAAACAACCATTGGATGTCTGGCTGGTTTGATTAAAAGAAGTAAGACAATCTACATCACAAACCCTCTGGTGGTGTTGGTTTCACAGTGTCATGATGGGGAAAAATGGCTTACAGTAGACTAAGGAATTTTACTTCATAATGATTTTACTTCATTGACTTCTTAAAATAAATGATGATTCTCAGGGGTTGGTACTGGGATTGGTGCTGGTTAACATCTTTCTCAATGATGTGGGCAGTGATGTTGAGGCACCCTTAGCAAGTCTGTAGATGACACCAAACTGTGTGGTGTGGTTGACATGCTGGAGGGGAGGGACTTGGGCAGGCTTGAGAGGTGGGCCCAGGAAACCTCATGAAGTTCAACAAGGCCAAGGGCAAGGCCCTGCACCTCAGTCAGGGTAATTCCAAGCACAAATCCAGGATGGGTGAGGAGTGGCTTGAGAGCAGTCTTAAGGAGAAGGACTTGAGTGAGTCAGCTGATAAATTCTAGCATCCATCTGTAATGGTTAAGTATGAGTATAAGATGTTATTTTGAAAATTAATATAGTTTATTAATTTTGTTATTCAGAAACTCACACCAACAAATATTTTTAATAATAATCTGTTCTCTGCGTGGTCATGAAAACATTATACAGAGGGAGATAAATAAGGAATCTAGAACACTTAAGCATAACTAGCAACAATATAACATTAAACTTAAACCTGGAAAGAAGTTCTTAGTTTCAATTGCCCACCTGGGGACTTGAGAGGCTCCTCTCTCCTGCTAAGACAGAAGGTACTCAGATTCACTTAAGAATTTACATAATTTTGCTAAAGATGTACTAAGATGCTTTTGATTGTTCACTCACAAAGTAGTCCCTCCGGATTTCCGGGGCTGCATTATACTATCGGACAGTACCCAAAGCATGTGGAGGGGTTGCTGTCAGGGGTTTCAAAGCCATTAGAGGCTTTTGAGTTTTCCCAGATTCTTTTCTCAGGAAGCTGGGGATCTAGCACAGTCTCTGACCTGGTTCCTCTTGACTCCCAATTCAGCAGAAAACTTGCAGAGAGGCAGGCAGGATGCAGTGAGGCAGTAGCACAGATAGCAGGTTGAAGCAAAAGCAGCACTGGCAGCAGCAGCTTGTTGTGTTACCTGCTCATCCCTTTTATGCATGCAACCTGAGTCTAATGGGCCTTTGGACACAGATTAGCCAATCAGGATGGCACTTTGCCAAGCTTCACCATATTAGGTGAAGCCAGGGCTTTTGTTTTCCTTTCCCGCAGTTGCTTCAACCAGCACAGAAGGAGGGGGAGCAGGGGAACAAGTCTGGGCAAACCGGGACATGTTCAGACCTATTTAGGCCCACCACAACACCATCCATCCCAAGGGATGATTAACATGATTAACAAAGAGTTTAAGGAGTAGAATGGAATGAATATTAATGTACCTGGAGTTGTGGGAAATAGATCTTAGCTTAAACATCACTTTCTCTCTTTTTTTTTTTTTTTTTT
>VWZE01025398.1:170971-185712 GCA_013396675.1 Eubucco bourcierii | reverse complement strand
TCTGTTTTTTTTTTTTTTTTTTTTTTTTTTTTTTTTTTCTGAAGATGTTGTTGCCAAGCCTGTAATAGATGTTGTCAGGGTTCAGGATTCTCAGGCAAGTTCCTTTAGATATTCGGTGCATGGAGAGTGCAATGTTTAGTGTCAGCCTCACTCAGTTCAATACAATTGGTGTTTATGAGATTTTGGACTTAGCAGACCTTATATCCATTATTGTCTCTATTAATGATCTGGAGGGGATTGAGGCATCTTCAGGAAGTCTACAGGTGACACTAGGCTGGAAGGGAGTGATCTGATTGAGTACTCTGCAGAAGGACCTGAGCAGGCTAGGTTGATGGGCCAAGGTCAGTTGCATGAGAGTCAACAATGCTGAGTGCTGGGTCCTGCACTTGTGTCACAACAACTTCATGAATGCTCCCAGCAGAGATGTGGTGTTGAGGGCCATAGTTTAGCCCTGCTTGGTAGAGTCAGAGAGTTGTTGGACTGGGTAATCTCAAAAGCCTTTTCTGATCCCAACAGTTCTATGCAGAAATTATTTCTTTTGTATAGTTCAAGAACTGTGTCATACATATTGCAAAAAGTTGATTCTTTCCTTTCCCTCATTTTTCTGCCCTTCACACTGCCTCCATCACTAAATGACATTCACTTGCTACAAGTTCAGTTTGGTTGTGGTTCCTCGTGGGCCAACTTCTTTGATCTCTAGTGTCATGTCAAAGCCAAAGCCTGTGATTCCTAATGCTTACAACTGTAACATAGAGTGCTGCAAACAGTTTAGGAACGCACAGGATCACAGAATGCCAGGTTAAAAGGGACCCCCAAGGATCATCTGGGCCAGCCTTTGGAACTGAGGGGGATTACCTTTGAACCCTTTCCTCTTGTCGGATGGTATGTGAACACTGAAGCACATTCTAGTGACCTGGCTTTTGCACGGATGAAGTTGGAGAGACTATTTCAGCCTGGAGAAGAGGAGGCTCAGGGAGACTTCATTGCTCTCTGTGACTACCTGAATGGATGTTGTAGCCAGGTGGGGTTAGTCTCTTCTCCCAGGCAACCAGTGACAGAACAAGAGGACAGTCTCAAGCTGTGACAGGGTAGGTTTACTTGGATGTTAGGAAGAAGTTTTTCACAGAAAGTGTGATTGGCATTGGAATGGGCTTCCTGGGGAGGTGGTAGAGTCACCATCCTTGGAGGTGTTTAAAAGGAGGCTGGATGAGGCACTTAGTGCCATGGTTTACTTGATTAGATGGTGTTCGGTGATAGGTTGGACTCAATAATCTCAAAGGTCTTTTCCAACCCAGTTAATTCTGTGATTTTTGTATCACTACCACACTTCTGTTCAGAATGACTGTGCAGGTACATATCTGTGACTGAACACTGACATTGCCTGGAAGCCTTTAGGCAGTAATTTATATTTGTGTAATAAATAATCCCAGGAGCATCTACACGTAAGTACAGGGCTGTGAGAATAGAATGCTGAACAAAAGCATGCACTGATCTTTAGCTGTAGGGAGATAGCACTGCTATCTGATGAGGTTAATGGCTTTAGCACTGCATCTACTTAACGTTTTCTGGTTCCTTTCTGAGCTGCTTAGGAAAGAGAAAGCAAGCATCTGATTTCACATCTTTCAGGGGAGCAGTATATCGATTTCTTTTCCCTTAGAGTTTCTTCTCACAGCTTTTGGGCAGTTGATCAAAACACTAGTGAAAGCAGAATCTTTCTGCATTCTTTACCTGTCTCTTGGCGCTTTTTGTGAACCAAAGCAACATCAGTAAATGTTTGTATGTTACTGCACATTTTTTATACATATAATTTGTTATAAGAAACAACTAAGCAAGCAAAATAAATTTTGGTGACTGTCATAAGTGACCAAGAAATGTCTAAGTCAAGGCCTTTTTATTACTTGGTCTTCTCAGGTGAAGTTGTGTGGAGAGCTCATCCGTTCGAGGATTGGAATGGATTGCCCGGGGAGGTGGTGTAGTCACCATCTCTGGAGGTGTTTAAGGGATGCATGGATGTGCTGCCGAGGGACCTGGTTTAGAGATGGTGGCTTAGCTGTGGCAGAGGGATTGTGAGATCCAGGGGAGTGGTTGGTTTGGATGATCTCGGAAGTCTCTCGCAACCTCAGCAATCCTCTGATTCTATGTGTTCGGTGCATGTGTTATCAAGAATTATTGAGGAGACATCTTTCAACTGTCAGTAAAGATGTACAGTAAAATCCAAGTACTTGTTAAGAGTTTGAAAGGCAATAAGTGACAAAACTGCAGTGGCCAAAAAGCTACATGAATTACCCAGAAACACCTTGCTGTGTTCTGACCAGTAATTAGGGAAAGTTAAGAGAGGATTTTCCTGTGTGCAACTTTACACTAGGTCACTGTACTGCTTGAAGAAATGTAAATTGATGTGGACAGACTTAGTTAAGAAAGGTTACTACTTAATTGAATAGAGCTCCGCTGAAAATTTGTCTTTCATGGAGATAAGAGGTGTCACAGACTTGTGTGCAGCAATTCAGCCTATCCAGTTTAAAGTTTAACAGAAGCAAATTATAGAGTGGATGGCCTTTTATAGCCCTGAACTACAAACATGTGAGAGTAGACTCTCATCTGGTGGGTACATGGCTGCTGAAGTTCTGAGCACGTTCATAGCGGTGCCTGCAAACTCTGATCTCCTTTTGCAGGCACTCTCTGCTGCTTTTCGTGAATGCACACAGTGGGGACAGATGAATTCCCTGTGAACCCAAGGTGTGACTCAGTACCAGGAGGGACAAAGCTGCAGTTCTTAAGCCATTCTGCAAACCTTTCAGTGCTGTGCTGCCTCCTGAGGACAGAGCACAAAACATGTGCTGCTGCACCCCTGCCTCTAGTCCCTGGGACACTCTCTTGCAGGATGGAGCTTCCTGTATTCCAGTGATGGGCACCACTGTATTTCCCAGTGGATTGGGATCTCTAGGGGGAACTTAGAGCTGCCTTCCAATATTTGAAGGGATTCTATAGGAAAGCTGCAGAAGGACTTCTCATAAAGGTGGCTAGAGACAGGACAAGGGAGAATCTCCCTTGGAGTATTGGATGAAGCCTTGAATAGCCGAGTCTAGTTGAGAGAGTAGTGTCCCTGCCCCTGGTGGAGGAGTAGAGAAGTGTCCCTGTTCCTGGTGGAGGGGTTGGAGCAGATGGTCTCTGAGGTCTCTTCCAACCATTTTATGATTCTTTGGACATGGATTGTTGGAGGATTTCAGGTGATTTCTGTATGCCACAAGATGCAAACAGTGAATAAAACAGAGTCTTAGTGACACAATCAGAAAGAAACAAAAGAGAAAGCTGGAAGGATATAAATCTAGGCAGCAAAATAAATCATCTGCTTAGGGGCAAACAGGAGGAAGCAGGATAGTACTTAGGGACATGAGACTCAATAATTGCTGTCTTTTTGCTGGTTTGGTTTTGCTAACATTGCAGAGATGAAATTAAGTTTGAATATACTGACAGAGTATAAAAATATATATAAAATATACTGACAGAGTTTAAAAAAAGAGAGTCAGTGCTAATGTGAAGAATGTGCCTATAAAAAGCAGACACCAAAATTGAAAATTTGAAAAGCCCTCAAATAGAAGTAAAAAGCATTGCTGGGTGTTTGTTTGCTTTTGAAGCAACTAATGAAGTGCTGTGGAGCATGAGAAAGACCTGCTGATGGAGAGGCGTGAAGTGTAGGCAGGAGTCAGTGGGGCTAATGACCTAAGAAACTGCAGAGAGAGGAAACAAAATATATTTGTGAGTAGGAGAGACAGGCTGAGATATGATAGAGGGAACTCTAAAAGAAGTGGTTGGTGCAGGCACAGAGCTTCCCGGGAAGTGCTCAGTAGCTGGGTGAGGGATGGAGGCAGCAGCACCCGATGAGAAATGAAGCAGGGCCTGGGTCCTCAGTGTATGTTTAGGGGTTGTGTGATAAATTGCCTTCATTTGTCCAACCATCCCATCGAGCAGAGGGCAGCACAGCCATTTTGTCTTGCTGTTAGCTCTGCATTTCTCATGGGCCTGTCTCAGAAAAAGTAAGTCACTCAGACTTCTGCATGCAACCAACCCATCAAACATCATCAGCATCATCCCCTTCCCACTAAAGCCCCTAACAGTTCTTGGTGAGAAATTACCAAGTGACCTTTTCTTCCAAACCACAAGTTTTTACAGAATATAATAGGGACATATTTGCATTTACTGCAGGGTGAGGTTTTTGTTTTTAAACTTGTTGTTTTGTGATCTCTACAGTGAGGTAATTTCAGATACACAATTTATTGCCTGTAAATCTCTTCCCAGATTATCTGAGGCCTTGTGCATAGTGGAGTGTTTGACAGCTCTTGAGCAACTGTTATATTTTGTCTTTCTCGATGGTCTCAGTCTGCATATGAAGTCAGAGTAATTCAGCAAGCAAGCCTGGCTCAGGTAGCTGGATATCAAAAGCTTTGTACTTCCCGATACTGGTGTGTGTTACATTTTTGTGTTCTTGGCCTGGCTTCACACAGCAGCAGAAAGCTGTGTACTGTAGAGCCTCAGGCACTCAGCCTGCAGGACAGATACTTGTTTTTCCCTGCATGGTCACTAATGAACCTGTGTAACACTGAGGAGCACTTCTCCACACAGATGCCTTTAACATAGTGTCACAATGCACCAGCTTCACATAAAGGCTTGCCCTTGGTGTGCACATCAACTCTGAGCTGACAGCAGCACTCCATCAAGTCCAGCCACTGCAGCAGCATGGCCAGATGGAAAACAACATAAAAACACTCAAGAAAGAAAGTTATTTGATACTAACCTTACAGTATTGTTTGGTTTGAAATATACAAAAAAGACTAAAGTCTTAGTGTCCATTTGTGCAGAAGAAGGAAGAATCCAGGAGCACCTTAGAGCTGTCTTCCAATGCCTGAAGGGATCCTACAGGAAGGCTGCAGAGGGACTTTTCATGAGAGTGTCTGAGACAGGGTAAGGGGGAATGGTTTGAAGCTGAGGGGAGAGCAGGGTTAGACTGCAGCTGAGGAAGAGGTTCTTCAGTAGGAGGATGGTGAGACTCTGGAATAGGCTGCCCAGGGAGGTTGTGGATGCCTCCTGCCTGGGAGTGTTCAAGGCCAGATTGGATGAGGCCTTGGGCAGCTGAGTCTAGTTGAGAGGTGTCCCAGCTCATGGCAGGGGGGTTGGAGCAGATAATCTCTGAGATCCCTTCCAACCTGAGCCATTCTGCCATTCTATGAAAAGTGTGTGTGTCTTTTGCACGAAAGAACAGATGCAAGACCTTCAGACTTGTGAGGCTGATAATCTTTACTATCCTTTGAAAAATGAAGAGTTTGTCTTCATCCCCCAGGAAGTGGCCCTGTGCAGCAGAATTTACACAAGGTGGCCAGTGCTCAGTGTGTTGTGAGGCAGATCCAGCTCCATTGCCTAAAGATCTCATTGTGTGCCGCCACAATCAACAGCAATAGTCCATAGATAGTCCACAATAGTAAATATTGTGAGAAAGCAGTTTTGGTGCTCTGAATCTTACTGATGTGCTTTCTAGTGTAAATCCTGCGTGTTTTAACTGTTTCTGTCAGCTAAACCCTCATGTTCTTAGAGGGAGCTAAACTGCCCATGAAGCAGCAACCATACACTGGTTTCAGCTCCAGTGTCCCACTGTTTTCTAGAGCAAAACCAGCCTTGCTCTGAGACCCAGCTCAGGCTCTGCTCCCACCTTCTGCATAGACAACTTCTGCTCCAAGAGTCATGTCTGCAGGCTTAAGCTACCAAAGATGTCTTTCTCAGATGAAACATGGATTTTCAACCTAAAGACTGAAATAGCTTTTTTTTTTTCCCTTCTCTTTTCTTTTAAAAGCATCATCAGATATCTATAATTTTTATGTCCAAACCCCATTTGTCAGCATTCCAGAATATACATTTGAAGAAGATTTCATAGGCCTTGGTTATTTATAAATATCTGAAGAGTGGGTGTCACAAGAAGGTGCAAATCTCTTTTCAGTGGTGCTCACTGACAGAACAAGGGGCAGTAGATGCAAACTAGAACACAGGAAGTTCCACCTCAGCATGAAGAGACACTTCTTCACTGTGAGGGTGCTGGAGCCTTGCAGCAGGCTGCTCAGAGAGGTTGTGGAGACTTTCAAGACCCATCTGGATGTGTTCCTGTGTGACCTGCTTTGGGAGATCCTACTCTAGCAGGGATGTTGGACTGGATGATCTCCAGAGGTCCCTTCCAACCCCTAACATTCTGTGATTCTGTGATGATTCTGTGCTAAATTTTCCATTTTATTCCTGCTGCAACCTGTGAGAGAGAAGGCCATAGAAGCAATGCAGCTGTGGCAGGTCAATACTTCCTCAAGTCCAACTGGTTTTATCATTCAGTAGCTGTGGTGTTTACACTTATTTATGTGCAGTTGTAACAGAATAGTTTTAAAATGCATTAATAAAAAGGAAAATCAGATAATTCTTTCAATTAGAAAAGGCCTTTAAGATCATTGCATCCACCCATCAATAATTTGATTTTATGCTGTGTTTCCACCTAAGGTACAGAGATGTTTTGAACTCTTCTCAGGTACATGGAGAATGTTTTTATGTAGCATGTTTAGAGAATGATTTTTAAATTTTTTTTTTTTAACCTCATTGTGTGGGGAAATAGGTTGAGAAGGGCTGAAAACAAACCAGACAACTCTCATGCTTTCTAAACCTTCCAGAAAACTCCAGGTCTGCTACTGGAGACAGACAGAAATGTGTGCATGAGTATTTCTGCTGCACTCTGTTGTGCTTCCTCACGCTGGTGTGGCATTCCATCTTATATCCTGTCTGATTTGATACCGCACACTCATACCTAAACAATATCCCAGGGTTAGGAACACTTCCAGGCTTTGAAAGTTGAGGATTTTGGAGGCATTTCTTTATTCTGGTTTTATTAAAACCTGGTGACTCCAAGAAATCATTTTTTATTTTCATTTAAGTAAACATGAGGGATAATAGAGCAGTCCAGACAATTCTCCACCTTCTGTTACTAGAGAAAGGTTTGTAGTATCTTGCAGAGCTGTGGTGCTTTCATTTTGAACACAGCTTGAAATAGCACTTTGGAGGCTTTGTATCTGCTGGAACACAGTGACTAGAACCAAAGGCTCTGCAGATGGAATGAACTTCTAGAGGACAGAAAAAGCCCCAATGAGTGCTGTAAAAGAAGAATAAACTTCCAGCCCTTCTTTCCTCCCTTCCCTGGGGCCTTACCACTCTGGTATTTTCTGCTTGTTGTTGCTAGAATGGGGCTGGGACACTTTCTGGCATTACCTCTGTAATGCTCATCCTCCAGCTTTTAGATGATGCTGAGATGAGCAATGCATCACCCATCTGCTGGGATGTTTATGTAGCTCCTGGAAGACAGAGCCAGACAGCAGCTGCAGCTCAAGGATGTGCTTAGGACTATGTCTTGGCCATGCAGTTTGGGAAAAAAACTTAGCATAATCTTATCTGTTCCCTCCTTCCTCCTTCCTTTTGGTTTTGTGCTCCAGGTTTAAAAACTGTGGAGCAGATGAGCTTGATGCATAAAAGGCTTTAACAATACCCAGATAGTGGTGTCCTCAGAGCTTCATCTGTAGGTGGAAGCTGTCTCTGACTGAGAGGAGCATGCTTGTTTATGACTTTGGACATTTTGTTAATAGCTTCATAAGCACAAGGTGAGGGGGAAAGGTTTAATTTCTCTTATTAGACTTTTTGTTGATTCGGGAACAGCTATAGTAAATGACAACAGAAGTTTATATCTAAAGGAAAGATCCCCTAGTTTTCTCTGAAGCCTCTCAGCAAAATTAAATGCAGGAAGTTACTCCAATGCACATTTGAACTCATCCTTATTGACAGAATTGATTTGCAATTAACACTCCCCCCCTCAGATATTTGTTCAGAGGTTTGGGGAGAGGTTGTGGAAAATTGTAGCTTAATGAGATTCTGCGGTAGGCCCAGAGTGGAGAACTGGGCAGGGGTTGACTGTGGATTCATAACTTTTAGATGTTTTTATACTGTTTTATGTAGTTGTGAATAGTGCTTCCATTTAAACTTCTATTTTTTTTTCCCATCCTGTATGGAGTGTTTCCTTTTACTTCTCTGAAGGTGTAAAGAGCATCTGTCTTTGCTCCCTAAACCCAAGACTGTGTCATAACAGATTGACAGGATAAAATGAATGTGTTCTCCAAGCAGTATGATCAGCAAGTAGGTGCAGAACTGAGCTCTGGGTCTGACAAATACGTGTGAGGTTCCAGGGAGATGTGCTTGATTTCCTTCCTCACATTTGTTTTTTTGGTTTTTTTTTTCCTGCTCAGATCTGATTTTCTATAAGCTACATTTGATGTGTTTAGGTAACTTGGCTTGTAGAAATTATTTCTCCTGTCCTGCTTCTCTGTGTTTCAATGGCAATCCAAGCACCCAAGTGCTAGACAAAGGAAGACATTTACCAGTGGAGTAAATGTGGAGTGTGTCACAGAGCTGATGCAGTGATGAGCTCATCATTTGCCTGTCACACTCTTGGACTTTGTCATTGCTACATAACTAATGAAGGATCATTAGTTTTTGCAGATGACACCAAGTTAGGAGCATGAATTGATGGAAGGAAGGCTCTTCAGAAGGACCTGGACAGGCTGAATAGAAGGGCACAGACCAATGCCATGAGTTTTAACAAGTCTAAATGCTGGTTTCTGCAATTTGGCCATAACAACCCCAAGCAGTGCTACAGGATGGGGACAGAGTGGCTGGAGAGCAGCCAGGGAGCGAAGGACCTGGGGGTACTGGTTGACAGGGGCTGAACATGAGCCAGCAGTGTGCCCGAGGAGGCCAATGGCATCCTGGCTTGTATCAGGAATAGTGTGGCCAGCAGGACCAGCAAAGTCCTTCTGCCCCTGTACTCAGCACTGGTTAGGCCATGCCTGGAGTATTGCATCCAGTTCTGGGCCCCTCAATTTAAAAAAAGATGTGGAGGTGCTGGAACGTGTCCAGAGAAGGGCACCAAGGCTGGTGAGGGGGCTGGAGCACAGCTCTGTGAGGTGAAGCTGAGGGAGCTGGGGGTGTGCAGCCTGCAGAAGAGGAGGCTCAGAGCAGACCTCATTGCTGTCTACAGCTACCTGAAAGGAGGTTGTAGCCAGGTGGGATTGGTCTCTTCTCCCAGGCAACCAGGGACAGGAGGATACAGTCTCAAACTGCACCAGGGCAGGTTTAGGCTGGACATGAGGAAAAAGTTCTTCACAAAAAGAGTGATTGGCATTGGAATGGGCTGCCTGGGGAGGTGGTGGAGTCACAGTCCCTGGAGGTGTTTCAAAGGAGACTGGATGAGGCACTTAGTGCCATGGGTTAGTTGGTTAGAAGGTGTTAGGTGGTAGGTTGGACTCGATGATCTTGAAGGTCTTTCCCAACCTGGTTAACTTTGTGATTTGTTGAAAACAAGCTGCTGTGGCAGTTCCATTAGGCAAGGGACTGTCACAGGTGGCTCTCCCTTATAAAAATGAAATGGTGGTTTCTGCTTTGGGCATTCCCCTCTGCAACTCTTTGCAAACTAGTTTGTGCCACTCTGAGTCGGTGTGTGGAGAATACAAGCACTGAAATTCAGAAAGGAATTGAAAAATTAATAAAAGTGTGTGAAAAGAAGTGGCTTGTTCTGAAAGGACAAGGAGTTTGCATATTGATAGCTTTGGAATGAAACAATAAAAAATTCATAGTGGTGTGATGTGAACGAAGAGCCTGCCTGGACTAAACCAAAGAGGGAACTGGAGCTGAGGACACTGCTTACAACTGAAGCAGTTTGCTCTTGGATTTGCTGCTAACAGAGACTTAATTGTCTCTGCAGCACTTATTTTAAAGTTCTGTGGTGAATGCTTTATTATCAGAATGCTCAAATTAATTACACCCCCTCCCGCCTCCCTCCCAATGAGAGTAAAAAATGCAAAAGAGAAAAATAATTTGTGATTGCAAAGTGAGGATCTCTGCAAGGTATGAATCTGCTCTCCATAACTCCCTGAAAGGAGATTGGAGACAACTGGGGGTTGGTTTCCCTAATAGCAAGTGATAGGGCAAAAGGAAATGGCTTTGAGTTGGAGCAGGGGAGGCTTAGTTTGGACATCAGAAGAAGCTTCTTCATGAAAGGGTTCTGAAAGCCTGGCACAGGCTGCCCAGCTGAAACCCCATCTCTGGAGGTGTTTCAAAGAGGTGGAAATGTAGTGCTGAGGGCCATGGTTTAGCCCCAGCCTTGGCAGAGCTAAAGAATGGTTGGACTCAGTGATCTTCAAGGTCTTTTCCAACCTGAACATATCTGTAATTACATAATTTGTAGCTTTACAATGGAAAGTTTTGGCACATCCTGCCCTGATTCCTCTTGCTGTGTATCTGTGACATGGAAAATAAGAATGCAGAGTTTGGGCATGTTCTTCAGAAGGCTTGAAGCCACTGCATGCTCTGGGGCTCATGAAATGTCCCTGGGATATGTCAGTGAAATACACTGAAATTTAGCCAAGGCCTTTGTGCTGTGGCACTAGTGGCTGAGGCCTGCAAGCCAGCACAACTCCTGGGTGCATAGCAAAAGATGCATTCAAGGAACTCAGAATTAATTAAAACATATTGACCGACCCAGAAACATTTAGCAAAATGCTTCCCACAAGATCACAGAATGTTAGGGGTTAGAAGGGACCTCCAGAGATCACCCAGTCCAACCTTACCACAGGGTCATCTAGGGCAGGTCACACAGGAATGCATCCAGATGGGTTTTGAAAGTCAACAGGGACTCCACAACCTCTCGCAGCAGCCTGTTGCAGGGCTCTGTCATTCTCAAAGTGAAGAAGTTCCCCCTTAAGTTCTAGAGTAATCTCCTGTGCTCCAGCTTGTACCTGTTGTTCCTTGTCTTATCATTGGGCACCACCCAAAAGAGCCTGGCACCTTCTTCTTGACACCCATCCCTCAGATTCCCATAGACATTGATCAGATCCTCTCTCAACCCTCTCCACCCCAGACTAAACAGCCCCAGGTCTCTCAGTCTTTCTTCATACCAGAGATGTTCCAGTCTCCCAGTCACCCTCATATCCTCCATTGGACTCTCTCCAGTAGATCCCTGTCTATCTTGAACTGGCTATCCCCAGAGTGGCCACAGTATTGCAGGTGTGATCTCAGCAGGGCAAAGTGGAGGGGCAGGAGAACCTCCATAGACCTGCATAGTGTACTCTTGAGAAATGTTCAGTTGTCTTTTGCCATGTGCAGGCATTTTGTGAGTTCTGGAGTGACCAAGCTGGAGATGTTGGCTCAGTGTGTAATTCTTTCATGGGAAGGAGTCACTCCTAACGTTTAACAGTGCATGGGCAGCTTAGAGCTAGCTGAAGACTACCCAGGCTAAGGGAATTGCAAAGGCAGTTCAGAGAGGCAAGAGACAATTACCTGAACTGGAATTAGACCAGGAGATAGGAACCAAGACTGCAGTGCTTATTAGACCCCACAAGTAATGAAGGGCTGTCTTTTACTGCCAGACAGTAATGTGTGCTCTTCATCTTGGAATAGCTTAAGATGATCCACATTTTCTGGCAAGAGATGAATGACTGACACTGTCAGTAACTGTGAACTACTCACTGAATAAAGCCATTCATGTGCCTAGTGGGCTTCTCTCTGCAACCTGATTTTCTTCTGTAGAAGCACAAAGCAGCACACAAAGAGCACTCTGCTTGATTTGCTGAACAAGCAGCCAAATTCTTTGTTGACAAAAACCTGTCACTGACTGCTAAGTATAACTGAAAATGGGCAAAAGGAGAGTTTGCAGATTTTCATCTTGTTCTGCAGGGTATTTCAAATAATCATATTGAATCCTTGTGTATGATCACAGAGTCAGAGCATGGTAAGGGCTGGAAGGATTAGAGTTCATCTAGTCGAACCTCCCCGGTAGAGCAGGGTCACCCAGAGTAAATCACACAGGAACACATGCAGGTGGGTTTGGAATGCCTCCAGAGATGGAGAATCCACAAGCTCTCTGGGCAACCTATTCTGGTGCTCTGCCACTGGCAAGTGAAGAAGTTTTGCCTTCTGTTTATGCAGAACCTCCTGGGTTGCATATTGTGTCCCTTACCTCTTGTCCAGTTGTTGCTCTGCTTGGATGTTGTATTTATCAGAAGATATCCCACAGTTCCTCTAAACATCCCATTACTATTGTGTGTGTATATATATATATTTATTTATGTGTATGTACTATGATGATGATGAAACCATGGTGGGTCTGTATAAGAAGTTTAAAAAGAGAAACTATCAAGCTTGTGAATCCTGCTTTTGAACACACTTATTTAACTCACAGGTTTACCCAATTTTTCAGGTTAATCTGAAAAATGCAAATTCCTTTAAAAAAAAAAGAAAAATGAAAAAGGAAAGCTCTTGCCTAAGGCATAATATACAGCTACTTATTTTTTCCCCCTATTCATTCATTTATTTCTTTTAAGTTGAGATGAAATAAAATCATTTCAAAGGCTCACTTCTCAGAGGACCATCAGGACCCAACTGACTTCCAGGAATTTGTTAGGAGACTGTGAGCAATCCAAATGAACATTTCCTGTGTGTATTGTGCCTCCCTATGAAGTGTTACAATGACTCTTGAAGCTTGCCTGGTGAGCCAGTGTGGGGTTTTGTTGATAACCTAAAGATTAGAAATCTTGGTTTCTAGTCCAGTTCACTTCCTCCCTTTATCTCTTTTCTCTCTCAGAGTTTGCTGCTCCTGTTTAATTAGACTGCCAGACCTTTTGGTTAGGGACCATTTAACTGGTTTTATATACAGTTGATAGTGGAATTTTTTGGTGAGATTCTCAGCACTGTATAGAATAAATTCCAAGTACTTGCAAACGATTTGAAATGACAAATTTCACCACAACTCTCGTTCAGCAAAGCACTTGACTGCTTGGTTTGCTTTTAGCCAGAAATGCCACTTTTGATTCTTACTGAGACCATGTTTAAAGACTCTGTTTGAAACACCTGCTGCAGTGCTTTGTAGTGAAATATGTGCTAAGGTAAAGCTACTCAGAAATGATTTATAAATACAACTTAATTCCTTCTAGCTCTGCCCCTCTTCTGTGGCAGATTGGCAGGCTGATGAGGAGCTCAAAGCTCTGCTTTGAGTTAGACTTGAGAAATCTAAACAAAAATGAATGAGATTCTGGTTTTTTGGGAGTTTGTTTTTTTGGTGGGTTTTTTTTTTGTTTATTTGTTTGTTTTTTTCTGGAAAGTTGTTAAAGTTTTCCCTTCCCATAAAAAGATGGCTATGCAAAATGCATCTAGCTGCAGTGAATGTCACTAGCCTGCAGGAAGACTCCAGGTAGATACAGAATTAGGGTCTCTCCATCTTTAGTCACCTAGATCATCAGTGCCTTGTACCCAGTGTTTGAATGTTGAGGTTGTCTTTTAAAATGCCATTTGAAAGCATTTTATAGGTTTATTCTTCCATTTTTAATCATATCCTGGGCTGCATCCAGAGGAGTGTAGGCAGCAGGGCAAGAGAGGGCATTCCGCCCCCTGATTCTGCCCTGCACATATGCTACTTCAAAACCTGTGTCTAGTTCTGATATCCTCAGCATAAGAAGGTCACAGAGCTGTTAGAGTCCAGAGATGGCCACAAAGATGATCCAAGGGCTGGAGCACCTTTGCTATGAGGACAGGCTGAGGGAGCTGGGAGTATTCAGCCTGGAGAAGAGAAGTCTCCAGGGAGACCTTATAGCTGCCTTTCAATGCCTGAAGGGATCTTACAGGAAGGCTGCAGAGAGACTTTTCCTGAGGGTGTCTAGAGACAGGAGAAGGGGGAATGGTTTGAAGCTGAGGGAGAGCAGGGTTAGACTGGATCTGAGGAAGAAGTTCTTCAGTAGGAGGGTGGTGAGACTGTGGATTAGGCTGCCAAGGGAGGTTGTGGATGCCTCCTGCCTGGAGATGTTCAAGGCCAGGTTGGATGCCTTGACCAGCTGAGTCTAGTTGAGAGGTGTCCTTGCCCATGGCAGGAAGGTTGGAGAAGATGATCTCTGAAGTCCCTTCCAACCCAAGCCATTCTAGGATTCTATGATTTTAAGCATAGGTGGAACACCTGGTTAATCAGGAAAACAAGGAAAGAAATGGGAAACCTGTTTGTCAGCTCGCTCAGGACTGACCTCTCAATGTATTTAAAGAAGGCTCCTTGAAGGAAAAGAAAACCCTGGACAGAATTTCAGTGAATCAAAAGACAAGCTTTGCTTTTGGCTGGAAGAAAGCTTCAGTTTGTGGGTGTACTCTACTGCTGCTCAACCACTGCTTGAGCAGTGAGTAGTACTGGCACTGTACATTAAACTCCCAAAGCAATAATCTCCTTTGCATTTCTGTCTTTCCTTTCACCCCAGGATTTTGTGATACTCTGAAAGGGCTCTTTGGAAGGCTCTGAAGAAAGCAATAGCAATGAAACTTGAGCTGCGTTTTCCTAATGGTGAATAGGAGAGCTGGGAGGAGAGTGTGGAGTTCTGACCTGTGGCCACCTGTTTTAAGCACTTAGAGCTCGATCTAAAACCTATTAAAGCCAGTGCTGTAGTTCCACTCTCCCACTGCTTTCAGTAGTCTTTGCCTGGTTAATTGAAGTGAAAGGGAAAGCACTGAGCAGAATCTGAACCTTTTGGATTTAGCCCAACCTTCCTTTCCCTCCAACACTGCTTAGAGACTGCCAATCTCACCACTTTCCCTGACCAGTCAGCCAGATATAGCTGAAGGTCTTTTCAATTTAGTCATTTATGTTT
>VWZE01025398.1:114627-170923 GCA_013396675.1 Eubucco bourcierii | reverse complement strand
CCCCCCCCCCCCCCCCACTTCCAGCTATCAATTTTGTCTTTATTTAAGGCTTTTGGTTTACCTGGAGTGAAGCTTCTTTATTCACAACTTTCTTTAGATGCAGAGTACCATCAGGAAGTTGAGCTAAATTCTATTGCAGCATTTCATAAATGAATGCTGCTTATTCAGGAAAACCCATTTCAGCCAGCTAAGTGAAAATAAATAGAAAGATATGCATTATTTACAGGACATCATGTGAGGAGGTAGGCTGCATGCACAAACAGCAGATGGAAAAGCAGCAAATGCTGCTAGGAGAATGGCTGGTGGGGCAGTTAACTTGGTCCTCAGGCATACATGCTGTGCCTACCTGTATGCTTTGTTGAACAGGGGTAAATAAATTTTTTTTCACAATAATGTCACCCCCAAAGGTCACTCTGAGGAGATGAAGACACTGACATTGGCTTCCTTTAGCAGTAAGAAATGGCCTCAAGTTGCACTAGCAGAGGTTTAGGTTGGACATTAGGAGAAACTTCTTTCATTAAATGATTCTCAAAGACTGGAACAGCCTGCCCAGGGAGATGGTTGAATCCCCATCCCTGGAGGTGTTTCCAAGAGGCAGAGATGTGGTGCCAAGGGGCATGGTTTAGCATCAGACTTGGTAGAGTTAGACAAAGATGGTTGGACTTGATCATCTTGAAGGTCTTCTCTGACCAAAATGATTCTGATTCTGTCATTCCATGACATTGACTTGTGTCCTCTTTTGACATTGAAAATAGTGCTGAAGTGTCAGACATTCTCCTGAGAATGAAATTCTGTTTCCTAGCTAACTCTAAATGGAGTTCTGCTGCTACTCCCTTCCTGCTCAGAGTTCTTAATTTTTAATGCAATTATTCCGGATTTATGCTGCTAAATGAGAAGGTGTTTTCTAAACTAGCAAACATCAGACACCTGGGTTTTCTTAATTGCCAAAATGAGTTGCTCACTCATGCCTGCCTCATATGTGATGAAATTACTTTATTTAATGCCCAGGTTTGCATTCAGGAGGGAGGAGGAAGGTGCTGGTGCCAGCTGAAGTGATTTATCAGGGTGCTGCTGTGCAGAGCTGTGTGGATTCTCTCATTCTGCTGGAGAATCCACACAGCCTTTTGTTGGCATCTTCAGCATCCCGCACCTGTGTGCCTTCCTTGGATGTGCTTCTGACTTGGCTCCAGTGGGTCTCCCAGCATTCTCCTTGTGGCTGTGCTGTGGACAGTTCTGATTTACTCAGCATCCTCAGCTGCATTAGATATTTTAGATTTGGGACAGCTGGAAGAATTTCTGCCACATTGAAGGCACAGTGAGTAGAAGAAACTTATTGAATGGTTTCCATTGCAAGGTCCAGCATATTTATCTTAACCCAGTGTGTCTGGGAGACAAGAGATGACTTGTCCTCCCTTGCATTGGACTGGTGCATCTTGCAGGGACCATTGTACTAAGGTTTGTAGTTGCTCTGTTTGACAGAGCATCAGTGCTGAAGGCCCATTATTTCTTTTACTTGACTGTCACTTTCAACTTTTGCTGTAGCTATCATAGAACAGTTTAGAATGGAAGGGACCTTACTGAGTTCCAGCTCTCTTGCTGTGGACAGACACCTCCCACAAGACCAGGTTGGCTGTAATTTGTAAACACTGTGTCTTCTGTCATACTTGGCTATGTTTCTGTGTTGGAAAACTGGGGCAGGGGGCAATGTTTATTTTGGCTTACAGGCCCTTACACTCACTGCTGCAGGCTTTATGTCATGGAAGGAGACCTCTCATTTTGCTGTGACCTTGCCTTTAGCTAGATGGCCAGGAGACATTTGGGCCATCAAGAGAATTTGGTTTGATATTGATTTTGTACAAATTAGTATTTAGCAACTAAAGCACCTTCTCTATGGGGACAGGCTGAGAGAGTTGGGGTTGTTCAGCCTGGAGAAGAGAAGGCTGCAAGGAGACCTTAGAGCAGCCTTCTAATACCTGAAGTGGGCTACAGGAGAATTGGAGAGAGACCTTTTACAGGGGCTTGTGGTGACAGGATGAGGGGCAATGATTTTGAGCTGAAAGAGGGGATATTGAAACTGCAGATTAGGAAGAGGTTCTTTACAGTGAGGATGGGGAGACACTGGAAATGGTTGTCCAGGGAGGTTGTGGATGCCTCCTCACTGGAGGTGTTCAAAGCCAGGTTAGATGAGGCCTTGAGCAACCTGGGCTAGTAGGAGGTGTCCCTCCCCATAGCATGGGGTAGGAATTAGACAACCTTTAAGGCCCCTTCAAACCCAAACCATTCTAGGATTCCATATTTAATTTTATTCCTATTATTTTCATTAAAGTTGTCTCAGTTTTCTTCTCCAATCCATCACTCTCATTTTTTTTTCCATTTCTTTTGCCCCTTGGGAAAGGAGAAGGGTTCATAGAGAGCTTCTTACATTTGTCCAGTGGCCAGCCCAACCCTAACCCTTGACAACTACTAAAGAAATAGAAGTGATGTATTATTGCTTCCCCTCTTCTTTTTGTATTTAAGTTGTCTTTCAGATGTATCAATGAATAGCAATTTCTGCACAAATTAAATGTTAATAAGTCCTCATTACAGCTGTCAAGCAAAGTAAGACTGCTTTAGTAACTCGTGGTGGTTCAATGATAAAACTCATTGATCCAACCCATAAAGCCCTGAAACCTCATGCTGAGGTGCTTGCTCAGGACACATTAGCATGGATTCTGTGTTACAAAACCCAGCCAGGCAGGGTTGTAAGCTCCTATATTAGGAGCTTAAAGAGTATCTTGGTGCAGGTTCTCTCTCATTGCACTTCAGAGATCATTTTAAGAAGAAACGCCTACTTGGAAAAGAGTTGCCTATTGAATTGAGTTTACCTGCTAAATTCTGTTGAAATCAAGGGAAAAGATTGCCATTAGCTGTAATGGATGGGAGAGGGAAAGCTGGAGGTGGAAAGAGTTTTCAGTGCAGAGACACAGCAAAATGTTTGGGCATTTCCTGCCATTGGTTGTTTGTTTAGTTTTAAAAGGCAACTGCAAGAGCAGGACTTGTGGTGTATCTTTATCACCTTCCACAGGACTCTGTGATTTGTGACTGAAGAATGCTTTGAGCTTGCAACATATCCCATCAACTCTGTAAGCAGAGTGGCTGTGGAAGGGGTGAAAGACTGACATACTGGATTCCTAGGAACAATTAGGTTCTGAGACACAAATGCACCGGTGAGACTGCACCTCAAACATGGGTTCCATTCTGGGCCACTCACTCCAGGGACATTGAAGGGCTGGAGCATGTCCAGAGGAAGGGCAACAAAGCTGGTGACCTGGGAGTCCTGGTGGCCAACAGGATATCCATGAGCCAGCAATGTGCCCTTTGGCCAAGAAGGCCAGCAGCATACTGGGAAGGATTAAAATGGCTGCTGTTAGGAGGTGGAGGGAGGTTCTTCTGCCTCTCTACTCTGCCTCGGTGAGAGTGCGTCTGGAATATTGTGTCCACTTCTGGCCTCTCAGTTCAAGAAAGACCTCGGACAACTGATTAAGAGAGTCCAGCACAGAGCCACAAAGATGCTGAAGGCAGTGGAATGTCTCCCTGTGAGGAAAGGCTGAGGGAGCTGGGGATGTTTAGCTAGGAGCAGAGGAGCCTGAGGGGTGCCCTCTTTCATGTTGATAAAGATGTGCAGGGCAGTGTCAGGAGGACAGAGCCAGGCTCTGCTCAGTGCTGTCCAATGACAAGACAGTGTCATTGGATGTAAGCTGGAGCAGAGGAGGTTCCATGGGAACAGAAAGGAAAACTTTTCCTTGTGAGGGTGCCAGAACCCTGGAGCGGGCTGCCCAGAATTGTCCCGGAACCTCTCCTGTCCAGCTCTCCAACCTGTTCAGATCTCATTGGATGGCAACACAGCCTGCTGGGGTGTCAGCTACTCCTTCCAATTCTGTACTATCCATGAACTGGCTGAGGATCTGCTCTGTCCCTTACTGAACTGATTTCTGATACGTGAGTTGTCATCAGCAATACTTCAACCTATCACTGCGTTAAAACAGCATCCGAAGAGCTCTGCCCTGACTTTGCAGGTCTGTTCATCTTCCTTGTTACTGTGTTACCTTCTAGTAACCTGCAAACAAAAGGCTACCAAAACTCTGTGTGATGCAAGGGCTGGAGCACCTCTGCTATGAGGACAGGTTGAGGGAGCTGAGGGTATTCAGCCTGGAGAAAAGAAGTCTCTGGTGAGGACCTTAGAGCTGCCTTCCAATACCTAAAGGGATCCTACAGGAAGGCTGCAGAGAGACTTTTCCTGAGGGTGTCTAGAGACAGGATAATGTGGAATGGTTTGAAACTGAGGGAGAGCAGGGTTAGACTGGATCTGAGGAAGAAGTTCTTCAGTACAAGGGTGGTAAAACTCTAGAATAGGCTACCCAGGGAGGTTGTAGATGCCTCCTGCCTAGCGATGTTCAAGACCAGATTGGATGAGTCTAGCTGAGAGGTGTCTGTGCCCATGGCAGAGAGGTGGAAGCAGATGATCTGTGAGGTGCCTTCCAACCTGAGCCATTCTAGAATTCTATGATTTTTTTTTTTAAAATTTTTTTTTTTCCTGCCTGAAAACTTTTTGGAAGGTAATTAAAAAATCTATTTAAAATAAGCCTCGGGCCACCAGTCTGTAGTTTTCATTCCTGTGCTGAATGAAGACAGAGAATCACCCACTAGAATTGTGCCCTCTAAGATCATCAAGTCTAAATGTCAACCCAACAGCACCATGGCCACTAAACCATGTCCCCAGGTGCCATGTCCACATGTTTCTTGAGGGCCTGCAGAGATGGTGACTCCACCACCTCCCTGGGTAACCTGTTCCAATCCCTGACCAATGTTTTTTCAAGATAGAGGAGACTTACTGGAGGAGGTGATGGGGCCTTTGTACCAAGGTATGTTGTCCTGTAGTGAAGCAGTACAAAACTGTTATTCCACTCAGATGGAGATGCTGAGCTGTCCTGGGAGATGGCAACGTTTTCAGGCTGTTTGACTGCAGAATGCTTCGTTTCGCTTTCATCAGCACCTTTAAACTGACTTTTTCCCTCTTGAATTGCAGAGTGTTTTATAATTAATGAGTAAAATACGTGAAGAGGAACAACAAGGCCCCCAAAAGGTCTTTTAAAATACACTTCTTGAAAGTTGTTATTTAAATACCACAGGGCTGGGATCGATTGAGAATACAGCCTTGCCTGCCTCGATGCACAAGCCAATGGAAATCTATAACAGCCTCTGGGGAGAGAAAAATCCAAGTTTGTGGGTTCAGTGACCATGAGACGACTCACCAGTTCCAGAGCTGAGTGTGCACTGTGGCCAAGCAGTTCTGTACTAAACAAAAGTACACTTCTTGGAATTATTTTCTGTGGCATATTTCTGCTGTCACTGCACTGGCTGCTCCTTATCAACCTACAAAAAAAAAAAGGAGGGAGTAAATTCCTGCTAGGCAGCAAACAGCACCTTAGGACTGCAGTCACAGGATCACAGGATGTTAGGGGTTGGAAGGGACCTCCAGAGAGCATTGAGTCCAACCCCCTGCCAGAGCAGGACTACAGAGTCTAGCATAGGTCACACAATAACTCATCTAGAGAGGTCTTGAAAGTCTCCAGAGAAGAATACTCCACAACCTGTCTGTTCCAGTACTACATGAACCTTACAGTACAGAAGTTCTTCCTCACATTGAGGTGGAACTTCTTGTGCTGTAGTTTACATCCATTGCCCCCTGTGCTACCAGGGAGTGCAACTGAGAAGAGTTTGTCCCCTCCCTCTTGACCTCCAGCCTTCAGACATATATATACATTTATTAGATTCTCCTCTCAGTCTTCTCTAGACTAAAAAGCCCCAGGTCCTTCAGTCTCTCCTTATAAGGCAGTATCCCTCTGTTGGACTCTTTTGAGTAGATCCCTGTTCCTCCTGAACTGGGGAGCCCAAAACTGAACACAGTATTCCAGGCGAGGTCTCACTAGGGCAGAGTAGAAGGGGAAGAGAATCTCCCTCTATCTTCTGGATATGCTCCTCTTAATGCCCCCCAGGATCCCATTTGCCCTCTTGGCCACAAGGGCACATTGCTGTCCCATGGATAACTTGCTGTCCATCAGGACTCCCAGGTCCTTCTCCACAGGGCTGCTTTCCAGTAGATCACCTCCCAGCTTGTTGTTTCCTGCTAGCGGGGAATTTTGTGGTGGTACAGACATTGCACTATGCGGGTGGTACAAAACCCCACGACCAAATGGCTAGGTAGAAGTTGCTGGTGGTTACTCCACTAAGAAAAGGAATGGCAGAGATGAAAGGAATTAAGATCTATGCCCAAGGAAAGACTGACATAGGCAACCAGAAGGTCTGCCTTCAAATAATTCTGTTCCTCATTCTTTTAGCATTTTATGCTGAATTTTTGTTGAAGAATCAAATGGATTGAAATGAGAAAACTGAAATGAACATGATTACAGAATTACATGAAATTACATGAAATTCAGAACAGATGAAAGGAAATACTTTTCTGTCCAACCTTGATTAGAACTTTCAAGCACAGGAAGCTATTGAGGTCACGAACATAATATCTACAAGGTGATGAAGTAGGTATAGGTACTGTAACTGCAGTAAGAAATGCCAAGTACCTCTAACTGCACTAAGTAATGCTAAGTACCTCTGAAAGAGCTTCAAACATTGAACTTCAAGTTTTACAGAATAGTGGTTGGAGATAAGGTGTGGAAGCACATCACTCCTCATGTTCTAGCATCTTCTGCAGGAAGAGATCCATCAAATTAACTGTTGGTATTGCACTGAAAGCCAACTGCACACCAGACAGTCAGCAGGCTGGAGGAAGAGATGATTACTCTGAATCCAGTATGTGTAAAACCACCTGGGGAGTGCTGTGGCCGATTCTGGGCTCCTCAGTATAAGAGAGATGCAAACATAGTAGGAGTTCAGCACCAGCCACCAGAATGACATCAAATTGGGTGGCAGTATTGATCTCCTTGAGGGCAGAAATCCTCTACAGATGGACCTGACCAGGCTGGGTCAATGGGCCAGGGTCTCTTGCATGAGATTCAACAAGGCCTAGTGCTGGATCTTGCACTTAGTCAAAACAACCTCATGAATGCTGCAGGCTTAGGGCAGAGTAGCTGGAAATATGCCCAGCAGAGAAAGACCTGTGAGGGAATGTTGATATCATGCTAAAGTGGAGTCAGAATGTGCCCAGGTGGCCAAGAAAGCCAAAGACATCCTGGTCTGGATGAGCAAGTGTGAGCAGCAGGAGGAGGGCAGTGATTGTCCCTGTGTATTCAGTGCAGGTGAGGCCACACCTTGAGATTCAGTTTTGGGCCCCTCACTACAAGAAAGACATTGAGGTGCTGAAAGTTGTCTAGGAGAAGTGCAATAAGGGGTCTGGTGAGGAGCAGCTGAGGGAACTGGGAGAAAAGGAGGCTGAGAGAAGACCTCATTGCTCCCTACAGCTCCTTAAAAGGAGGCTGGACCCAGGTGAGAGTTGGTCTCTTCTCCCTAGTAACAAGTGATAGGATGAGAGGAAATGGCATCAAGTTGCATTAGAGGAGGTTTAGCAAAAAAATCTGTGCCGAAACAGTGGTCAGGCATTGGGACAGGCTGCCCAGGGAGGTGTCCTAGGAGGTATTTAAAACATATGTGGATGTGCCACTCTAGGGAGTGGTTTAATGGCCATGGTGGTGTTGGGTTGACAGTTGGACTTTATGATCTTAGAGTTCTTTATCAGCCTTAATGTTTCTATGATTCTAGGATGATCTGGAGGTTGAAGGAGAAAGTATATGAGGATGAGCTGTGAGAGGTCCTTCTTTCAGGCTGGTGGAGACAACAGACAGATTATACTGCTACTTACAAACACCTGGGTTGAAGGAATAGAGAAGATGGAGCTAGACTCTTCCCAGACACAAACAGCGATGGCACTGGAGGCAGCAGGCATGAGCTGGAATGTGAGAATGCTTTGTTTGGGTAAGTTTTCTTGGCAATGTCTTTCTCTAAGCAGGAGTATGGACAAACACCACCTGAGATGTGAAGGTGGAACAGCTTGTTTGAATAGCCTGTGAGATTGCCATCCTTAGAACTACTGAAAATGTGGTGGGAGATGGCGTGAGCGAAGTGCTGTGAGCTACCTGGAGTTCAGAGCTCAATGAGGAGCATAGAGAAACATTTTTGGAAGTGTTTTCTTGTCTGCAATGAAACTATTTGTGACCTTTGTCTTCACACTTACTATCCATTGCTTATGGATAGCTGTGCACATCTCAGCTGTCTCCAGAAGTGCCTTCTGTTTGCAGGGGGTTTATATATGGCAAGGGGGATTGGAGATGAGGTCTTTGCATGGTTGCTGGCATTGGTGAGACTACCTATACCTTGAGTCAGTCCTGGGCTCATTTTAAGGCCACTGATTACAATAAAGACATTGAGGGGCTGGAGTGTGTCCAGAGAAGAGCAAGGAAGCTGGTGAAAAGTCTGGAGAACAGGGATGGTGAGGACCAGCTGAAGGAACTGGGATTATTTAGCCTGGAGAAGAGAAGGCTGAGGGGTGACCTCATTGCTCTCTGCAGATCCCTGAAAGGAGGTTGGAGCCGTGTGTGTGTGTGTTGGTCTTTTCTCCCTACTATCAAGTGATATGAGAAAGGAAATGACCCCAAGTTGCAGCAGAAAAGGTTTAGACTGGATATAGGAAGAAACTTTTCCCCTAAAAGGGTTCTCGAAGTCTGGCACAGGCTGCCTAGGGAGGTGGCTGGATTCCCATTCCTGGAGGGGTTTCAAAGAGGCAGAGATGTTGTGCTGAGTGCCATGGTTTAGTCCCAGCCTTGGTGGCGTTAGGGAATGGTTGGACTGGATGAGCTGAAAGCTCTGTGTTGCTATGACTGTGCTGCAGGTGTTAAATGGACCTTTAAAAAATGGCTCTGTTAGAAAATGTATTCCCACAGGAAGCAGCTGCAGGGTGTCTATACTGGGCCTGCAGAAATAGGTCTTGTATCACGCTGAAACTGGGAGCAGATAAGCTTGCACTGTTACACATCTCAGCTTTCTAACATCCTCAGCTAATTTTTCACTGTCATCTTTCAACAACTCTGTCACTCAGTTGTCTAACAAATTGCTTACAGTGTAGCATAATGAAGCCCTGCAGAATTCCAGATAAAAGGTAGCCATAGCTCTTCCCTTCTCCACTGATGTAGTCACTCCAAGATCCTCTTGCCTTGGAGATGTGAGGAGTCCACCTGGGCAGATTCCTGCACAACCTTATCAAGGTCTACCGGCTCTAGCAGGGGGGTTGGACTTAATCTTCAGAGGTCCCTTCCAACCACCACCATTCTGTGAATAACAGAGATTAGAGTTTGAAGCCACATGAGACAAACTGAGTATGCCTTTAAGAATCATGCCCAGGAAACGAGGAATGCCTTCACTACAAGGACATTGAGGGGTTGGAGCTTGCCCAGAGAAGGGCAAGGAAGCTAGTGAAAAGTCTGCAGAAAAAGACCTGGTGAGGAGCAGCTGAAGCAACTGGGGTTGTTTAGTCTGAATAAGAGGAGGCTGAGGGGAGACCTAATTGCTCTCTGCAACTCCCTGGAAGGAGGTTGCAGTGAAGTGGTTGCTAGTGTCTTTCCCTAGTAACAAGTGATAGGACAAAAAAATGTCCTTCATCAGGGGAGGTTTAGGTTGGACTTCAGAAGAAACTTCTTCCCTGAGAGGATTCTTAAAGACTGGAACAGGCTGCCCAGGGAGGTAGTTGGATCTCCATCCCCAGAAGAGTTTAAAAGCTGCAGAGATGTGTTGCTGAGGACCACAGTTTAGCCCCAGCCTTGACAAATCTAGAGAATGGTTGGACTGGATGATCTTAAAGGGCTTTTCCAATGGAAACAGTTCTATGATCCCCTGATCCTTAAAGGGGAAATGAACCTCTTCCAGAAGATGAGGTTGCATATCTGGTATCTGACTGTCTTAGTATACAGTGAGAACATCTTAAAGCTGTAAGTGCTGATAAACATCAAGGCAAAGAGAGACTGAGTGACCATTAGATGTTACATAAGGTATGAAGAAAATCCACAGTGAGAGCAGAAAAGGACCTTAGTAAGAAGAATGGAGACGACCAGTGAGAAACAAGTGCAGAAACAGACTGAGAGTGAGGAAGACAAGAAAAGGAATCGGAGCGGTTCTTCCTCCTATTAGAGACACATTACCTTTGCATTTGTTTCATAATTCATGTCACAGTAAGAAAAGCTTGAGGAAAACACACCAAAAGAAGAAGAAACTAGGGCTATTCAGTGCAACAGCCTCTTAATGCAAACCAGACTTTGTGACTTTTCTGATATGTGTATTCCAACGAGTGAATTGAAGCAGCTCTGCAGCAGGGCTGAATTCAAAGCAAACAATCAGCGAAGTCTGAGGACTTTTTCTGGAATTAATTCAGGTGTGACCTGAGAGCTTAGTTCAGCCATGCACAGAAATGAGAATCATTTGAAGCAGACTTCAGCTTGTAAACACCAAATATTTACCCTCAGCCTGTTGCATTTCTAGCACATAGTTGTCTACCTGCTCCACTTCCATTTGACAGGAATACCCAGGGAGGCCTTGTTGTTGCTGCAGCTGCATGGGATGCCCTGCACTCATCTGTCATGCTCTATGAAACCACCAAGGCATTAAAGATCGATACAGGCAATGGTGTCATCAGACAGAGGCTTCACTAGGCAGAACTGAGAACATTGATGAAGCCAGGACACAGGAGATACAAACTGAGGGGACAAATTGCCACCATGCCCAACTTACTGTTCTATAAAAGTCCCATGAGATGTGGAAATAGCTTTGAAAGTCAATGGGAATGTGACTGCAGGAGAGCTCCGGTCAGAAGGCATCTCACCTGCCTGGTGGGCAGGGACACTTCTCAACTAGACTAGAAATACACATCTGCACAGAAAATAACCCCCTCACCTACCTAGGTGGGAGACTAAGGATTTACACTTATTCCTCCCGCAATGTTTCTTGCTGAGTTGCAGTTGGTGGGCAGCCATGGCACAAGTTCATGGGTCCAAGAAGCAAAGATAGTTAGGTCCCTGTAGCTCAGTCATGAAGGTAGTGTGTGCCCTCCTCTCTTGGCTGGGTGTAAAATTTAAGGAGGGGAGCCACTGCAGAAGCAAAGTGATGTGCCCCAGGTATTGCTGTGGGAAAGAGGGAGACAGCTTTCAAGGCTGACCAGCTGCTGCCGTTTCCTTATCTGGACCCTCTCAAGCAGGTCCATGCTCTTCCTGTGTTAAGACCTCCAGAGTTGGACACAGCACTCCAGGTGAGGTCTTACCAGAGCAAAGTTAAATCAAGGCTGTTTTTTTGTGTCCCTGAGGATGCCACTGAACTCTTTGCTTCAGCTGGTGAGGATTAATTTGTTTGTGTTTCCAAACCACTTTGAGATTGTCATCTGGATGGAGGCAGAAGGCTGCAAAGCATCAACAGGGCATCACAGTCTATAGCTCGGCAGACCAAAGAAGCACTGAGGAAAACACACAGCTGAACACAGTCCAGATATTGCTAAATCATCTTTATGTCCCCAGGGACTGTAGTGCTGAGGTGTAAACATGGTTGTTTTCTTTGAAATAAGATGGAAAAAAAAAATTAAGAAGAAGAAACAAATAAATAATTTGATGGCAAACCTCTTTGAAAGTCTTGGTACTCACACCTGAAGTACTGAGGTTGGGTTGAGACCTTGTGTTCCATTTTGCACATCTTACTGCTCACGTGGCATGGCTTTTCAGAAATAAATTTGTTTGCAAAGCGAATTTCCATCCCCTCCCTGCATTAAAATTCTAAGAAGGCACCCTGCTTGAATTTTTTCTTGTGCTCTTTGCTATGCTTCTATGAGTGGCACAGGTCTGTGGAGACCTCCCATGCCCAGAGAGGTGGTTGGGGCCTTATTGCTGGAGATACTTAAGGTGAGGTTCCATGGGGCACTGGGGAGCCTGGTCTAGTTAAGGATGTCCCTGCTGACTGCAGAAGGGGTTGGACTGGATGACCTCTGGAGGTTCCTTCCAGCCCAGCCCGTTCTATGATTCTATGATATGTGGCTGGTTGAATATAGTGACAGTCCAAGTTCTCCCAAATATTCCCCTCTTCGTTAGATCTATTTAGTCTTTACTGTCTCCTGACTAGGCCTTTTTTTTTCTTTTTTTTTTCCAGAATCTCAAAAGGAAATGCTAAATCCGTGGTTGTCATTCACAGCAAGCTTAACTGCAGAGTTGGAAGGGAGGGACTAGTTTGCACAGCACAGCACTGAGGAGAATTTTAGTGTGAGCAATGCATTTGTCAGGAGCCTGTGCTCGACTCAGGGTTTTGAGTTTGCTCAATGAATGGTTTTGAATGTTTACTTCATTGATTGGCAGTAAATACTCAGTGCGTGAGCTCTGTGCCTACCAACTCTGCACCTGTAGGCTATTGATCAGAAGCATTTTATAATGGCTTTCCTGCTCCTTGATTAGATAAACATGCAAGCACTCTGGCACAAATAATTGTGTGGGTGAAGCTGAGGCTTGGTTGCCAGGAACACTCTTTCTTGGATTCACAGAATCACAGAATGTCAGGAGCTGGAAGGGACCTTCAAAGCTCATCCAGTCCAACTCTCTGCCAGGCCAGGATCACCTAGACCAGATCACACAAGAATGCATCCAGACAGGTCTTGAATAACTCCAGAGAGGGAGACTCTACAAACCCCCTGGGCAGCCTGCTGATTTCTAAAATATGTCCAAAGCCTTCAGACAGAAAGCCCAAGGTGACTTGAATATTTTCAGAGACACAATCGGAAGGATTCCAGAAGAGCTGAAAGAACTTAAAATGCCTAAGTAGATAGTTGTGGATGTATTGCTTATAGCATTTTCTTGTTGCATTTAAACCAGAGACAATCAGACAACATGCAGCATCATGGAGTCCTTTGATTTGGAAAAGTCTTTTAGCTCAGAACCATTTTTGTTTGAAAAGGCCTTTAAGATCATTGAGTCCAACCATTGTCCAACTCTTCCAAAGCTGGGGCTAAACCATGGCTCTCAGCATCACATCTCTGTGCTAGCCTTGGTTAAGTTGGGGAATGGTTGAACTTAAATGTTAGTAAGAAGTTCTTCACCGTGAGGGTGGTGAGACACTGGAACAGGTTGCCCAAGAAAGTGGTGGGGGCCCCATCCCTGGAGGTTTTTAAGGCCAGGTTGGATGTGGCTCTGGTCAATCTGCTCTAGTGGAAGGTGTCCCTGCCCAAGGCAGAAGGGTTGGAACTGGATGATACTTGAGGTCCCTTCTAACTCTTACAATTATGTGATTCTGTGGGAACTTGGTGATATTAAAGGTCTGCTCCAACAGAAATGATTCTCTGAGTCTATGCTAAACCACACATTAAGGAGTTGCCAATAATACTTTTTTTCTTGCATAGAATCTTCATGGTTATTGTCTCTCTAGCATGCTGAGTGGCCCAGCTGACTGATAACAATGCTTCTGCTCTTGCTTTGCTTTCTGCAGCTTTCCTCAGTGGTCTCTGTCTGTGAAGGGTTTCTCTGTCATTTTCAGGCCATTTTGAAAGTGCCTCCCAGTGTGGGCTCAGCTAAAGACAAGTAGGCAGACCCTTTGCTGCCAGTGCCCTGTAGTGAGCTGAGACCAAGATGTATCTGGACACACTGAACTGCCTCAGAGCAACAAACAGAGCTCTCTTGGTGCACAGGGCTCACTGCTGCCCTCGTTTCCCTCTCATTTATTTTGCTCTTTCCTTTCAAGCCCATCTGTGCTGCAGCCATTTGTCACCTTTGCTATTTGCCAGGAGAAGGCATGTAGATGATAGTCCTCTTGTTCAAACCCAGAGCAGCACTGAAACCCTTCCTTTCATCTGGCAGAACACACAGAGTGCTTTGAACATCTTTCAGTGTGACAACCATAGTGATCTGAGACTTGGAGGCATACAGAGCATGTGAGGACATGGGTTGGAATTCTGGTCTTGGCCTTCTGCTTTGCTTTTACATCTTCTTGTAGACTTTTTGTTTGTTTGTTTGTTTGGGCTTTGGGTTTTGTTGGGATTTTTTTGGTGGGCTTTTGGGGGGTTGGTTTTTGGTTTTTTTTGGTGCCTTCCAGTTTTGAAGTTGCTGATATGAGATGAATATGCTTTTTACAATCCCTCTTTGGTGCCAAAGATCACCAGGCTTACCACAGAGAAAAGTGCAGGCAAAACTAAGAAGGACAAATTTTCAAACCAACAAACCAAACAAAATCCCCAAACATTGAGGTATGGAGTTAGTTCACTCTTTAAAAAGATATTTTGAGTGTCTTGCATGTTTCTGCAATTGTCACAGAATCATAGAATAGGTTGGGTTTGAAGGGGCCTTAAAGGCCATCTAATTCCAGGCCCTTGCCATGGGCAGGGACACTTACTAGACCGGGTTACTCAAGGTCCCATCAACCTGGCCTTGAACACTTTCAGAGCTGGAGCCTCCACAACTTCTCTGAGCAACTTGCTCCAGTGCATCAACACCTCTCCAGGGAAGAATTTCTTCTCAATGTTGCATCTAAGTCCAGCTTCTTGCAGTTTGAAGCTGTCACCCCTTGTCCTGTCATTTCATGCCTTTGTAAAGAGCCTCAGCTCTTTCTCCAGCTCTCCTATAGATCCCTTCAAATACTGGAAGGTTGCTATGAGGTCTCCCTGGAGCTTTTTCTTCTCCAGGCTGAACAACCCAAACTCTCAGACTGTTCTCACAGCAGAGGTGCTCAGGCCCTTTGATCATCTTTGTAGCCCTCTCCTGGATCGGTTCTGAGAGCTCCTTGTCTTTCTTGTTTTGGACACAGAGCTCCAGGTGGTGTCTCATGAGAGCAGAGGTGGAGAATTGCCTGCCTTGACCTGCTGGCCTTGCTTTTCTTGATATAGCCTAGGACAGAGTTGGCTTTAAGGGCTGTAAGTGCACAGTGCCATCTCCTGTTGAGCTTTGCATCACCCTGTACCCCAAATCCTTCCCCTCAACACTGGTTTCTATCCATTCTCTGCCCAGCCTGGATTTGTGCTTGGGATTGTCCTGATAGAGATGCAAGACCTTCCACTTGGCTTTGCTGAACTTCATGGACTTCCATTTCCTTCTAGACAAGGCTCACCTTTTCTCCAGTCTTTTTTTCATTGCTGACGTACCGACAGAAGCTTTTCTTGTTGCCCTTCATGTCCCTTGCTAGAATTAATTCTGTCCAGGCTTTAGCTTTCCTGGTGTGGTCTCTGGCCACTTGGACATCTCATGTTCTTCCCAGGATACCTGTCCTTTCTTCCATCCTCTGTGAGCATCCTTTTTGTGCTGAAGAGTGTCCAGCAGCACCTTTTTCACCCATGCAGGCCACCTGGCATTTTTGCCTGCCTTCTCTTTGTTGGGACACATCTCTCTTGGATCTGGTTCGGTTGGGTTTTCTTTTTTGCTTCAGAGAGCACTGCGAAGCAGCACAGTCCTGGCCATTTTTACTGTGGCTTCTGCTAGTATCTGGACCCCCTTCACTAGCCCACCTGGGAGAAGGGTCACAAGTGGAGGTGATTCAGCTGTAAAATTTGGGCTGAATCATTCAAACCTGGCAACTGCACACATCAGCATCCAGTTAATGAGAGGTATGGAAACTATTTTGCTGTGAACATAAGGGGAATTATCTGTCCCTTGACTTCTCAGTAAGCTCACACTTTGCTCTGACTTGCAGCGCAACTATTCCTGGCTCCTGCTTCTTATTTCTCAAAACATCTTGCACTTTAGTTTGCATCTCTTGAACTTTTAGCTTTTTCAAGAATATAATCATCTTTGGGAATGTTTTAAAGCTGCAGAGATGTGATGCTGAGGGCCATGGCTTAACCCCAGCCTCGGTAGAGTAAGAGAATGGTTGGACTGGATGATCTCAAAGGGCTTTTCCGATCACAAGAGTGTTGTGATTCTATAATTACTGTGCTTCCTGCAAGTGTTTGAGTATCATTGTTGATATATTTCAAAGTAAGCTCATCTCTCATTCTTTCACTGCTGCCTTTTTCCTATGGAAAGAGAACATTCAGTCCAACTCCTGGAGGATGTAGCCTAGATACTGAGGACACACATTTATCTCTTTGTCTGCTCAAAACTGTAATCCTAAATATAAACACTCATCTGTTAGTAATATGTTTGCATATGTTGGTGGATGCATCTGCACAAAACTCTTTTTCCCCATTTTCTTTCCGCTCACACTGAGGAAGAGCTCTGGGATGCTGAGTTACCATGGAGTGGAAAAGGAATAAACCATTCTGCTCATTTTTTGTCAGCAAGAAGAGTACTAGCTGGAGAATACTTAACTCATTTATACCAAACATCCACTGATTTATATGCTTATTGGATTACTGATCTATGTTGCTTTATTTCTCCAGGGTGGGATTGGATTTTTGGCTGGGAGAATGCATGTTCTTGTGAGTGTCCCTTTCTTCTGGCACAATTCCTTTGTTTTGGGAGTGGGCTAGAATAAACAAAGCACCAGGATTTGAGAAGGTCAAAAATGACCCCAAAGAAAAGCACTCTCCATGTTTTAAGGCTCAATGGAGCATCATAGAATGGTTTTGCTTACAAAAAAACTTTTCAGGTCATTGAGTCCAATCAGTATTTCACTCTACCAAGGCTGATGTTAAACCATGTCTCTCAGCACCACATCTCTGCCTCCTGGAAAACATCTCCAGGGATGGGGATTCAACCATCTCCCTGGGGAACCTGATCCAGACTTTCAGAACCCTTTCAGTGAAGAAGGCTCTTTAGATATCCAACTTAAAACCTCCTCTGATGCAACTTGAGGCCATTTCTTCTCATATCATCACATCCTGGAGAAGAGACCAATTTGCACCTTACTGCAACCTCCTCAGGAAATTGCAGAGAGCAGTGAGGTCTACAATCAGCCTTCTTCTCTCCAGAATGAACCACCACAGCTTCCCCACCTGCTTCTTGCACTACTTTCTCCAATTTCTCCTTTTAAGACAGTTTAAGTGGAGCTAGAGACTGTGTGATGAAACCCATGACTGCAGTGATAAGGTGACCACACCAAGGCAATGTAAAGTGCTGGCAGAGTAGCTTATGCTATTGATTTAATATTCTACCCACTGCTGAATTTTCCTGGGCTTTCCTGTTTATCAGTGCACCAACACATGCAGGAACCAGTAGGAGAATCATGACCAGGAGGTACCTGGGCTCTCCAGGACATCTGAGACCTGAAGCTGGCCCTTCCTGAGGTACAACTGGGGCAGGCTAGGCGTTCTACTACTGAATCTTCAATGCACACAACAAATGATTTGCCCTCCCACAACCTTTCTTTATGCCCCAGGATACAAAATGGCAACTGCCCCTGTCTCTGAGAATGGTAACGGCAATACTGATAACTGATAACTACTTGTGCCAGGCTCTAGTCTTAATGGTTCTTCCCTTGCTTTTCACTGAAGAACTATGTCTCAGTCAGGAAATGAAACTCAGACAACTTTCCTCAACCCCTTTTAACCATTACAAGCTTTCACCTTTTGACTTTCTTGATGCTTTCTCCTACACTGTACTGGGCTACTTATGATATAGAACTGAAAGAGTTTTTCTTCTTCTGTTTCCATACAGTACAGGTTCAGAACTTCTCTTTTTCTTGGAGGTCCTGTGAAGCTCTGTGACCACATCTCCAACCCATTCACTGATTCTGCCTTTACTCCATTTCCTCTCATCTGCCAATGTAATCTGTGCTTTCTCTATGCTGTTGTACCTTTGGAGACTATCTTTGCAGGTTGAGCTTGATAAACCTTTGTGTTTTTGACATTGATGTTCCTGCTTAACACTTATCACTTCCATAAAGTCACAGAATTAGCCAGGTCAGAAAAGACCTCTGAGATGATCAAGTCCAACCTATCTTCTAACCCTTCTACTTAACTAAACCATGGCACTAAGTGCCTCATCTAGCCTACTTTTAAACACCTCCGGGGATGGTGACTCCACCACCTCCCCAGGCAGCCCATTCCAATGCAAATTACTCTTTTTGTGAAGAACTTCTTCCTAATGTCCAGTCTAAACTTGACCAGGTGTTCTGACTGTGTCCTCTTGCTTTGTCACTGGATGTCAACAAGAGATGATTCTCTACAAGTGAAACCCAACCCTCCTCAACAGCAGAATTCAAATGATCTTGTTCGATCCTGTCCTGCCTTCTCTTTCTTCCCCCCACTGACTACAAACCACTGGAAAGCTGGCAGTGAGCACTCTGAGGCCGTGCTTGTGGCTCACTGGAAGTGCACAATGTAGCTGGCAAGTCAGATGTTGGACACCAAGGCTAAGTGTTAGTCTTAAACCAAACTAAATGAGGTGGAATGAAAGGCAGCTGAGTGCAGTGTGGAACTGGTGCAGCAGAGAGATTCTGGGGGAGTGATGAAGATGTGCCATGACATTTGCACTAGAACCATGTGGCTGCTTTCTGTGTAAGAAAGATTCCTTCCCTGGAGGTGTTCAAGGCCAGGCTGGATGAGACTTTGGGCAACTTTGTCCAGTGGAAGGTGTTGCTGCCTGTGGCAGGGAGTTGGAACTGGTTGATCTTGGAGGTGTCTTCCAACCCTGCCCATTGTAGGATTCTACAACGTGGAATTGTTCCATCTGATTGTCTATTGGATGTTGGGTGGTTTGGGGGGGATTTCTGTTGTTTTGGTTTGGGTTTTTCTCCCAAGTTGGTTCTGGTTTCCTGGGTGCCTTCTTGTGATTTCTGTTCCTGTAAGTATGTGCTGGGAAATCCTGACAGATGCTCAGTATGAGTGTAGAGCCTACCTAGAAAATATAAATCATGATTCTGGAGAAGTTGCATGCCAAGGGTTTGTTTGTAAACATTTGCCTGTCATCTTGATTATCTCCTGAAAAGAGCCTAAAAAAGTTTCTTCTATGCCTGTGTGTTTGAATTTCGTATACTAATTTTGTATTATCTCTCTGACTCTCTGAAAGGAATTGGTGGTTTTTTGGGTTTTTTTGTCTAATTTTTTTTTTTTTACAAAAAAATTTTGCATTTATACCATACCAGCTACAGCAACTTGCTGATCTCACAGAATCACAGAATGCCAGGGCTTGGAAGTGACCTCCAGAGATCATCCAGTCCAACCTCCCTGCCAGAACAGGATCACCTAGGGCAGATCACACAGGAACATGTGCAGGTGGGTTCTGAAAGTCTCCAGAAAAGGAGACTCCACAACCTCTCTGGGCAGCCTGCTCCAGGGCTCTGTCACCCTCACAGTGAGAAAGTTTTCCCTTCTGTTCACATGGAGCCTCCTCTGCTCCACCTTGCACTCAACTGTTCCTTGTCCTGTCGTTGGATATTCCTGAGCAGAGCCTGGCTCTTTGATCTCTGGCTAGAACAATGAGATACTATGACATTGCTCTTAATGCTTATAGAAATATCAGTGAGGTGTGAGGAGACTGTACAAGCCTTTTAAAATGTCCAGTGCTGCAGCACACTAAAGAGAAGCAAAGTCCAACTGACTGAATCTTATCACTCTGGTTAGCATGCAACAAGGAATGTTTTTCTTGGATCAGCTGCTCACTGGATTTGCTCTCACTTGAAATTCAGCAGCAATTAGCAACTGTGGTCACAGGGTCTCATGATGCTCAGCAAATTGAACAGCATCATGATTGCTGGCATGATCAAGCTTGTCTAGTTCCTCCTATGTTTTAAAGCAGTAATTGTGACTCATGCTAAGACTAGGGCACTGATGGCGTGAGTGTGGTGTACATCTCAAGTAATGTGCAGTGGACAAGCTTGTAATGTGCATTCTTAGCAAGCAAACAAAGGTTGAGAACTATTTGTGTGGCTTTGAGGTGGGATTTGTAGTTCTTGCTTTACAGAATCACAGATAAGTGCACTGAGGTTGGAAAAGACCCTCAGGATCACCAAGTCCAACCATTGCACAGTTAACCCTAAACCCCAAGCTCTATTTCCAAACAACGTTTAAACACATCCAGGGTTGGTGACCCAATCACTTCCCTGGGCAGCCCATTCCAGAGTCTGACCACTCTTGCTGTGAAAACAATGTTTCCTAATATCTAGTCTAATATCTAGTCTAAACCTATCCACTTGCAGCTTGAGGCCATTCCCTCCTGTTCTGTTACTAATTACCTGTGAGAAGAGACCAGCACCAACCTCTCAACAACTTCTTTTCAGGCAGCTGTAGACAGCAGTGAGGTCTCCCCTTGGCCTCCTCTTTTTCAAACTAACCATCCCTAGCTCCTTCAGTCACTCCTCATCAGATTTTTTTCTCCAGGTCTTTCCCCAGCTTTGTTGCCCTCCTCTGCAGTTGCTCCAGCACCTCAACATCCCTCTTGTATTGAGGTCCCAAAACTGAACACAATACTCATGGTGTGGCCTCGCCAACACTGAGTACCTCTCTGCTCGTGCTGGATACAGCATTTCTGATCCAAGCCAGGATGCCATTGGCTTTCTTGGCCACCTGGGCACACTGCTGGCTCATATTCAGCTGTCTGCCAGTTAGAATCCCCATGACCCTTCCTGGTAGACAGCTTTCCCTTTGTTTGATTTGCTTGTGTTTTCTTTGTTTTTTCCGCACAAATAAGGTGCACAAGGTCACCCCAGGAACCTGTTACAGTCAGGAGCTGAGTGCAGCTCTTCAAGCCACAGAATCATGTCTGTTGAAAAAAAAAACAAACCATCAGGAGATCTTAGATATTTGCCTTGTGCTTTTTATGAGATTTTTTTTTTTGATGTTTCTGCAATGTCCTTCTATTCAGAGCAGAAAGCTGTATGCTGACCACAGAGCTGAATGTGTTTCATTTCACTCAGCTAATGCTGCCTGTTTATTTAGGAATGATCTTTCTTAATCCTACTCCACTGTCAGTGTTTTTGATTATTTTTTATTTTTGTTGGAATAAAGAACTCCCCATACAGTGGTTTGTGTATGGAGAATGTAACCAGTTGTGTAGTAGGATGATACATTCGAGACAAATCAAGTTATTAAAAAACAAAGGAAGAAAAGATTTGCAAAGCAAATGTTTCCCAAGAACGGATAATGTTGTGCCACCTGCATTAAAAAATTATCCAAACAAACTAAAAACCCCCAAATAAAACAAACTAAAAAAAACCCCTAACAAAACCAGAAACACCCCCCCCACCACCACCCCCAACAAAATTCCTCAGAGCAACTCTCCCATATTCTCTTGGGCTCCATCCAGAGAAGTGTGGCCAGCAGGGTAGGAGAGGGGATTCTACCCCTTGACTCTGCTCTGCTGAGACATCACTCCAATTCTGCATCTACTTCTGGTGTCCCCAGCACGAGGACACAGAGCAGAGGAGGTCACAAAAATGATGCAAGGGCTGGAGCACCTCTGCTATGAGGATAGGCTGAGGGAGATGGGGGTGTTCAGCCTGGAGAAGAGGAGACTCCAGGGGGACTTTAGAGCTGTCTTCCAGTATCTGAAGAGATCCTACAGGAAGGTTGCAGAGAGACTTTACCCAAGGGTCTCCAGAGACAGGACAAGGGGGAATGGTTTGAAGCTTCCTCAGGGTTAGACTGAGGAAGTTCTTCAGTATAAGAGTAGGGAGACTCCGGAATAGGTTGCCAAGGGAGGCTGTGGATGCCTCCTGCCTGAGGGTGTTCAAGGCCAGGTTGGATGAGGCCTTGAGCAGCTGAGCCTAGTTGAGAGGTGTCCCTGCCCATGGCAGGGCAGTTGGAGCAGATGATGTCTGAGGTCCCTTCCAACCTGAGCCATTCTAGGATTCTGTGATTCTATATATTAAGGAAGTAAAAACTACAAAGATTTGTGCTGGGGAAATATACAATAAATTGTTTGCATAATGTAATTGCCAGTGGTGGTTTATGTCTAACACTTGAATTTCTTACTGTTTCTACCAAAGATCACATAAAAGATACAGGAAAAAAAAAAGTATGGCTTTGAGCATCTATGGAAGTTCTTGCCTCATACCCAAATGCAATAGCAAATCCAAGACTTAAAATATGATATTTTTAAACAATTCAAAATAATTCCTGTGAAGCCGACTGGATTTAAGTTCTGTGCTAAGAAGCCATTTTTAGAAAGCCATTCCCATTTAACTGCTTTTGCTTCATGCAGATTGTTACCTAAGGACCAAATAAAAGTCTGAGATCTCTTGCTGATGATCTGAGGAATGTGAGTAAGATAGGTGGCAGATGGCTCACAGATAGCACTCTGAAATCTCTTCCACTGACAGATCACTACGGTGTAGTATAATTAGCACTCTGCAGATGGTGTGCAAAATGATCTGCACTTAGCACAGAAATTCTTCTACTTCTTCCTCCTCCTTTTTTATGACAGACTACTTTTGAGAGTCAGCTTTGAAAATATGGCTCATTGTGCTTCTCAGGATAGACTTTGACACAGCTGAGAACATACCTCCTGTCTGGTGCTGTGTGGGGCCAGCACTGTGGCCTTGGGGTCCTGCTCCATGTGCACAGGATGTAGCCACAAGGTAAGCAATAATGATTTCAGTGGGGTCCTGGAACAGGGTGAGGGATGAGGGACACAAAGTGGAACACAGAAGGTTCCACCTCAACATAAAGAAAGAATTATTTGCTGTAAGGGTGCTGGAGCAGGCTGCCCAGAGAGGTTGTGGAGTCTCCTTTTTAGGATGTGTTCCTGTGTGGACCTGCCCTGGTAATCTTTCTGTGGCAGGGAGGGTTGGACTTGATCTCTGGAGGTCCCTTCCAAGCCCTGGCATTCTATGGTTTTGTGATTCTGTGGTTCTTCACAGAAAGAGTGATTGCCCATTGGAATGGGCTGCCTGGGGAGGTGGTGGAGTCACCATCCCTGGAGGTGTTTAAAAGGAGGTTGGATGAGGCACTTACTGCCATGGTTTAATTAATTAGAAGGGTCAAGTGATAGACTGGACTTGATGATCTCAGAGGTCTTTTCTGACCTGGTTAATTCTGTGATTCTATGACACATAAGCAGACCATATTAAACTAATAGGCATTTCAAACTAATCTGAAGTCTGCAGATTTGTGTAGAGAGGATGTGAAGGCAAGGCACAGTGGAATCATTTTGCTTCTATTGCTTGGAATTCAGTACATTATCAGGTGTTTAAAAGCATGCAATGGGTTTACAGCCCTAGTGCTTTCTTCCAGCACAAATGGTGTTCTGTGAAGCAGCTGAAGGAACTGAGGTTGTGTAATATGGAGAAAAGGAGGCTGAGGGGACAGCTTCTGGGAATTAGCACTGCTGAGGGTGAGAGAGCCCAGGGGAAGCATGGGCAGAGCTATTGGGAGTGGGGAAGCACTGCTCTGCAAGAGAGGAGAAGCAGCAAGAACGGCACATCCTGACATGCTGCAGTTGCTGGAGGGGAAGGACTGAACCTGTGATAGGAAGAATTGTTCAGCTGTGGGTTGGGCAGGGCCTGAGTGTGAGAGCTGAAAGCACTATGAGTTGCTATCAGAAGAGTGTGTGTGCAGCAGGAACACACATGGTGGAGCAGAGAGAAAGTCAGTACTGCTCAGGAGAGGAGGAGGAAGAGGAAGGTGCTTAAGAAGCAGACAGTAGTAGAGAAGAAGCTGGCCAGGCCTGCTGTGGTAGGTGTATGTGCTCTGTGATGAGAGTAGATCCTTCTGTAAGGGAGAGAGCTGCATAGGAACATTGCTGCATGTTCAGGTAAGAGTGGTGGGTAGAGCTGAAACACCTATAAAGTGTTGGCCAGCTGTATGTGCTCCAGACCTCACAAGCCTGCAGCCATGCTTCCTTGTTGTCACCCTTCTCATCAGCCTTGTTTCCTGTCACCTATCCATCTTGTCAAGCATGGCAAGCACCTGGTGGGGTGAATTGCAGCAGTAAGGGAATCAGTCTGGGAGAGAAAGCTAGACCAAGGTGGCTCTGTTCACCTTGTGCTTAGACAGGCATTTGGGAGATTAGGAAGACCTTATAAAGAGTCACCTAAAAAACTACATTGGGAAAGTATGTGGACAGGAAACAACTCTATAGGAGACAGCACATTGGATTCAAATGACAGCAATCAGCTTTGGAGAAGGTGCCGGTCTGATCTAGCTCCTGTCAGCCCAGCACACAGGCAGAGCATTCCCAGGAAGAGGTCAGCTGTATTGTGCTGCTTACTGAGACTGAAATGAACACCTGGAGACTGAATCAGCCTTTCTTTTCCAATGGGAAGGCCTGCTGTGCACACCCTTTCTGCTGCTATTCCCAGTGAGGATGAACACACCTGAAACAACTTTGACATTCAGCACCACTTGCAGAGAGCTATCAGAATAGCACAGCAAGAGAGAAATCTTCTCTCAGCACTTCTCTTGTACTAGGGTTCTCCATAACACCTTGTTACTCTCCTGTCAATAACTATCAGCAGCTCTTCAGTCCGTTGGCACCTGCTGCTTAGCCTCTCCTTGCATTCTGATAGCCACTGTTGGTTATTTTTGGTCTGACTGCAGGACCGCGTTTAACTGTGAACTGCACCACTGTTTAGAATAGATTTCCTCTGAGCAGTGAATAGAGTCAATGACAGATCTGAAAAGTGCATTTGGGTCCAAGGATCTGCAGGAAAAGCTTAAATGAATTTGAGTGCTGTGGGACTCTTAAGTAGACTCCTGAGATTTGCACAGTGGTGTTCTCCCCGGAGTTTGCAGTGCACAAATTTAAGGAGTGATAAATCTCTAAATGTTTCTCGAGTTCTATGAAAGTTGGGCTACTCCAGCTCAGTTGAGGGTGACCATGTGGTTCCATAGTTCTGGTCTCTGCTTGCAGACAGTCCATTTAAAGCTCCCAGAGAGCTGACAATGGATTGAAGTCATGATGCAGCTGGTTAAACAGATGATGTGCCCATTTAATGTTGCTCTAACATTCTCCACCCAGTACCAGTCACCATAACAGCGTGAGTGTGCCTTTGTGAACTGAAAAGGAAATGCAGGGGTTAACATGAATCCAAGCCACAAGCACTAAGACAAAAATAGCTGGAGTTAAAAAAAAATAAACATTTCAAATAAAATCCAAAACCAAACCCAAAAGTTAAGGTCGAATCATAGAATTGTTGTGGTTGGAAAAACCCTCTTAAGAGTCCAACTATCAACCTAACATTACCATGGCCATTAAATGTCCCAGAGTTCTATGGCTGACACATTTCTTGAACACTTCCAGGGATGGTGACTCCAGCACCTACTGGGCAGCTTGTTCCAATGCCTGACCACTCTTGCAGGAAAGAAATTTTTCCTCCTGTGGTGGAAATTGAGACCATTTCCTCTTGTCCTATTACTTTTTACTAGGGACCCCCACCTATCTCCCACCTCCTTTCAGGGTTGTAGAGAGCCAGAAGGTCTCCCCTCAGCCTCCTTTTCTCCAGGCTAAAGAGTTCCCTCATCCACTCTTCAGAACATCAGCAAAGGCATTCACTGCCTTGCTTTGCAACTGAACACTTTGCTTCAACTTCTTTGCTGTGAGGGTGCTGGAGCCCTGGAGCAGGCTGCCCAGAGAGGTTGTGGAGTCTCCTTCTCTGGAGACTTTGAAAACCCACCTGAATATGTTCATGTGTGACCTGCTGTGGATGACCCTGCTTTAGCAAGGAAGGGGTGGATGATCTCCAGAGGTCCCTTCCAACCTCACCATTCTGTGATTCTGCAAGCCCCAGGATCCAGAGTCCCTACAGCCTGGTTCTATTCTTTCTGGCCAGGGACACAGACTATTAAATTCACATTCCTGATGCATGGTCAAAGCCTATGCAGGGCTTAGGATTTGTTTGCTGCTTCTCTACTGCACAGCATAATATATGAGGGTGAGTAAGAATTGCTTAAGACCAAATGCAAGGCAATCCTAACATTATTTATTTCCTTTCAGCAGAAGAAAATCCTCCCATCCGTGTGACTCCCTAGTTACTGGAAACTCATTCCTCTGAGTTCAGTGGAGCCTTTCCTGATTTGAATGTCTGAGTGAGGGCAGTCTCATGTGCACAAAGCATATCATAGATGTGAAAGGCTTGGGATTGCTTATGCATTGCTGCAGCCTCCAGTCTGCACAGTTTCTTCTTTTCATTTGGCAACAGGCACAGGATCACAGAATGGTGGGGGTTGCATCCAGGTGGGTTTGGAAGCTCTCCAGAGAAGGAGACTCCACAACCTCTCTGGACAGCCTGCTCCAGAGCTCCAGCACCCTCAAAGGAAACAAGTTTTTCATTATAATCAAGCGAAACCTCCTGTGTTCTAGCTTGTGCCTGTTGCCCTTGCTGGGCACCACTGAAAAGAGTCCAGCCCCATCCTCCTGACTTCTGCCCTTAAGGTGTTGATAAGCATTGAACAGATTCCCCTCCTCAGGCTAAACAGGTTCATGTCTCTTAGCCTTTTCTCATAAGAGAGATGCTTTAGTCCCCTCAGCAGCTTAGTGGCCCTTCATTGGACATTCTTCAGTAGTTCTCTGTTCCTCTTGACCTGGGGAGTCCAGAAGTGGCCCCAGTACTCCAGGCATGGCCTCACTAGGGTAGAGTAGAAAGAGGAGAGAACCCCCCTTGGCCTGATGGCAGCATTTTTCTTAATGCACCCCAGGACACCATTGGCCTTGTTGTCTGCAACAGCACTTTGCTGACTCATGAATTTGCTGTCTCTCAACACTCCCAGGTCCTTCTCTGCAGAACTGTTCTCTGGTAGGTCCCTTCATTTCCCTGAACTGGTGCAGGGAGCTATTCCTCCCCAGGGGCAGGACTCTACACTGGCCCTTGCTGAACATCATGAAGTTCCTCTCTGCCTATCTTTCCAGCCTGCCCGGGTCTCACCGAATGGCAGCACAGCCTGTTGGCATGTCAACCACTCCTCTCAGCTCACCAGCAAACTTGCTGAGAGTAGACTCTGTCCTTTCAGCCAAGTCATCAATGGATATGTTAAAGACAGGACCCAACTCTCTATGTGAATCACTCCATAAAATCTTCTTGGGTCTTTTAGTGTCATAGCATCATAGAATGACTTGGGTTGGAAGGGACCTTAGAGGGATCATCTACTCCAACCTCCCTGGGTTGCTCAAGGCCTCAATTTGTACCATTGTTTCTTGGTGTACTTTTTCATGATGTCTTAGTGCTTCATCACAGTGCCCAAGAACCCTCATTAGAATTTAAATTTTGAAGAATGAAAGCACAGATTTGAGGGCAGTATCTAATTTAAAAAAAAAAAAAAAAAAAAAAAAAGAAGAAAAAAGTTCTGCCCAGAAGCCAGATTTGACAAGAATCACAGAACGTTAGCGTTTGGAAGGAACCTCCAGAGATCATCTTGTCCAATCCTCTGACAAAAGCAGGATCACCTAGGGCAGTCCACACAATGCATCCAGGTAGGGTTTTGAAAGTCTCCAGAGAATGAGACTCTACAACCCCCCTGGGCAGCCTGCTCCAGTGCTCTGTCACCCTCACTGTAAAGAAGCTTCTTCTCATGTTGAGATGAAACCTTCAATGTTCAAGTTTGTATCCATTGTTTCTTCTCTTATTAGTGTGTACCATTGAAAAGAGATTGGCCACATTCACTTGACACCCACCCCTCAGATATTTATAGGCATTTGATCAGATCCCCTCACAGTTCCCTTAAGACTTAACAGTCCTAGGTCTCTCAGTCTCTCTTTGTAGGGGAGATGCTCAAGTCCTCCAGCCATTCTTGTGGCTCTAAGAAACCAAGGGATACAGAAATAAAAATGATGGGCTGAGAGGCAACTCGGAAGAAGTGCAAATAGGAAATGCAGAAAGGCTCTTCAGTCCTAGAAACAAAAAATGGCAACAAATGGAGAAAGCTTTACTGAACAGTGAGGGAGAGAGGAATATAACCCAAGCACAGGCAGAAGTTGAACTGAATAGTTTGTGCTGGAGTTGAGCAGGTCTGGGCTCTTGGTCATCAGAGCAAAGGTGAGATGGGGAGGAGCCCTGAGATTATGGAAGTAGAAATCACCGCTTTGGAGAGGAGAACCCAAAGAGCTTAATCCCTTCAAGTCAGCAGGCCAGGTGATTGCCATCCCCAAATACTGAAAGAGCTGGCACATGAAATTGCTGGTCTGCTGGTGGTTATTATTAAAGCTCAGGGGAGCATGAATATGACTGCAGAATAGGAAATGTTCTGCCTTCATTTGAGAAGGGGGAAAAGAAGTGATGTGGGAAAGGACAGGCCATTAATCTCATCTTAGCTGCATGCATGGCTTAGAACAAGGTCTGAGGACTAATTAAGAGACATGAAAAAATGGGCAATGGGATAAAGCTCAACCTGGCTTTACCAAAAGTAAGCTAAAGAAATGGCAGGCACCTGGCTCCTTTCTTTTTTTTTCCTCCTTTGGTGTATTTTCCTTGTCTTAAAGAGAAGCCCTCAAAAAAGTGAAGGAGTGCTTCTGAGTACCTCTCTCTAGAGGAGAGTCCTAATTATCAGCTCCTTGGAGGCTCAGACTTTACAGTGCTTGGGCTCAGCATTTCCCTCCAGATGCCCCTGAAGTTTTCTGCTGAATAAACTGATCTTCAAGAGTTATTTAAAAGATAGCTGTGGTCTCCTCCCTGCATACCAACCGTTAGGAGCTAGATGCCGAGCTGAAGCCTGCTATGCTGTTGCAATCCCTCCCGTGGCTGAGTCTGCTGTGTCTGATTTCTAACGCTGATAATTGCTTGGTGTGTCTGCAGTTGTGTTCTCATTTAGAAACCAGGGCAGTGTGAACTGAACGAGTCAGGACATTAAAAAGAACTGCTATCATTTTGTTTCAAACCAAACCCACAATATTCATGATTTTTTCAAATGCCTTTTAGGAGGAGCCTTTGATCCATGTTGTTAGGAAGGAGCTGCTACTTGAGGAAGCACAGGGACCACCTTTATGTGTGAATGCTGTGCCACTTAATGATGCTGTCCTAGAGTTACTTAGGATATGTTCACACCAGGGCTAATTTTATGATTCTTGTGCTCCAGTTCAGCTCAGGACAGGTCTGCAATGTGCCCTTGCAACAAGAAGGCCAATGGCATCCTGAGATGCATTAAGAAGAGCGTCCAGTAGGCGTGCAGAGGTTCTCTTCCCCACCCTATTCTGCCCAGATGAGACCTCATCTGGAGTATTGTGGCCTGTTCTGGGCTCCCCAGTTGAAAAGAGACAGGGAACTACTGGAGAGAGTCCATCACAGAGCTACTACAGAGCTGCCGGTGGGACTAGAGCAGGAGGAGGAGAGGCTGGGAGAGCTGGGGCAGTTTACCCTGGAGAAGATAGGACTGCTGTGGGGGCATCCCATGAATGCTAATCAATACCTAAAGAGTGAGAGTCAGGAGGAGAGAGCCAGACTCTTCTCAGTGGTATCCAGGGACAGGACAAAGCACAATGGATGCAAACTGGAACAGAGGAGGCTTCAGATAAACATTAAAAAAAAAAAATAAAAATTCTTCCCTTTGAAGGTGGCAGAGCCCTGGGACAGGCTGCCCAGAGAGTTTGTGGAGACTCCTTCTGTGGACACTTTCAGAACCCACCTGGATGTGTTCCTGTGTGACCTGCTCTAGGTGATCCTGTTCTGGCAGGGGGATTGGACTGGATGATCTCTGAGGTCCCTTCCAAGCCCTGGCATTCTGTGGTTCCTCGTGCATCATCCACAGTCACAAGGAAATACTGTCCTAACAGATTCATACTTGGAAGCACATGGTCAGCTCTGCTAGGCAGCCTATTGACACATGTGTTCTAATTTCAGCCAGAGCAGGATCACCTAGGTCAGGTCACACAGGAGCATTCAAATACACTGAAAGAGACCATTCTTGGCAGTTCTCAGCCTGTCAGCCTGGCATCAGTCCTGGCACAGACCCTGTACAGAAATGTCTGTTAGTGTTGTTACTATTGAACCTAAAGCATTGATAATTTAATGGCAATATAATTAAACTTTGATAAGAGCTTGCATTAATACTGCCCAACTTTCTCATTAGGAATAAAAATAACACAAAATCCAATTGTTCTGCAGTAAGCTAAGTGACGTGCCTCAAACCTGAGCTGTAAACAGGAAGAAATGACTCTTGTCTGAAGTCTTTCCCATTTCCTTCCCTCTTTCTGGAGCTGCCCTAACCAGAAGCCATGCAGCACTGGTGAAGTTCCATGTGATGCAAGCATTGGGAATGTGGTAGTTGCTGGAAGAAAGGAGGCAGCTGATGTAGAATGACTTGAAATGGTTTGGTATACTGAAAAGGAAAAAAAAAGTCCTCTTTTCGTGTGAAAAGCTTCCTGTGGAAGTAAGGGCAGTAAAGGGTGGAGAATTCTCTTGTGGCAAGAGATGGTGGACAAGTCTTGAAACTCCTGTGGCTTATCACCCATCTGTGAAATCAGTGTCACATTGTTACCATAAGGCTCTGGCTGTATGCACGGGGAATTACCAAATGTGGAGGGTACAAATGTACCCTCAGATGTACTTCAGATGTAGAGTTGGCACATATAGTCATTAATGTGTAAAGAAAGTGACCCAGCCAAGTCAGCCCTGAAACTGGGGAGGGGCTTTTGACAAGTGGTTGCAGTGACTGGAGGAGGGGCAATGGCTTTGAGCTGGAAGATGGGAGATTGAGACCAGAGATTAGGAGGAAATTACTGACGGTGAGGGTGGTGAGACACTGGAACAGGTTGGCCAGGGAGTTGTGGCTGCTTCCTCCCTGGAGGTGTTCAAGGCCAGGTTGGACAAGGCCTTGAGTAAGCTGGGCTAGTGGGAGGTGTCCCTGCACATGGCAGGAGGGTGGAACTGGAGGATGTTGAGTGTTCCTTCCAACCTAACCCATTCTGTGATTCATGATTCTATGATCAGCCCTTCTTTTCCCAAACAAGATTATAAAAAACAAACAAACAACAAAAAAAAACTTTCTGGTCACATTACTTTAAAGTATAAACTCTTCATGTCCAGAAACCTCTCACAGTGTTTGTTTACAGCATCTAACCTGCTGGCAGGGGGGTTGGAATGACCTTAAATGATCTCTAAGGTCTCTTCCAACCCAAACCATCCTATGAATCTATGGTTTTATGGTAAGTTCTGACCTGAAAGCCTCTTAGCTGACTTAACTGTGTTTGGCTGTGCCAATACAGTACCGTTAGAAGGTCTCAACACTGTCACCCCCTGGGAAGTCTAGATGCAGAATACAACAAATGATAGATGAATGAAGAGTCAGTGCTATGTGGCTGTTCAGGCAGACAGGTATGAGAATAACAGATTCAGGACAAGTTCAGAGGTGAAATAAAAACATGCTCTGAGAGGCTAATTCACTTTCAGCATGATAAACACGATGGCTGGCTGTCCACATTCAGGAACTTGGGAAATGAAGGATAGGTTTCCTCCTGAAGGTGCAGATGCTAGCCCAAGCAGGAGCATTTCAGCTGAGTTCCATGGCTTGCCCTGTGCACAAAGCCAGTTCCTCCTGACACCACCATTTGGATGAGAAACCTCAGAAGTTAAAAAAAACCCAACCAACTTAGGAAAACTTAAAGCCTGTGGTACCATTGTATTGACTCATGTAGCAACAGAGTCAGGATCAAACACCTTTGTAAGGCTGCCAGTAAACAGAGTAAGCTGTAGTATAGCAGAAAATAAAATCAAAATGCTCTAGATGTGAAAAATCACAGAATTACAGAATGTTAGGGGCTGGAAGGGTCCTTGAAAGATCATCTTCTTGCTCTTGACTAGACCCAGAAATTTCATCAGTGGGAAATTATCAAATGGTAAAAGTCCAGAAGGAGAACTTCTATGATTTACAACCTTAAAATGGGTTTAGTTTAGAAGGTTAATCTGCAATGCATGGAGACCCCACAGGCATAGTGTCCTATCACAGACCATTATCAAATGCCAGATGTGACAGCTCATGACATGAAGGTCAAGAATTTATCATCTTTTCATTAAATAATCAGGGTGGAAGTCCAAGTACAATAAAAAAGAAGAAAGCAGTGGCTATATAGAGAGCAAGATTGAAAGTGGCTCTTTTGGGAGGATTGCTGTTCCAGTTCCAGTCAATGACAATCTTGGGTGTTTGGTTGGGGTGGAGAAATCAATGATCTGGATGAAGACATTGAGGCACCCTCAGTAAAGCTGCAGGTGACACCAAGCTGGGTGGCTGTGCTGCAGTGGAACCTGGACAGATGAGACCTATGGGCCAAGGCTCATTGCATGAAGTTTAACAAAACCAAATGCCAGGTCCTGCACCTGGGTCACAACAACCCCACGATGAGCTACAGACTTGGGGATGTGTGGTTGGAATGCTGGAACTCTGAGAGGGAGCTGGGTGTTCTGGTTGCCAGTAGATTAAACATGAGCCACCAGTGCCCAGGTGGCTAAGAAAGCCAATGGCACCCTGGCTTGACACAGAGAGGTGGCCAGAAGGGACAGGGAGGTGAACATCCCCCTGTGCTCAGCACTGGTGAGGCCACACCTTGAGTGTTGTGTTCAGTTCTGGCTCTCTCACTACGGGAAGGACATTGAGGGGCTGGAGCATGTCTGGAGAAGGGCCTGGAGCACCTGGGCTACAAGGATCATCTGAGGGAGATGAGGCTGTTCAGTCTGGAGAAGAGGAGGCTGAGGGGAGACCTTACTGCTCTCTAGAGCTCCCTGAAGGGAGGTTGGATTGAGGAGGGGGCAAACGCTTCTCCTTGCTGGCAAGTGACAGAACCAGAGGAAATGGTTTCAAGCTGCACCAAGGGAGGTTCAGACTGGATGCTAGGAAATATTTCTTCACAGAGAGGGTTGCAAACACTGGAATGGTCTACCCAAGGCAGTCCTGGAGTCACCATCCCTGGAGATGTTCAAGCAGCCTGTGGACCTGGTGCTTGGAGACGTGGTTTTGTGATGACCCTGCAGTGCTGGGATGAGGGTTGGGCTGGATGATGTTGGAAGTCTCTTCCAACCAACTGTTTCCTGTGATTTTGTGAGCATTCCATTGCAACTTTCCTTTGAGCAAACTGATGATAGGTAAAGAGGAGAGAAGATAATCTTGCCCTGATGTGATTTGCACGTTGATTGTCTTGTAGATGCTCCAGATTCTGGCTTTAAATGGAAAAAAAAGTTAAAAAAAAAAAAAAAGCCTTTCTGTCATTTGAAGTCTCACCAGCTATTTAACTGTAAAGCACAGGAGATCCAGCCCCTGCAAGGGCTCCAGCAGTTTGCATTCTATGAATAATTATGTTTTCCCTATGAGAAAATGAAATTATTACTTGGTTTAAAATGTTGCTGCTTAATTCAAGGAGAGGTTTGCATTTTCAAGCTTTATTGCTAAGAATGAATTTTTCATTTACTCTTCCTTTCCCCCTCCTCCCCCTTACCCCATGCTGCTCTCTGTTTTTACTATGTCATTAGCAGAGCTAGATATTTTTAGGCTGCTCTGGGCTCAGGCACTGGGATTTGAAGAAAAGAGGAGGTATCTCCAGCTTTGAGTTGTGTGGTGACCGAAATAAACACATTGCCTGCAGACTTGCAGTGGTGCATAAAAATGGAATAAATAGAAAATTCCCTTCCTTGCTGTGGAAGAGGAAGGGCAATGAAGATGCTGAAGGGTCTGAAAAATAGGTCTGGTGAGGAGCAGCTGAGGGACCTGGGGTTGTTTAGCGTGGAGAAGAGGAGGCTGAGGGGAGACCTCATTGCTCTCCACAGCTCCCTCCAAGGAGGCTGGAGCCAGGTCTGGATTGGTCTCTTCTCCCTTGTAACAACTGATAGGATGAGAAGAAATGGCCTCAGGTTGCAGCAGGTGAGGTTTAGGTTGGAAATCAGAAGAAAGTTCTTCCCTGAAAGGGTTCTCAAAGCCTGGCACAGGCTGCCCAGGGAGGTGGTTGAATCCCCAACCCTGGAAGCATTTTGAAGATGTGATTCTGAGGGCCATGGTTTATCCCTTGCCTTCATAGAGTTAGAAAATGGTTGAACTGGATGATCTTCAAGGTCTTTTCCATCCCAAGTGATTCTAGGAAGTCAGGAAGTGTCCATTTTTCACATAAGCTGTGCTGTCCTTGGATATTTTTAGTGATTTTGGTGTTAAACTGGCAGTGCAACTTTGTCTAAAATAAAGGCAGTTTCCTAGTAGTTCTGACCAAAAAAACCCCAGTCTCATAGTGCAACTATTTGAGATACTCTTTTTTTTGGGGGGTATTGGTTTTTTTTTTTTTTTCCCTCCTTTTTTTTCCTTTTTTCTACTTGGCTTTGATTCCATTGAAAGGAAATGATATATTCCTCTGTTCTCCTCCACAGCACCAGAGGAAGCTGGGAGTAACAGAATGTTCTATTAACTGAGCTAATGGAGCAGCTCTTCTGCTAAACTTGTGCTGCTTGTTCACTTCCAGTTTCTTCCCTAAACGTTTTAGCAAGTCAAGTTAGGTCCTTCCCCTCTCTAAGGATGTTTCCCTACCTCATGGTCTTGAAGCCTCACTTGCTGCTAATTGTGGTGATTGCAAATATGTTGACACTAAAGCTTGGTGAGTCCTGAAAAGAAATGTGCAAATATTTATCTGACTTAGCAAGCACATTTGCTTTGGCAGCATTCACACCCCAGGGAGATTTCCTTTCCCTAGCAAGCTTTCAGTGGTTGTGCAGCCTTGTATTATGAGTCCATACTGCACACTGCTGAGCAGCACATTTCAAAAGCAGAAAGGTAAATATGATGGCTGTAAAACTGGTTTTAAGCAGGCTGTTGGACCTGCTGGAGTTGGTGTTGCTGTCCTGCAAATGAGTCCTGAATAGCACATGTGAGGCATGGACGCAACTGCAGCACACACCAACAGAAACCCTGACTGCTGAGCTCTGCCATGGAGCCACCTGGGCATTGTTACCTGAGACCTGCACTTTGTCCTTGGGGAAAGGAGGGAGTCAAATGCCCAAATAAATGCTCTCTGCTGCACCTTAAAATACACACTGAACTCTTTGACATTTTGGAAGCTGCAGAGCCCTCCACTGATCTCTTTATTAGTGATTCCTGTTGAGTTGTGGCTTTGAGAACCCCTCCAACGGTTCCCTTGCATGATGGTTGCTGTCAGCCCTCCATACCTGAGAATGCCACAGTGAGAAAATATGCTACTGAGGTTGAAAGGAGGGGAAATGGACTCAGTTTTGAGGCCCTCATTACAAGGAAGACATTGAGTTGCTGGAGTGTGTCAGGAAAGTCTTGAGGTCTGTGGTAATGGGTTGATGATCTTTGAGGTCTCTTCTAACCTAGGTGATACTGTGTGAAAGGGCAATTAAGCTGATGGAATAAACATTAAACCCACTTCCTTCCTGTGGAAGAGGAAGGTCAATGAAGCTGGTGAAGGGTCTGGAGAACATGTCTGGTGAGGAGCAGCTGAGAGATCTGGAATTGTTTAGTCTGGAGAAAAGGAGGTTGAGGGGAGACCTCACTGCTCTCTACAGTTCCCTGAAAGGAGGCTGGACTTCATGGTCTCCAGGGTCTCTTCCAGCATCAGTAGTTCTATGATTCTAAGAAAGGGTTCTCAAAGCCTGGCACAGGCTGCCCAGGGAGGTGAATCAATCCCTGTCCCTGGAGGTGTTTTAAAGAAGCAGAGATGTGGTGCTTAGGGCCATGCTTTAGCCCCAGCCTTCGTGGAGTTAGAGAATGGTTGGACTAAATGATTTTAAAAAAGGGCTTTTCCAGCCAAAATGGTTCTGTGTTCTGATTCTGTAAAGACATAGGTGAGGAGAAAACAGAAAGGATGTTGAATTAATCCTATTTATAAAGACTTTTTGTTTTAAAGAGGAAGATTAATAGGGGGTTGGAACTAGATGATCTTTGAGGTGCCTTCCAACTTACCATTCTATGAATAGATGGATTTGTAACTTCAGGCTGGCAATTCTCACACTTGTGCATTCACATCATGAAAGGCTGGTAAATTAAATTAGAATATTATAAAACTCTAAAGTCTACTTTTATATTTGCCCTTCCATTGCTGATCTCCATTATTTTAAATTTCAAATGTCATCAGGAATATTAACCATCAAGGCTAAGCAAGGGAACAAAGCTCAGCATGGGAAACAAAGTAGTTCTTGGCTTCCAATTCATCCTTAATATATATATATGTATTTGAATCTTAGGGGGAAACCCCAAAGTGAGTTTTATGCAGCATTTCATCTTGGTCTACTCTTTAGGCTTCATTTCAGAATCTTATTTTGTTGAATTTATGTTAAAAAAGAATATCAAATCGAGTGATCAAAATGTGGTGATACCTCACCAAAATGGTATTTCAGGCTTAAAGGAGGCAGTTGCCTGATTTCTGTGGATGTAACAGGCAAAACGTTGGCAAAGCTCTGAACAGAATTTAAGGCAGAAAGAGTTAACTTCCTCTGGAAAACAGAATGGGTGCCACATCATTTTTCTTTACATTCTTCTCTTTGCTTCAACCCCTGCTCTTTAAAGTTCTCATGTGATGTTAGACAAAAAGTTTAGCTCCTAAGTTTAGTTTGACAATCTCCTTTTGGTGGTCAGCAGCAATAAGACAAGGACCAATGCCTACAAACTGTTGCCCAGGGAGGTTGTGGCTGCTTCCTCCCTGGAGGTGTTCAAGGCCAGATTGGATGAAGCCTTGAATGAGCTGTACTAGTGGGAGGTGTCCCTGCCTATTGCAGGGGATTGGAACTAGATGATCCTTGAGGTCCCTTCCAACCTTACCATTCTATGATTCTATGAAACTGGAGCATAGAAGGTTTCACCTCAGCATGAGGAGAAACTTCTTTACGGTGATGGTGACAGGAACAGGCTGCCCAGAGAGGTTATGGGGTCTCCTCCTCTGCAGACTTTCAAAACCTTCCTGGATGCATTCCAGTGCAAACTACCCTAGGAGATCCTGCTTTTGGCAGGGGGTTTGGACTGGATCATCTCTGGAGGTCCCTTCCAACTGCTAAAGTTCTGTGATTCTGTGATCTAAAAAAATCTAGAAAATCTTAACCTCGTGAAGTTTATCAAGTGCAACTCTCTAGGTTCCTGTAAATGGGGAGGAGCAAGCCCTTGCACCAGGACAGGTGAGAGTTGACTTGCTGCAAAACAGCTCTGTAGAGCCAGACCTGGGGTCCTGATGGACAACATGTTCACCACAATACAGTAGTGTGTCCTCTTTGGTTAAGAAGGCCCTGGTGAGGTCACACCTGGAGTACGGCATCCAGTTCTGAGTTCTCCAATTCAAGAGAGACAGGAAACTATTTGAGAGGTCCAGTGGATGGCTGTGAGGATAATTGGGGGACTCGAACATCTCTCTTAAAAGGAGAGGCTGACAGAGGTGGGGCTCTTTAGTCCAGAGAAGAGCAGACTGAGGAGATCTTCTCAATGTTTATCAATGTCTAAAGAGTGGAGGTCAAGAAGATGGGGCTGGGCTCTCAGTGGTGCCCAGTGATAGGACAATGGGCAATGGGCACAAAGCAGAACCTAGGAGGCTTTACTTGAACATGAAGAGAAAATTCTCTGATATGAGGTGTTGGAGCCCTGGAGCAGGCTGCTCAAAGAGGTTGTAGAGTCTCCTTCTCTGGAGACTTTCAAAACCCACCTAAACATATTCCTGACTTGCCTTAGGTGATCCTGCTTTACCGTGGGGTTGAACTAGAAGATCTCCAGAGGTCCCTTTGAACCCCTATCCTGCTGTGATTCTGTGATCAGTTTATTGTCAGTGTCAGCTTTCCCCAAAGTACTATAATAAGAAACCAAACCACGTGCATGTTTGCAAGCAATTTGATGTCACTGTGTGTGTTCAGTGCCTTACAAACTGCAGTTAATTGTTTTAATCACTTGTTTAACAGGATCTGATTAAACATGAGACATCTCACCCTAATTAAGCTAGTTTTGCTCTGAACTTGACACGTATCAGCTCAGATACAGAAGACTAATCACTGGGAGCTGTAAGCACTAGTTGCACCTGGAGAAAGAAATAGATGAAGTATGCAGTGATAGGACTGGGGGAAGGGAGCAAAACTAGAAATCCATTCAGATTGGATGTTAGGAAGAAGTTCTTCACCATGAGGATGGTAAGACACTGGAACATGGTGCCCAGAGATCCAGTGGAAGCCCCGTCCCTGGAGGTCTTTAAGACCTGGATGTGACTCTGAGCAACCTGATCTAGTGTGAAGCGTCCCTGCCCATGGCAGGGGAGGTTGGAACTGGATGATCTTTGAGGTCCCTTCCAGCCCTGACAATTCTATGATTCTAAGACCTTACACAAACTTGAAGCTTGTGATGGGGAAGTTTATACCAGACTTGTAGAAAACTCTCATGCTGGTATTGAATGGTGTGGACCAACATGGTGTAATTCCGTCACGCAACTCTCAAACTAAGAATGCTTCTCCTTTCTTCTTTCCCCTCCCTTCCTTAGGTGACATGCAAGATCCTTGTCAGAGACTCTTTGTCTGGAAGATCATGTGTTTGAAGTGCAGCAGACAGGCAAAGTGGCTGAACTGTTGTAACTCATTTACAGGAAATTGAAGCTGAGAGATGTTCACTTTTCCCAAGATCAGACAGGAGGTTGGAACTGTAAGTCAACGTATGGACCTGCAGGGCAAGACATTCCCTTCTGGATTTGTTTCCTTAAACAGTGGAAAGAGAATGCTTATGATCTCCAGATTTGACAGAGGGAGAGTTCTCCCTCTGCAAATCTCCATGAAAAAACACAGCACAGGTTCAGAAGGAGAGTGGAAAGCAAAAGCAGAGCAGCTCTGGGCTGTCTGACTGTAGCAGAGGATTTTCTGTGTTGTAACATCTCCTCCAGAGTAGATTAGGAATTGTGAATGAAGTGACTTTGTCAAGGACTAAAGGCAGAACTTCCTATTGCAGGGTTATCAGGTTTTAAAGACTGAAACTCAGGGCAAACCCAGGAAAAAAAAAAATCACTTTCAGAGTAAACCAAATGTGTTTTGGCACCTCTGTGCCATTCTTCATTGTGCATGAAGAATTTCTTCTGCATTTTCCTGGATGTCCAGCAACCAGAAAAAAACAGAGCAAGTCTGGGCTGGGAGACTTTTTGAATGGGTCCAGAATTTTCTAAAACAGAATGAAGATTCTGAGTGATAAGAGCTGCCTGGCAAAACTGCCTCAACTTTCTTCTGGAGTTCTGGGGCATTAAGGAGAGGTGCAACCTGTTCTGGGTGCCACAGAGGGTAGATGTGGTGATTTTCTGTCTGAGATGCCAGGGTGGCAATAGGCATTATGGTCCTTTTGATGAAAAACCAAATTCTTCAGAGACTGATCTCAATTCTCTCTGCTCATAGATGGCTTAATTTAAGTCATCATTTTTAGGTCTTAAGAAATATAGAATTAAGCCATATCTGTTCTGAAGTGAGGGTGGGAATTTAATTTGTTTTGGTGTTGCTTCATCAGTTTTACCAAGTCTCCAGCATAGATCTACACACATCAACTGCATTAATGATCTTTATTGCTATGCTATCACCCTTACATTCTGACCATAATGTAAAGGCAGAATCACAGAATGCTCTGGGTCAGAAGGAACCTCTGAAGGTCATCCAGTCCAACCCCATGGATATGCTCAACTCGATCAGGTTGCCCTGTTGAACCTCACCTTGAGTATCTCCAGGGATGAGGCCTCAACCACCTCCCTGGGCTACCTAGTCCAGTGTTCCACTACCCTCATGGTAAAGAACTTGTTCCTAAAATAAAACTTGTTCCTAATAAAGTTCTTTGATTAGTGTATTTTGATTTAATGTTGTAAGTTTGCTTGAGCCATGGAGGTTTGTTATTCACTTAGGTTAATATATTTTTTCCCCAATAAACTTACACTTCACTGACAAACAATAGTGACTTTAAATGCTTTCTGATATGCTCTTGTATTTTAAGTGGTGCTTAGGGGTGCTCACAGTAGCAGCTCTGAATTTCCCCCCAAAGATACATTTAATACTTGTGTAGTGGTCCTGGTTCTGCAGTTACCTGTCTGTAAAGTGCTTAATATTTTTGCTTTTAAAATTCCTATCTTCAGGTGCTGATCTTCTGTTTTGAAGAAATGAGGTCTTTGTACATGTCAAAGTGTGCCTCAAGTGCTAATGAATACAGAATCATCATAGAAGCACAGAATGCCAGGCTGGAAGGGACCCTAAGGCTTGTCTGGTCCAACCCTTCTAGGCGACAGTGGAGTTGAAATGAGCTGGCCCAGCACCCTGTCCAGGTGAGTCTTCAAACTGCTCTGTGTAGGGGACTCCACTGCTGCTCTTGGGAGATGATTTCAATGTCCAGTTGTTCCCATGGGGAAGCATTTCCTTCTTGAGCCCAGTGGGAATATCGCCAGCAGTAACTTGTTGCCATTACCCCTTGTCTTCTCCATGGGACTCCCTGTACAAAGGGAGTCACTATCCTCCAGATAGCCTCCCTTTATGTCCTGGCCCATGGTGATATTGTCTCCTCTGAGCCTTGTCTCCTCCAGGCTGAACAAACCCAGCTCCCTCAGCCTCTCCCCACATGCCAGAGCTTCCAGTCCTCTGAGCATTCTTGTGGCCCTAGTGATCACTCTGGGAAACTTAGAATTCCCCCTCACTGCAGGAAATTGCTTACAATCATGTTCAGTCCTGTATAAACGAGCTTGATTTAATGAGGCTTTCACTGAAGCAGAGCTAACTTCCTTACTAGTGTTAAATGGAATCGTGGTTGTTACCCTATTGCATGGAATAAGGAATCTGCCTTTTATAGCTTAAGAGCATGGGACAACCTCCTGATAAAGCATTCACAAGCAGAGGAGCTGGTTAAAAACTTAATAGGTGACTGTTCCCACTGGGAGAGTGGGATAATGAAATACTCTGCTGCATCTCTTGGCTAAGCCTAGACCTTCCCCCCAGACTTCCTAGTGAGAGAGCAAAATTTTTCAAGCAACTTTACCAGTTCAAGTGAAGCCATAGCTTGAGTTACAGCAGGAAGCTATCAGCCTTCTGGCTCTGGAAAGACCCTGCTCCAAGCTACTTTTCACAGAACATGGTGGAGACAGAGCCCTCAAGCACTACTGAGTGCTGGCTGGCCAAGCAGCTGCAGGAATTGCAGCCTGCTGTCAGTGAGTTACTCTGTGTTTGCCTTCCCACACAACAGCTTGAGATGTGCCCTCTTCTACAGGACAGGTTTGTTTGAGAAGCCAAAAAATGTGACATTTTTGGGTGGAAATTGTGATTCTGTTGTTCTTGGGTGGCCTTTTGGAGACACAGCATGAGAACTCTCACTGAGTGAGAAACAGGGTCAGGAGAAAGCAGAATCTCCACTTCTTAATGGCAAATCCTGTGGAAAAAAAAGTGCTTCCAGCCCACACATAAATTTCTGCTGTCTCTTCTTACTGGTCTTCCTGACTTTTGGGACCTGTGATTTGGATGTTAGGAACAAGTTCTTTGGATGCTAGGAACAGGTTCTTTACCATGAGGGTAGTGGAACACTGGAACAGGTTGCCCAGGAGGTGATTGAGGTCTTATCCCTGGAGATGCTCAAGGTGAGGCTCAACAGGGCTCTACAGGGCTCTGGGCAACCTGATCTAGTGGAGGATGCTGCTGCTGACTGCAGAGGGGTTGGACTGGATGACCTTTGGAGATCACTTTCAACCCAGATCATTTTGTGGTTCCATGATGCTGTGCTTGCCCATTTCCAATAGAGAAGACTCCATCAGAAGCAGCTGCTGCTTTTACTCCATGCACTTCACAACACTCCCCCCACTCATCCCTTTTTTCTTGCTCTCTCATTTTTTCTTTGCAGATGGGTTGGGTTGTTTTTGTCTGCCATTGCAGCTGGTTTTGTTTCTCTTTATGGGAAATGTCTTTGCCTTTTTTTCCCTGTCTGTCTCATGTTGTTTTTGTGGTAACTTGCCCAGAGTAGGAGTTGAAACAAATTCATTTTCCTGAAATGTGGTTATGGGAGGGCTGCACCAGAAGATGAGGGAGAACAGGAGAGGATCTCCATGACTGTGTTTACAACTACATGTCCCTATTGATCATTAACTAATGTTGCTAGGAGCATGGGTCCCATTTCCTCTTTCTCAGTGGAGATTAAGCAGTGTTGCCAACACACATTTTTCTCTGTCAGACATTACAGGCAGTATGTGGCACACACAAGTTTGAAAGCCATCTCCTCAGACTGCTGTTTAAAAAGGACTTCTGAATGCCTCGGCTGGAGATTTCATGCTTACCCACACTGAAAAATTAGAATTTAACACTTTCAGCTGATTTAAAAGGCTGCATAAAAAGGGCATAAAAAGGAAAAAAAAAATCCAGCTATTTGAAAGTGGAAAAAAAAAAAAAGAGTAGGGAATGGTGGGGAAAGGGAAATGTTGGCTTTTGAAAAGGGTGGAATTGGACCTCCCTTCTGGCATCCATTCTGAACACCACTACCCCCCCACCCCCCCTCAGCCAAACAAGAACCCACCCTGACCCACTTGGGCAAGGGTAGCACTGAAGCTGAGCAGCTGGTCAGCAGTACCCCAGGCTGTTGTGCCAACCTGCACCAAGCACCTTCACGTTCTGAAGGAAAGTAGTGGAAAATTGTGCTGGTGATACAAACTGGGAGCAGTGACTGACACCTCTCAGTGCTGCCACCCAACCTGACCTGGTCAGGCTGGAGAGCTGGGCAGAGGGCAGCCTCATGAAGGTCAACAAGGGCAAGTGTGGAGTCCTGCACCTGGGGGATAATAAGCCCACAGATGAGTAGATGTTGGACTGTCTGTGCTCTGCATGCCGCTCTGCTGTCGAATCGACAGGACACTTGTTTGTAATGTTCTTAAGGCCAGAGCCTTAGGGACCAATAGGCAGCAGATGAGCAGAAGTGGCAAAATGTCTGTAATATATTGCTTCTCCAGGCACCCGTGGCCAGCACAGCAGGGCAGGCATCTGCCTGCCTTGCCATGGGGAGGAAGAGCTAGGCTGTGCAAGAGCACATGGAGTTCCTGAAGAGACCTTGGAAGGAAAAGGTACTTCAGCTAAGGGGAAGCCATGTAGAGGAGACTGACCACCAAGAACTGCCTGAGCAAGAGGCTGCAGTGATGGCACTTCTTGCCATCAGCTACTTGGCTTGCAGTAGGCTGCAGATGGTGCAGCTGTCTCCTTGTGGTGTCACAGTTCCTGGGTGAAAATCAGAGGAGATCCCCTTTTCCTCTCTGGTATTACTGATTTAAGGACTTGTGGGACTCTGAGAGGAGAGGCCACAAGTACATGTGCAGGAGGCATGCTGACTTTCAGGGGCTCCTGGAGAAAGAGCTGCCCTGTGTACTCTGCTCTCTCTGAAGGTTAAAATGAAACAAAATCAGGAACTCCAGTGACACTGGTAGCCTCCTGGTAGTAAAATGGGAATTACTTAGTGATAACACTCCCTGCTACTTCAGCAGTGGTATCTCAAGAGGATGATGCATGCTCTCCACTCAGAACAGGAGCAGTTGGATACCTCAGATGACTGTCACTCCTGCATGTTCTTCAGCTGGTGTCTATATGTGATGTGCACGTGCACAGCACCTGCAATCCAGCTGAGAGATACCAATTACCAAATCAATCCCCAAAACAGCTGCAAACTCTCCTGAGCTTCTTTTGGGTCTTTAAGGTTTCTGTAAGTGTGGGGGTTTTTGTTGTTGTTGTTTTGTTTTGTCTTTTGTTGTTGTTGTTGTTTTGTTTTGGAGGGGGTTTTTTTGTTTGTTTGGGGTTTTTTTAAGCTGTTAGGTTTGGTTGATTTTGCTGAACAACACTAAAGGAATGCTCCACCTGCATATATGTGATACAGAGAGTACAGAGAAGCATTAACAACCTTTGTAGAGCAATCTCAGCAAAGGGCAGCATGTTTGAGAGACATGCAAGTGGAGGATTAGAGAACACAAGAAGGAAGGCTGAAGCTGTCCTGCCAGAGGAAGTGCTGTCTGAGGTGGAAGAGAAGATGAGACATGACACAATGTGCCGGTGAAAAATCACAGCTTGTAGAGACAAAGGAAACTATGTCAAACCACCGAGAGCTGGGGCAAAAGCAGAGGCTGTTTGGAAAGCAGAGGTCCACCTGCAAGTTTGGAATAGGCAGCTCCTTTCATATCCTAAGAATGAAGGGGGCAAGAGTGGCATGAGATCAAAGGGCACTTACAGGATGTACTGAGCAGAGAGAGGAGAGACAGCAGGATCAAAGGACACTAATGATGAAGTAGCTCTGCTTGCCACCTTCTATAAAGGAACACAGCGAGTCGGCAGAAGCTCAGAGAGTATTAAAAGGGAAAATCTAAAAGGAGATCACATCAGAAGCAAGCTACATGCATCTCCTGACCATCAAGGAATGAAATAGTAATGGGATGTGGGCAACATTTATGCACAAGTTTGTTGAATGCAGGTGCCTTTCAAACTGTAGATTAAAAAGCCTGAAAGAAACTGATAGACACGAGATTAAATGCTAGTCTCACTGCAGGCTTTGGTGGAGGCTTGTCTGGAGTACTCTAAGCTCACTTCTGTTCCCAGCCTATGCCCTATCACCAATGAATAAAAAAGGTGCCTGTGTTTGGCATTTGATCTATTCCTCTGGGGCGATGACAGAAATATTGTTGTTGTCTGCTTCTGGAAAGCGGAGCCAGTGCTGACAGTTCTCTTGATGGCCTGGGGAGGTACCACTGCAGGGAAAAGGAGTTTCACACTGCCCTCTGCAAATGCATTTAATGAAGGGTGTCCAGGACTCCACTACAGTCATCAGGAATCACTCAGGACAATGTTGAGCACTGAAGTCATAGTTATCATCCATCAATCTCAAAGTACTTTGTGGATGTTGTATCTTTGTGGTACACTTGCTGCTGTCTTTGGGAGGGCTGTTTGTGCCTGTGTCAGGGAGTGATGCATGTAGGGCTGTGCCACAAATCCAGTGGGAAGGCAGAAATATAACTCACACCTGAGGCTTTGAGGAAAGGAGGGGAAGGAACCATTTCAGACAACTCATGATAGTACATGGGATGCAACCTAGAAGGAGCATTGCAGGGGATTAAGAAAGATATTGAGATGCTCAAATGAGTCCAGAGAAGGGCACCAAGGTTGGTGAGGGGGCTGGACCACAACCCTGTGAGGAGAGGCTGAGGGAGCTGAGGGTGTTCAGCCTAAAGTAGAGGAGGCTATGGGGAGACCTCATTGCTCTCTACAACTACCTGAAAGGAGGTTGTAGACAGGTGGGGTTGGGCTCTTCTGCCAGGCGCCCAGTGACAGAACAAGAGGACACAGCCTCAAGCTGTGCCAGGGCAGGTTCAAGCTGGATGTTAGGAAGAAATTCTTCAAAGCAAGAATGATTGGCATTGGAACGGGCTGCCTGGGAAGGTGGTGAAGTCACAGTCCCTGGAGGTCTTTAAAAAGAGACTGGATGAGGCACTTGGTGCCATGGTTTAGTTGGTGAGATGGCGTTAGGTGACAGGTTGGATTTGATGATCTCTAAAGTCTTTTTCCAACCTCGTTAGTTCTGTGATTCTGTGCTGTCTGTGGCAGAGGCAGGCAGGCTCCACCCACTGTGTATTTACTATGGGCTTGGCTGCTAGCTTCATGAGTGGTGCTCCCATTAGCAGCACAGCAAAGCTGCTTCCAGAGAAAAAAGAATTTAATATGTTCCTGGAGGAAATAGCAAGAAGCAACATCTCTGATAATCCAATAAATGGCCTTTTTCCCTGCTGACACTCTTTCTTTTTCCGCATGGGAGAAGGATGAAGGAAGAGCATTTTTCTTGATTCAGGAATTTGCCAGTCATTGTGAAACCACGGAGGGAGGTGTGGAAGGGATAAGTGAAATCTCATGAGGAAGAAAAACCTTGCAGCATCATGCATGAGGCCAGTAATGAATCATATCATCACTTCAGCGAGCTTGTGCACGGCAGTGAATTGTAGTTGTTGTTTTCTCTATCATTTGTTTCACAGTTTCGCCTTTCTCCTCAGCTGTAATTATCATTCCACTGGGGTTCTGTCTAAGAAAGCAGAACCATCTGGGGAAATCAGCATCGCTTCACTCAGTCTCAGCTGGAATTAAAATGATCTGCTGTGAAGATGAAGAAGGAAGAAAAAAACTGAATTATCTTGTCATGGGAATTAACCAGGGCTGTTGACCAGCGTCTACGGTTCAGTATGAGATAGAAATTGTATTTAATAAGATATTGGAATGTTCACTTTTATGAGTAAAAAAGGAAGGAAAAAGTCTGCTCCTTATGCTGTCTCCAAACTGTGGTGGTACTGTGGTACAAGCCAGTGAATCGTCCCTGCTGGTAACGATGGCAGGATGAGCCCAGGCTGTGCTCCAGTCAGTGAAGTGCATTAACTCACATCCCTAAAATACGGCCTCATATTCCCAGGACTGCAGACATGGAGGATGTGCAGTAAAGAAATCCAGCAGCCTTTTACCTCTAAATCTGGATCCCACTTAGATCATGAGATGAAATGCAGCTCTGCTTTCCCATGAAGCCAGTCTCCTCGGCACGGTTACTGACATCATGGCACTTCGGCATCTGGCACGACTGGAGATGATGAACTGTCACTGCTCAAAGAGAGCAGGGAAGCAAAGTGCTGTGGTAGTGTCTGGGAGCCTGCACAGCAGCTACTAAGCTGATCCAGGGGCTGTCAGGCCTACACTTGCAAAACACATAGATAGTGAAGATTGTTCAAAGAGGTTTGTGTATATATGGGTGAGGAAGAAGGATGATGAACAAATACGTTAGTGAGATGCTCTACCAAGCATGATTCAGCACCAATACCTTCAGTGATGACTGCTGCTTAGCATTTCCATTTCACAGAATCTCTGAACGGGTTGGGTTGGAAGAGACCTTCCAGATCATCCAGTTCCAGTCCCCCTGCCAATGGGCAGGGACATCTCCCATTAGCCCAGGTTGATCAAGGCCTCATACAGTCTGGCTGTGAACACTTAGAGGGAGGGAGCATCAACAACCTCCCTGGGCAATCTGTTCCACTGTCTCTCCAGCCTCACTGTCAAGAATTTCTTCCTAATCTCCAGCCTAAATCTCCCCTTCTCAAGCTCTCATCCTTTCACTACACAATCTTGTCAAAAATCCCTTCCCAGCTCTCCGGTATCCCCCTACAGGTACCAGAAGGCTGCTCTAAGGTCTCCCTGGAGTCTTCTCTTCTCCAGGCTGAACAGCCCTAGCTCCCTTAGCCTGTTGCCATGGGGCAGGTGCTCCAGCCCTCTGATCATCTTTCCTCTGGACCTACTCCAGCAGTGTGATGTCCTTCTTTCCTCATTTTGATATCCTATTTTGTCTCATAAGATGATCAGTGCAAACAACACATTGGCTGAATTATGGAATTATATGAGAATTAGAATCCCATCAGGAAGTGGTGGTAAATGAATAATTCACTGAGTGCTGGAGCAAATGAAGCCTAATGTTTTGTGAATTTGTATGCAATATTTTGACAGGATAGGATCTATTGAAGTGTGATTTTTTTTTTTTTTTCTGTTAGGATGTTTCTGTCATTTCTCTGCTGTGCAAGATCCTGCAGTACCTGGTAAAGACTTATATTGTAGCCTGTCCCTTGGTGAAGACTGCACAGTGGACTGCCAGCCTCAGTCATCAAACATCTGGCAGCATATTCCTGGCTCTACCTGTGCAGCTGGGATAAGCTGCAATCAGATCCCGTGCTCAGCCCTGCATTTTTTTGATAATCTGCATTGCCCACGTGACTCTCACTCTGGCTGCAGTGAGTCTGCAGTGAGGCAGACAGCAAAAGACCTGGGAGGGGGAACAGCCCAAACTCTGTCATAAAAGCAAAGTGGGTGCAACCTGACCAGGTCATTCAGCTCGAAAAACTTCAGCACAGCCTTTCTGTCAAATTAGGGGGAACCTGATGAAGAGATGGGGACTGACAGATTTCATCACTGCCTAAACCTGGCTTTCCAATAAAAGCAGGACATCCATTGTGCAGACACTGGGAGGAGCTGATATATTCCTGCTTTTGCCCTATTTAATGAATAGGGGAATAGCAAATCTGTCAGTTTCTGGACAACAAATAGGCTCAGCCTCACTGAAGCCTACATCCCAATTGCTATCCAGTGACAGCCAGGAAAATGTTTTCAGAGGTCAAAAAGTGAAGCAATGAAGGAAGCATCACCAGTACAAATGGGTTAACATCTGTGGGTTTTTTTCTTTCTTGGCTGTCACTTAGCCTAGAGATGGAAGGAGACTGTGGTGCTACACTGTGCAAGAAGGTCAGAACAGATGTCTGAAGTTGTCAGGAAAAGTGTGGATGTGGAAGCAGTGTTTTCACCCATCCCATTTCACAGCAAAAGGGCTCTTGAGAAACATAGGTTCCACGTTCCATAGAGTAGCTTCCCTCTGCCAAGCCCACAGCCTTGCTGGGTACCCTCAAAGGGTGTTCCTAGGAGATGGAAACAACTGGGTGGTGATACCCCTAAAACTTGATAGCAATACAGGACTGGTAACAGGCTGTGCTGTCTGTTAGGGACATCCATTTCTGTGCCTTTGTTTCCACTTGGTGTTGGTTATAGTGAAGGCACTTAAAAGCTGCTTCTGCTTCTGAGGGTGAATCTCCCCAGCTTGCTATTGATTCAAAAGCAACACATGAAGCACAGCAGAGAGAAGTGAGGAGAAAATGGTTGCTCTTTCTTCAGCAGTTTCATGCTGGCATTTCAGGGGGCTGCACTGTCCCCAGGGACATGGACTCTGGCATGTCTCTGAACACTGAATGCCTGGCTGTCCTACTGCTGTGCTGTGATTTGCTTTAAGCTTCAGAGTTGCTTTACATTTCATGAAGGTATGCATTTATGAAGATGCATGCCTTTAGGCATCATGCACTGAGGATACAGCAAACACCACTGGGGGCAGTTTTGGGCACCTTGCTATGAGAAAGGCATTAAGGGGCTGGAGCAGGTCCAGAGAAGGGCAACAAAGCTGGTGAAGGATCTGGAGAACAGGGCTAGTGAGGAGTGGCTGAAGGAACTGGGATTGTTTTCTGTGGAGAAGAGGAGGCTGAGGGAAGACCTCATTGCCCTCTACAACTCCTTAAGAGAAGGGTGGAGCCAGGTGGGAGTTGGTTTCTTCCCCCTTGCAACAAGTGAGGAAGGTTTAGGTTGGGCATTAGAAGAAACTTCTTTCCTGAAAGGCTTCTCAAATCCTGGCACAGGCTGCCCAGGGAGGTGTTTCAAAGAGGCAGAGGTATGGTGCTCAGTGCCATGGTTTAGCACCAGACTTCATCAAGTTAGACAGTGGTTGAGCTTCTTCTTGAAGGTCATTTCCAACTAAAGCCATTCTCTGATAATTCTTTATTACATTTTTTTATCTGACATGAGGTAGCATATAACAATGAAATGGCACAGCACCTGTATCTCAGGGGCTAAAGATCCAAGTAAGTGCTCCACAGCAGACATGGCCTGGGATGAGGGAGGAAGGGCAGTTAGGCAGGGGTGTTGCAGCTGTGGAAGAACGGTGAAGTGAAAACAGCTGAAGGACAACCAAATGTTTATCATTAGATCACATGTTTGCAGCTATCCTGGTCTTGCTTAGCCAGTTATAACTCTTCCATATTCTGGCTATAGATTACTCCTGGTTTCCCTGCCCAGCCATCGCACCACCAAGTCAGGGTGGACTGTTTCTGACTTCTGAACTGATGCATCCTGGCCTGTATCAAGAATAGTGTGGCCAGCAGGACCAGGGAAGTCCTTCTGCCCCTGGACTCAGCATTGGTTAGGCCACATACGGAGTACTATGTCCAGTTCTGGGTCCTTCAGTTTAAGAAAGATGTTGAGGTGTTGTAATGTGTCCAGAGAGTGGCATTAAGGCTGGTGAGGGGCTGGAGTACAGCCCTGTGAAGAGAGGCTGAGGGAACTGGGGACGTGCAGCTTGGAGAACAGGAAGCTATGGTGAGATCTCATTGGTCTCTACAACTACCTGAAAGGAGGTTGTAGCCAGGTGAGGTTGGTCTCTTCTGCCAGGTGCCGAGAAGAGCTGGGCTGCCTTGCTGTGCCAGGGCAGGTTTAGGCTGGATATTAGGAAGAAAATCTTCACAGCAAGAATGATTGGCATTGGAACGGGCTGCCCGGGGAGGTGGTGGAGTCACAGTCCCTGGAAGTGTTTAAAAAGAGACTGGATGAGGCACTTGGTGCCATGGTTTAGTTGGTGAGATGGTGTTAGGTGATAGGTTGGACTTGATGATCTCAAAAGTCTTTTCCAACCTGGTTAATTCTGTGATTCTGTGTGATAGCTGCATTTTGAGGTAGGTTTCAGTGATCACTCCCTAGCAGGATTTGTTGTCCCCAGTTTCAAACAAGTGGCTCCAAACAGCAGTGGCCTGCAAGATTACTGTCAGATGAGAATGTTAGGCTCTGCCCTATCGAGGTTTTTTTAATGTCTGGTGGTGCAAGCTCCTCTCCTGTAAGCCTCCTGTTGTACTTAATGAGTGCACTCTCACTGTGGTGGCTGGGCTTGACTTTGGGGGCACTTAAAGCACCAGAATGGGATGGTGTAGTTCAGGAGGGAAAGGTGAACATTCAGTCTGTTACTAAATGTTGTGAGAAGATGTTTAAAACCAGATGGAATGATACAGAGGCAATAAACAAATTATCTTCAAGGCTTTAGATGCAACATTCTCTACACTTTATTTCTTTGCAAGAGGTTCTGGTGCTGACTTGTTTTTGAGACTTTTCCAAGTCCCATGGATGAAGAGCATAGGCTGTTCCTTGGCTTGGGGAAGCCAAGGGTCTGTATTTGCACATACAGGGATGGGAGAATTATGGCAAATCTTGAGAGACATGTTACAAACTGGAAGGTGGACCTGTCAGCAGGCTAAAGCAGGCTGAGTTGCTGACAGAGAGAGTGTTACTGGTGTGGATAGCTCATGTGTGAATGTTCAGAGACGCACAGAGGCATAGGCATAATCCCTGCAAGCAGGGAAGAGTTCAGCTAGAAGTGCTGATTAGGCAATCCCCTGACTTTCAGGGTTCCTCACATTCAGAGGTGCACCGTTTATGTTCACTTTCAGATGTGGGTTTGGCTGTGGTCTGTCCTGGCACAACAGTTGACCTTCTGGGGCCGTGTGGAAGAAGGCCAAAGGTCAGGGACATCACAGTATGCCATTTGGAGCAGAGGTTAGTAATTGTAGGCTGCTGCTGCCCATGGAGTTCCCTATGGATTTCATGTGAGTGTGTGCAGAAGTCCCTGCAAGTTGGGGCAGATTTCCAGGGATACACACCACAGAACTATTTGGATCAAGCAGGGAATTGATTGGCCCATCCTGCAATGCAACATTCACTGGCTACAGTGTGGGCAGTAAGAGATCTTGCTGATAAAAACTTACTCAAACAAAACACTCTCCCAGGGCCCAGAAGGCACCAGAAGCTTTAATTACCCTGATCAGTCCCACCTGGGACCCAACCCACGCCCTTCCTCTCTACTCATTAGTGCAGGAGCTCTGGTGAAGCTGTGTTCTGGACTTGCTTTATGCTGTAGGTGTATTTGCTTTTGATCCTGCTTGTGACTTGTTCTTTGGATTTGCTCAGTTGTTGTCTTGCTTTTGCCTGGGGTGTGCATGAGATGTTCTGCTTCTCCTGCTTGCTTGGTCCTGGTGCGTCCATGAGATGTTCTGCTTCTCCTGCGTGCTTGGTCCCGGTGCTGTGAAGCTGAGTGATATGAGTGAGGTCATTGTCCTGCCAGTGTTGTGCTTGCCTTCAGCTCAAATGCTCTCTTGGAGCTGCCCTGTTCTTGGGACTCCCTACAGGTAAGAAACTCCCTATGGCTTCTCTAATTTAATGTATTTTAAATGTTGTTATTCCATTCTTTAGAACTTCTATAAAATGCAGCACAAATTAAAGGATTGTAACTGCTAACATGGTAGAAGCCAGGCCTCATGTTAATGTTGCTTCCTTCTCAAAAAAAAAAAAAAATTTACTGTTATTTTCACCAAAAGCTGAAGTAGTTTAAAGTAGTAATGTAGGTAGTTTAAGGATAGTCTGAAGACAGCTGAAAGGGTTAGCAGTGAAAATTGCTGTGGAAAAAAAAGCCAACACTGTCTGCTGATGCTGGATTCTAAAAATTAATTTGGAGCTGGGTGGTTTCATCATGTTTGAAGTGCAAACACTAATCTTGGCAGCTTCATCATTATTGTTTTCTGTTATTGATTCTCTTAATTCTGTAACTAGGCTAGTGCAGTTCTCTGTGCTGGGTGCTTTTGGAATGATAAGCAGTGGCACCTCCCTAGCTTTGCAGAAGGGGAAGAGAAACATAAAGAAGTTTTTTAATAGTTTTGGAGGTGGAGGAGCCTGTCTGGCTCTGCAGAGACCCAGGATGGGTGTCGTCCTGCTGCTAAAGCAGTCCCTGTGTCTACATCTGTCCTCCTCTGAAGGAAGTGGGTCTGGCTATGTGAAGCAGAGTTCAAACTGCCCTCAGCTGAAATATTTGTGTTGTGTTCACCTCTTGTTGCTCACGCCAAATGCGGTGCCCCTATAGGCAAGATATAAAGGAGGGATGTGGTGGGATGGCTCTAAGCAGAGGGTTTCTCATGGCAATATTGCTAATAGGGGAGGGAGGAGACTTGGAGGTGTTTAACTCCACTCACTGTAGCTTTTTCAAATGCAGGAGGGACTTCCCAGGCAGTCTGGTCCAAGTACAAAGTCTGAGGACCCATCAGTGACCCTGAGCACAGGCTGCTCTCAGAGGCTGCACTCTAACTTAGTAAGTGGCACATGCACTTGCATCGGTGTGGGTACAATTGCCAAAGAACATCACTGTCTTCCTGCACTGAGGACTCTTGGTTTTAATGCCTTTGTTATTCACCACTGCTCCACTGTCATATCATGGAAGCCCTTCAGTGGTTGCTTGTACACTTTGGAGGCACCCTAAACCAAGTAAGAACTCACTCAGGAAGTGCTGTGTTGTGGAGGGTTAGGAAATTACACCACCCCCCCCCCCCCCATCCCCTCCCCCTCAATAAAATTTACCAGAGCAGCTCAGATGGCTTGGAAGAAAGATAAAACTCTATTTACAGCAAAGCTAAGTTTATGAGCAGATATACACAATATATTCACATGTATTTACAATTATATACAATATAGAAATAATACAGAAATCAAATCCTCAAAGAAAGCCCAGAAGGAACCAATAGCACCTTTTTCTCTATACACCCTCAGACAGACAACCAGCAAGGCTCACTTGTTATCAGGTCAGTCAAGGGTAGTACAAAGAAAGAGGAGTCAGAGAGGCGAAGGAACAGCAACAGAGCCCAAGAGCCAAATTGTTTATACACTGCTGTTTTATCTCTCGTAGCAAACCAATGATCACAGGATGTTAGGGGTTGGAAGGGACCTCCATGGATCTAAACCCCCTGCCAGAGCAGGACCATAGAATCTAGCGCAGGTCACACAGGAACGCATCCAGACAGGGCTTGAAAGTCTCCAGAGAAGGAGACTCCACAACCTCTCTGGGAAACCTGTTCCAGTGTTCCATGACCCTTACAGTGAAGAAGTTCTTAGACCTTATCGTTATTATTTTTTTACAAACAGTGCCCTGCTCATTCAGTCTAGATTCAAAAGAATGCCCAGAAAGTTTTTCCTGTTTATAATTTAAAACCAAAATAGAGCATTAGCTCCTGAACTGCTACATGTGTGTGTGCTTGGAGCCTCAAAGTGTGTTCAGGGAATTAAACAGCACCTGGGCATTGCTGGGTTTAATCTTTTTGTTCAATTGGCTTTTCTTTGACTTCTTGTTGGGCAGTGGTTTTGGCTTTGTTGGTTTTGGTTGTGGTGGTGTTTTGGATTTTTTTTTTTTTTTTCTTCCCCCAAACTCAAAGTTGAAAACCCCAATTCTGAATGGTGGTTTTATTTTTTCCCTATTACCACAGTCTGAATGCCTAGCTCAACCCTGTGTTTATTTGGTTGCTTCAAAATGCTATGCAACGGAAAGCAAAATCTGTGTGCAAGCATTTACCAGCTCTGCTGTTGGATTTAATAAATGCTGTTTGAGCTTGCATTCCCTTGTTGGCTTATGCTGGGGAATTGCCCACCACTGTGAGATCTGAAAGTTCAAGAGAAGAAACTATGAAAGGGAATATCTAATTTCTTTACTCTGGCTGCTGTTTCATTGCCTCAATTAATCTACATCTGCAAGTTCCTCAGTTTATGGAAAATTGTTGGAGTGGTAGTGTCCACTCTGCATAGCTGGAAGTTGAGTTTTAATAAATGTGAACTATTTAGTACACAGACACAGACTGGCCTTTGAAATCTATCAAGGCTTGCCCAGCCTGCTCTGAATAATTTGAAGAATCCAGTGGATAATTAATGAAAAAATGCTATCAGATCTTTTGCCTGTGGGCTATCTTTCTTACTTCCAACAAATGTGATGCTTGCAGAACAGTCTGGGTTAATATTTCTGAAGCTACCCTGCTCCTTTACACTGGTCCTGCTTGCACATTAGTGCAATTTACCTCTGAAAAATATGAATTGATGAGCAGTTGCTCAATAGCATGTCTGAAACAGAAATAATTTTATTTCCACAGTGCATCTAGTAGTGCTGAGCAGCAGGAAAGTGTTTCAAGCAGGCTGTCCTGGCTTATGTTGTGATTTCTGTTTACAGAACCAACTAAAACTGCAATCTGAGAAACAATAACAACTAAATCAAAGCCAGTAAAAGCCCCAAACAAACCCCCACCACCAGCAAACCAACCAATCAACTACAACAGACCCATGCCTCTCCAAAAAGACCAACCAACCAAAAAAAAAAACCTCCCCAAAAAATCAAACCACAAAAGTCTGTCTGAAAGATTTAATCCAGGATCTTGCCAACACTGAAAGCTTGGGTGCAATACTTGTATCAAATTTGTAAGTAGGTAATTTGCCATCAAGCACTGCAGTGACTTAGCACTGACTTCAAACTGGACTTCCTCTGGATGGATGCTTTTGGCAGGGCTGTGTAGTGGCTTGACCTGTGCCTGCCCAAGAAGAGCTTGTGTAAGCCTGTGATGTGACATGGAAAGTGTCTGGGAGGCACTCAGTTGCAGTGGGCTGAGTGTTTTTGTTGGACTAATAGCTGGAAAACAAGGTTTCCACCACCTCGTGGCTGGAGTCACTGTGTACTCATTCACATTTAGCTAACAGTTATTGAAAAGGGTCAACCCCTTGTTTACATTGCTCTAAATGTGTGATTGCTTCCATTTAATAAACTAACCAGAGATGCTTTTATCCACATAAATTGAACTGCTCTGCAGAAAAAGTCAGAATGCAAAACAAAGAGGAGGAAAGAGTTATTTGCTGTATTTACTTCTGTATACTTTGGCCAACAGGCTGTCCAGGGAAGTGGTGGAGTCACCATCTCTGCAGGTGTACAAAAATGTGGCCATGGCACCTGGGGACATGGTTTAGTGGCCAGAATCACAGAATAGATCTGGTTGGAAGAGACCTCCGAGATCATCCAGTTCAACCTTCGACCCAACTCTGAAGGGTCAACATTAAACTATGTCCCTAAGTGCCAAGTCCACACATCTCTGCTGCTTGAACATCCCTAGGGATGGTGACTTCACCACTGCCTTGGGCAGACCATTCCAATGTTTGGAAACTCTTTTTGTGAAGAAATATTTCCAGCCTAAACCTCCCCTAGTGGAGCTTGCAACCATTTTCCTCTAGTCCTGTCTCTTGTCTTCAAGAAGAGGCCTTCAGGTGCTGGGTTGATAGCTGGACTTGATCTTAAGGTTGGACAAGACCTCTAATGGTTCTATTCTACATGTATCTACCAAGTTCCCTTTTGTGGATATGTAAATAAAGCTTAGAGATACAAATTTACATAGCAATATGAATGCCTTCTAAAAATATTTATATTTGTAGAGAGAATCCCTTTGTCACAATGAAACAGGCAATTGTTTGTTGCTATATATATTAAAAAAAAACAAAACAAACAAAACACTCAGCCAGTCTGGCCTCAGTTCCTGCTTTAAAATCTCTATTTCTGGGCCAGCTCATCACCAGCCCAATTTGACATCTGCTGAATTCTCCCCTTTGTATTTTTTTCCTCACTATCTGGTTGTTAATCTCACTGAGTTACTGTAAAATTAATTATGAGCCAGGATTGCATCTAACTGGAAAATCTGGATGTGAAATAGATCTGGCTGTGAAATGGAGCTAGCCCTGATGCTGGAGGGAGCTGCGTCCATGGTGCTTTGCTAGACCTGGCCAGATATCCCCATCACTGCCAAGTCTGAGGCCCAGATTTCTCCCACCTGCCACTTGAATTTCCATGTAATTGTTAGAGGTGAGTTTCTGCCATGTTCCTGAGGCTCAGCAGGAAGTGACTGTGCTTAAAAACCATCTGATTGCTTTTATTTATCTGGAAACTCATTGCCTCCCGTGGTGGGTGGCATCCTTCTGGCCCATCACGCCCTTCATCAACCTGAGAGATGGATGAGATTTTCCATAAGCAAGGTCACAGCTTTCAACTGGACCATATGAAAGTGAGCAGAGACATTGCATGACAAAGTGTTCTGTTAAAAAA
>VWZE01025398.1:3751-114476 GCA_013396675.1 Eubucco bourcierii | reverse complement strand
CCTCAGGATCACCAAGTCCAACCAAGAACCCTACTCTACAAGGTTCACCATAAAGCATATCCCCAAGCACCACATCCAAATGACCTTCAAAGACATCCAGGGTTGGTGACTCAACCACCTCCCTGAGCAGCTCATTCCAGTGCCTGAACACTCTCACTCTGGAATTTTTTTTTTTCTTGATGTCTAGTCTGAACCTAAACCTGGTGCAGCTTGAGGCCATTTCCTCTTGTTCTATCACTAATTACCTGTGAGAGGAAACCAGCACCAATCTCTCCATAATGTCCTTTCAGGTAGCTGTAGACAGCGATAAGGTATCCCCTCAGCCTCCTCTTTTTCAAACTAACCACCCCTAGCTCCTTCAGTTGCTTCTCATCAGATTTATTCTCCAGACCCAGCTTCATTGCCCTCCTGCACTCACTCCAGCACCTCCACATCTCTCTTGCGTTGAGGTGCCCAAAACGGAACACAATACTCAAGGTTTTGCCTCAGCAGCACCAAGTACAAGGAGACAGTCACCTCCCTGCTCCTGCTGGGCACAGTATTTCTAATAGAAGCCAGGAAACCATTGGCTTTTTTTGCCACCTGGGCACACTGCTTGCTTGTTAGAACCTCCAGGTCCCTTTCTGCCAGACAGTTTTCCAGACACCCTTCTCTAAGCCTGAAGCATTGCTTGGGGTTGTTGTGTCCCAAGATAAGTATAGAGAGGGGAGGGAATGATAGGTCAAGATAATTCTTCATGGATCTCCCACTTAGCATTACCCCTCACTAGCATGTAGACCACTAACAGTTTCCTAGCCCATCGTGTAAACTTAATGTTGTAGTCATCTGCCTGGAAAACCTAATTCTAACCTCTGCTTACTCTGTTCTGGTGTCATGGGGCAGTGGTGGCTGAGTGATATTTTCCTGATTTTTCAGTGCTAATCTGTTGGTGACTGGTGGTGTGTGCCTTTACTTGACATATTCTTCAATTTTAATCTGTTGGTTTGATTTTCTTCACTGTCTGTAACTGTCAGAGGGAAAGGGATGGACTGCTGCTCCTCTGGGAAGCAAGCAGACTCTGACTTTCCCTCTGCATAAGGTCATCTCCAGGGGATTTAGGGCTCAGACTGCCCCATTTTAAGCCGTACTCTACGTTGTAAAATTGCTTGTTTGCAATTTGCCAGCTATCTGCAAAGCTTCTAATAACCTGCAGAAACAGCCAGAGATATTTTGCAAGTAGGAGAGGGACTTTTATGCCACTGTAAGTATGACTTTATTGAAATTAGTTTACTCCTTCTCCCTTTCTCTGACTTCTCTCCTGTGCTTTGTTCTTGACGAGTGTAAAACCCAACCCATATTATGCCCAAAGTGTATCACAGCAACTGCACAACTGAAAAAAATAAACTGCATTTTCTGCTTTTGGTCAAAGCTGAGTGGTTGATATGTCAGTCTTGTAACTTGTTCAGCTCTTCAGGGGTTCAGAGTTTATGGAAAAGGATGATGACTGATTTGTCAATACTTCCAGCCCTGGAAACTGTTCCTGAGTTAGCACATTAATAATATTCTCTGTTCACTAAGATGAACTGATAATAATGGAAAAATCATTTTATTACCCTACATATCAATAAAATGACACAGTATTTGTGAGTGGGAAATAAAAAATAACGTCACAGATCTACCTCTGTGATAGGCTCTTTCGTGTCTATCAGCATAAACATTACTTTTGTGTCTATTATGGCTTAATACTTTTATGATGTTGAATGTCATGTAGAAGTAAAAAATTATTTCCCATCACATTTTAAATATTATTCTGTAATAAACCTTTAGTGTGCCATTAAATCTCCAAGAGCTATTAACTGCTTTTACAGTAACAGAATTTCCATTTGACCATACTCTAGCTGTTAGCTCAAGTACAGGACATTTAGGGGCTGGCCTTAACTCCCTAATAAAAGATGTGTCTTTCCTTAATATCAGATATTGTGCAGCCTGCAAATGAGGTGAGGGTTCAGAGCTGTGTCAGTGCAGGGCATGTAGGTGTGGGAGGACTTGCTGGTCTTTCGCCCATTACTCACTCCAGAGCAATTTTGAGGGCTGTCCAAAAGCATTTAGCCTGAGGTATCTGAGCTTGTGGGACAGCCTCATGTGTACGCAGTAAGACTTGGGCAAATACAGAGCTGTGTCCTGCACTCAGACTGGAGAATGTCAATGTGGTGGTTTCATGTGGTTGAGGGGACTCTAACCCTCTAGCATGGTTCGAAAACCAATGAAGAAAAAATAACTTTTTGATAGGATATTGGATGCAAAAGAAAAAAAAGTAAGTCCGTATGGTTGCATTTGTTTGCAGGTTAGGGTACGGTGTGCTGCACAAACTCTTCTTTCTTCCTCCTCTCTTCTTAGCTGTGGCTGCTACTGGCTGGTGTTTTTGTGTGGCTTCGGTTTGAGGGGGTCCCAGGTTCCCCTAAGAAAACTATAGAGACCAAGACCCATCTCGGGGGATGGATCAGGGTGTCCCAGCATGTTGTAACATTGTTATTCTATTCTGTTTCCAGTATCACAGCTTAAAAGCCTGGTTGCTCTCTCTCTTTTTCACTTCTCTCCGGTCTCTGGGCAGGGCAGTGCTCCTCCTTGCCACCCTCTGTGTGTGTGTGTGTGTGTGTGTGTGTGAGTGAGAGAGCTGGCTCATGCGGCCTGCTGAGGCCTTGCAGGCCTGAGGTGGCGGGGGAAGTGGTTCCGGCCTACTCTCAGGCCTGCTGAGGGGGGAGGGCGTTGGAGGGTTCTAGAAGGTTTTAGTCTGATAGACTTGGCCTGGCTTGTGGATGTACTCGTTCTACCCGATTGCCTTTTGCGCACTTCCAGTCAGTGTGCAGTGTCTTCATTCTTACTCTCCCAAAGCGGTTAGGGTCACCTCTGTCGCCCTGTCCTGGGTAGCTTCTGGCCTCAAACTGGGACAACTGACTTTAGCTGAAACTCCTGTTATGGCTAAGTAGATGGCAACCGTGAGGCCTTTCTGGTGTCTCTCTTTCTCCCTTAGAAGGGGGAGGGGGAGAACTATTTTACTTTTCCCTTGTCCAAGGGGAGGTCTTTGTGGTGTTTTTTCTGAATTGTAAATCTACGTAAATGTGTGTTGTACATATATATTGTACTTTATGCTTTTAGATATTAGCTTGCTTGTAAATTTGGCTTCCAAATCTTCTGAGCTAGCCTGGTGATTTATTTTGGGGGTGATTTCAGCCTGCTGGAGTTGTTCTGTAACAGTATGCAAGGGGATGCTGTGAGAACCCAAACCTGAGTGTGGAGTGCAGCTTACTTCTTTGGCCAGGTATGGGTGGGTTCTGGAGTTTATTCAGCTGAATGAGGGTCCAGAATCAGGAGACTTAGCAAAGCACATGATACATGTCAGGGGAGATGACCCACTCTGGCCTAGCAGGAGGTCTGGATAATAACCCAGATAAACAAGTCCCCAGTGCACCATGTATTGTGTTTAAAGAAACTGGTGTGCCTACCGCAGCTTGTGCTAATTACCAACAGCACAAAGTTTCAGCAAGTTTAAAAAAAAGGCATATCCTTTGTGCTCTGCTCTGCCCTAGTGAGACCACACCTGGAATACTGTGTCAAATTTTGGTTGTTTCCAACCCATTCTGTGATGTTCTCTTGATAGAGAAACATTCCACCTAAGGAAGAAAATCCTACGATACCTGCCGTGTCAGAGTGAAGAGTTTCATTTAGTAAAGCATCAGTTTGGTGTTTTAAATGTGGAGTAGCTTTCTGAGTGCTTTATTTGTGGAGTGGAGGTTGTTTTTTGTTATTTCCACCAGCTAAAAAAAATGTAAGCTCACTGCATAAATATTTGTTCTGGCTTAGTTGGAAAGCAACAGGGCAATGTTTCACCTACAGTACTTTAGTGATGGAACAATTTGATTGAAGTCTATAGGGAAACTCTGACAATGGAAGGAGTTCTTTCAATGCCAGCATGCTTTCCAAGGAGATCCCAAGCACTTACAGTCTGTTCAGCTGTAGCATATGGCATAAACACAACAGTTACCTATGGAGACATGTTGTCACACAGAGGCGTCGTTGTTGGAAGAGACCTCATCCTGTTCCAAGCCCCTTGCCATGAGCAGGGACACCTTGTGCAACTCTGGGGTTACAGAATCATAGAATGGTTTAGGTTGGAAGGGATCTCAAAGATCATCTAGTTCTCACTAGAGCAGGTTGCTCAAGGCCTCGTCTAACCTGGTCCTGGACACCTCCAGGGAGGTTGTGGAGCACAGAATCACAGAATGTGATTTTATTTATGATCACATTCTGTGATTCTGTGCTCCACAACCTCCCTGGGTAACCTGTCCTAGTGTCTCACCACCCTCACTGCAAAGAACTGCCTGACATCTAGTTTAAATCTCCCCACTGCCAGTTTCAACCCATTACTCCTTGTCCTGTCACTACAAGACCTTGTAAATAGTCCCTCCCCAGCCCTCCAGTAGCCTCCTTCAGATACTGGAAGGCTACTACAAGGTCATCTCAAAGCCTTCTCTTCTCCAGGCTGCAGAGCCCCAGCTCATGTTGAGTTGGGGCTTTAAGAGCTTGTCCTCATAGGAGAGGTGTTCCAGCCCTCTAAGCATCTTCATAGCTCTCCTTGGGACTCACTTGAAATTCTTGATGGTATTTCTGCCCTCCTATTAAGATGCTGAGGAATGTGTGGAGTTTTCAGACTTTGAACATATCTAGGATTCTGGGAAAGCCACATGTGTTTCAGTCCATGAGTGAGAGCTGAATTTCTGAGATTAGCTTTCTGCTTCGCTTAGCTCTTTCAAGTTTCATCCTCCTGTACACAGTGGATCTGTGTCTGATGTTTCAAACCAAAATGTCTCCCTGGGAGACATGAAGGGAACCAATGAAACAGCTTGGGTTTGTTCTGTGAGCTGTGCCTGTGATGAGCTGTAGAAAACTCTTGTACTTTCTAGAGCTGTCTCCCATGTACACAAAGGTGCTGCAAAACAAGGAGAAGTGTGGGCTTCTCTGGTGTGCAGCTGGGGTACTGGGGTCCAGCGTTTTAGGTGTTCTCTGCCTAGTTCTGTGACAAATTATTGGCTGGTTTTGAGCAAAAAGTATTGTGAGATTAGAAATAGTGAGGACCATTACATGAATATAAAAAGGAGATGGTTCAGCTGGTCCAATCTGAGCTATTGTGGCTTGACATACATTCAAAAAGTGAGGAGAATGATTTAGCAGACCTCTTCAGTGTGAATTTGAGGTATGTGCTCAGCTACAAAAAGCAAACAGGGTCAGACCAGCACCAGGCACTAATCCAGGCTGGGTCCAGAGTAGCTCTGAAGAAAGACTTGGGGGTGTTGGTTGGTGAGAAGCTTCCCATGAGCCAGCAGTGCCCTCACGTAGCCCAGAAGGCAGCTGTGTGCTGGGCTGCAGCCAGAGGAGTGTGGGCAGCAGGGCAAGAGAGGGGCTTCTTCCCTTTGACTCTGCTTTGCTGAGACCACACCTCCAATCTCGCATCCACTTCTGGTGTCCTCAGCATAAGAAGGACACAGAGCTGTTGGAGTGAGTCCAGAGTGGGCCATGAGGATGATGCAAGGGCTGTAGCACCTCTGCTATGAGGACAGGCTGAGGGAACTGCGGGTGTTCAGCCTGGAGAAGACTCTGTGGGGGACCTTAGAGATGTCTTCCAGTGTCTGAAGGGATTCTACAGGAAGGCTGCAGAGGGACTTTCATGAGGATGTGAGACTCTGGAACAGGTTGCCCAGGGAGGTTGTGGATGCCTTCTGCCTGGCGGTGTTTAAGGCAAGGTCAGATGAGTTTGTGAGTCTAGTTGAGAGGTGTCCCTGCCTATGGTGGGGAGGTTGGAGCAGATGATCTCAGAGGTCACTTCCAACATAGGCTGTTCTGTGATTCATTCACACCCATAACAACTGAATTGCTGATTCATATGAGGTTTGTGGAACACTTTGAAACTGCCTTGCCACATAACCCACATGCATGGGCTCAGGTCTGTCTTAATCTGCTTCTTTTCCTTAACAAAATATTACTTTTTTTTTTTTTTTCCCTTTCAAATTGACAATCAAAGATAACGTTCCATGCTCATTAACATTGCAACAGCTTTTTATCTGCCTGCAAATAGTAAGGAAAGCAAAAGAAGCACTGGTTGCATAGTGTGTGAAATAAAACATTCCAAAGCCTTGCAGTATTTCTCTTTGTGCCAGGGTAACTGGTAGAGAGATCTGGCCTGTTAAGGTGGCAAGTACAGCTCAGGGTTAAGAGGTTAGGCTCTTCCTGTAATTACCTACGGATTAATAACTTAGGAAACTAATGAATAAATGGTAGTACTGAGAGATCTCAAGGCCCTAAAACAGTAGGAGGGTTCCTTACAAGTATGTTTTCTATTTAGAAGTGCCTAATTATCTGAGTCTGAATCCATGCAGTGAAAATTATTTTCTCTCATGCAACAGTCCAAGTTTATGATCTGTCCTGTCTCAAGTTGGTGGCAAGATACTGAGAGGGTTTTTAGGTGCTATCCAAACTCTCCTCTCTGAGACACTGCATCCCCAATAGTTGCATCTTTCATGGAGTAATTTGGCTGGGAATTGCTACCACTGAGAGGATAAACTAGTGTTGGGTTATCTTGCAGCACTTATGAAAGTCTTTTCTGACATCAGACACTCTCTTCCTTTCATTCCCACAGGCAAGTGCACCTTTACTATGTGAGATGGTTTACAGAAGTTGCTGCGTTCCTTCTGGATTCTGCTCACGGGCTGAAAAGATAGACAAGTGTCCACGAAGCAACCATTAAACAAACAACCCATTTCATCCTTTGGAGATCTTCTGCTGTTTCAATGGACAGTAGGATGGATTGACAAAGCTTGCAGAAAGCCAAAAGCTGATTATTTCTACCTGGGAAGGAGAACCTAGCCTCTGAGTCCCAGGAGAGATTTTTGAGACAACCCTCTCATCCTTGTGAGGCTGTAAGTGTAGCAAGGAGCACTGATCCCTTCATCTTGCAGCTTTAACATGGCCACTACCAAGAGCTCTGCAAATACTTAAGACAAAACTGACCTTGGGGCTCAGAAAAGCCCAGGGATTCTGGACTTCCTTGGCTGTGGAAAACAAATGTGTCAGAAAAGTAAACATTGGGTTTATAGCTGAGCCTGTCACTGCAGCCTTTTAAAGACTGTGTTGGAAGAAACCCAGCCAAAACTGCTGGTATCAAGAAAGCAGGACCTAGAGCTCTGTACTGAAGGACAACATTGCTTACTTTTGTGGGGTTTTTAGAAAACCAAAGACTTTATTACCTAAAACTTGGAAGCAGCAGGAAACAGATGCAAGAGAAGCCTTTATTTTACAGTGAGAGAGCTTCTATACATGCCCAACATGAACTATCTTCTGACTCATGGGATCTGCTTCCTTCAGCCTTACTCCTTGCTGGTTCAGAAGATCCAGTTTGAGACATAGGTAAGCTTGCTTTGCTTTACTCTTGACTTCAGTATGTTGGTGGCTGGTGGGGAGGTTTGGGTTTGGTTTTCTCTTGGTGTTTGGAGTTGGTTTTTTTTTTTTGAGTTACAAAAAATTGTGACCAGTCTGCAACTTTTCAGAAGTTTATGGGTGTGTGCTGGTTCATAACCTCCTTGAGATGTCCTACACCAAAGTCAGAGTCACAAATGGGATTTTGAGCCGATAGATGGAAGATGGAAGTGTTAGAGTCATGGGAAGGGCCAATTAATGATACAGATTTTCAGACCACAATTTGTCACTCATGTATCTTGATGCGCTATTCTGTGCTGAGATGTTTCACAGCCTGTAAAGCTGTCCTTCCTGCCAACTGCAGTTACAACCAGAGCCTGCTGGTGAATTGTCCCACAGTTCGGATGTGGTTTAGGTGTTGCAAGCCCTTTGGATATGTACACTCTATAATGAGGGCTCTGTGAAAGCTTGGATGCACCTGTTTGGTGTGAGGAAACGCAATGCCTGAACAATTATTTTGTGGCTATTAGCTTGGCTAATTAAAAGCAACTGCTTGCAAAATGTATGCAGATGTCAAAGATCTCTTTTAAGATCTGAGGGACTAAACAATGGGTGAGATGAGAATGGTCCTTTCCTCCCTCCTTCTTGCAAGAAGATGCTTTGGCTGGGGCAGATAGACTTCTTGTATCGCTGACCATGGTGTGAGGAGTCTCAGCCAGAAGTGTGTTTTATTTCAAGTACTGTTTTATAAAGAAGATGTATTTCTCAGAGGCAGAAAGCAAAGCTCCCTGAAAGGACTGTGATGTTGATCCAATTTTGTTACTTTAAAGCTTTTGATGCCTGCTGCAGGCTAATGCTGCCTCGGAATCAAAAAGAAGGATCTTTTTCAGAGTGTAAAGAAATTGTGACACCCTCAGATTCATAATGGTTTCTCAGAAGTTCCAGGATTAACTCTTCTATGCTATCTGTATCCAGACTGAACCCCCTTTTCTCCCTACACCAGCTACCTTTTGGGATTGATGACTCAGGACGGTTTGTGTGTGCCACAAGCTCTCTGCTCCTGGGGACGTGTTTAGCTTGGCTGTGCTCTGGCTGCACCAAGATCTCAGTGTAGCCTTTCCTAGTTTTAATTATTGCCTTTTGCTGGAGTTAATGCATTTTGCAGGAGCATAGCCAGCACTAATGCAATTACAACCTGTAAGTATAGAGGGGCTGATATTCCAGACACTGTTTGAGTAAGATGAGGAGTGAGGCTAATGTTTTACTCTTCTAGTAATAGAGACACACTATTTCATTGCAGGATCAGCAGTAATTACTTATACTGATGAATAGAGACATGGAGCAAAATGTTCTGCCCCAGGCTTTTACTGTGACTGACTTGAGGCAAAGCAAAATAACCTCTCTTTAGTTTTGTTTTCACAAAGAGGAATGCAGATGGTGTGACAAAATGCAGCTAGGGAATAAGGTTGTGACAGGATCTTTTCTGTGAGTAAGGTAGCAGAAATCAGGCTGGGATGTTCCCCAGAGTCAGTGAGTGCAGGTCTACTGACTTCCAAAGGCAGGAGTCTGTGCAGGTGGTGTGATGGTCTGGATGTAGCTAGTAGAGTCATCTTAAAAGGAACGATCCTGATTTTCTTTGTTCATTAAAAAGTCATTCTTCTGCAGAAATGCTAGAGAACAGGACTTTGTTCTGAGCAGCACTGGTGCTTAGCACCCCAAGAGCCTACTGTAATGAACAGGTGAGGTTTTTCCATGCTGCCAGTGGTGGTGTCATGTGGAGGTGGAAGAGTTGTGCTCCTTATCAAGGCAAGTCAGCTGTGGCTGCTTTGGCCCCAGGCAGGGATGTTGCATGGGACCACAACCTCTGTTCCTCAGAACAGAGCTGCCTGTGCCGGTGGAGCTCTCTGCAGGGCTTACTGCTCTTGGTGTGGGTTTCTATGGCTCTGCTAATACCAATGCCTGAACTTCAGTGCCCTGCTCTGTGGATGCAGCAAGTTGCTGCTGACACTGAGCTCAGGCCAGACGAAACCCTATTTCCTCTGTCAGAGCACAGAAGGGAGCACTGCAGCCACTGCCTGCTTTAGGTTATGTCCACTTCATGCACCCTGCAGGCAGTTGTGTGTGTACCCTACACTGTCCTTGGCAGCAAAGTGGCACTGATGCCAGCTGTCCTAACAAGAGAAACAAAAGATGCCTACGGATCAGACAGTGTCTAAACCTGAGCAGAGGAAAATGCAGGTAACTCATTCAAGGTCAGTACTGTGTTCCAGCTGTGTCACTGGAGCTTTACTCTTAGTGTTTTTCTCCTTTAATAATGCTTGACAACTTGACTGAGAGCCAGGAGGAGATGCAATCATTCATGTGTGAATCCAAACTAGCTGAAGAGCCAATGCAATATCAAATCAAATTAGCAAGAGGGTAAAGGAAGGGGTAATGACTTATAAGTTTTAGAATTGCTCTGTTTTCAAATGGTTGAGGGTTTTGTTGTGATAGGAAAGGGAATTAACTGAAGCTTGATGAGACTAGAGACAAGGAAGAAATTCTTTCCAGTGAGGTTGGTGAGAGACAGGAACAGGTTGCCCAGAGAGGTTGTGGATGCCTTCTCCCTGGAGGTGTTCAAAGCAGCGTCTGGTGGGAGGTGCCCATGGCAGGGGGGCTTGAAACTGGATAATCTTTAAGCTTCCTTCCAACCCAAACTGTTCTCTGATTCCATTATTATTTTTTGTGTTATGGATTTGTTTGTTTTTCTTGGAGTAACTGCATCAAACTCCAAGCAGAACAAAGAAGAGCACACATTAAGAATAGACTAGCAAAGGAAATTTCCCAGTGCTGCTGTATTGCGTCTTCCAATTCAATACTGAGGTGGTCTCAAGAGCATGTAATGGCATGGGGGAGAGAACTCATGAAAGGAGAGGGAAGTTCAAGAGCCTCAGCTGAGATAAGAGATGATAGATCTGTGAAAGAAAGTGTTCTTTCTGTGGAGTGAGGTAGGAATTAATCGTCAGATGTCAGTCATGTTTGCTTCTCACGAGGCAGACTCCACTCCCCAAACAACCTGGCAACAAGACTCCAGAGCAGGGTGGATATTTGTGATGTGGTCGTGCTGTAACTAAATACTAACCCAAAGGGGAGACTTCTAAAGCAGTAAACACTGTCACACTTCATGACTGCCTGGGTGCTGGGGTTTGAGATGAAACGATTCCTGGAGCAAGCAGTTCCCAGTTATCTGTTGCAAGGCTTCTGAAGGGAAGTACTCTGTTAGATGGCAGAGTTGGTGGCATGCTCATGCTATGCTACCTTAACTAGTTACAGCTTGGGCATTAAATGAGGCAGAGCCTATCCAAGTCTGTGACTCCAAATGTCACCAAGCAGTCCCAGCTTTTCTTTGAAGCCCCTTGTGTTACTTCTGGGATGCTCATCTAGGTGTAACACCACTGTCAGAGGACAGCAGCTCTGTGATCCTTGTTCTGTCTCTCCTGATCTCTCTTAGTAAAATACAGCTGCTTCAAAGCGGCCCAAGGAAGCAGCAGACATTGCTTTCCTCAACATTATTTTTGTGCAAACCCATATGCTGGCTGTGGTAGGAGCTCGTGGAAACAGGTCTAGGATTGCTTCAAAGCTCAAGACACCTCAAGAACTGTTCTGAAACTTGATTTGTTTATAATGAAAATGAAACCTGAACTCAAGGTGAGGTTTTGGGTCATTTCAGCCTTTGTTGCTAGAGCAGTTTTACACAAGTAAAGCTCTTTTATCTCCAGAGCTAGCCACTAATGTACTATGTTATGTTATAGCTACTAAATTCACCCCACACAGTCTTTGGGAATTTTCCCTTAACAAGGAATCAAATAATCCTCAGAATTAGTTCCCCTAAGAATTCAGAATATCAGATAAATGCTTGAGTTAGATTGCATGCTGTCAATTTTCCACCTGTCAAAATTCCTGGAGCAGGTGCAATAAAATTTCTTCAAGCTTGCTAAGAAAAGTTGAAGTATAGTTTGAATTCTCTGCAGAGGTTTGGGAATCTGATTGGAATCTGTGAAAGGCTGCTCTGAGGTGCCCTCTCAGGAAAAGAGTTTTGCTATACAAAGCTGCAAATTTCACTGCTGCCAGGTCTGCATAATGCTGGCGTTACACATTTAAATGTTTTAGGTAAATTATGTATGAGGTTCAACAAGTCCAAGTGCGAGGTCCTGCACCTGGATTGGTCCAACTCCAAGGCACAAATCCAGGTTGGGTCCAGAGTGGGTTGAAAGTAACTCTGAAGAAGGAGACTTGGGGCTGTTGGTTGGTGAGAAGCTCCCCATGAGTCAGCAGTGCCCTCATGCAGCCCTGTGTGACTGGGCTGCAGCCAGAGAGTGTGGTTAGCAGGGCAAGAGAGGGGATTCTGCCTCTTGACTTTGCTCTGCTGAAACCACACCTCCAATCCTGCATCCATTTCTGGTGTCCCCATCATAGGAAGAACACAGAGCTGTCGGAGTCAGTCCAGAGTGGGCCACAATGATGATGCAAGGGCTGGAGAACCTCTGCTGTGAGGACAGGCTGAGGGAGCTGGAGGTGTTCAGCCTGGAGAAAAGAAAATTCAAGGAGGACCTTAGAGCTGCCTTCCAATCAGTGCAGCTTGCCTTGTTTTGCAGGCAGACCTTGCCTTTGCTCTGCTGATGATCTTGCAGCCGAAGAAATGAACTTCAACCTGCCTTTCCTAACAGCCTTGTTCCCCTGAGGAGCCTAGTAGGTCTGCAGCCTCCCTTCTAGCACACAAACACTTCTGTGTGTGCATCTGTGTGCATCTCAGCTCCCTGGGCAGGATGGTGATGTTTTCTTTGCCTACCATAGAAGTAGGTCTCTTCCTCGGTTTATCAAGCAGGAGCACAAGGCATTAACAAAGAAGAGAGGCTGATGTCTCACCTGTGGGAAACCTTTGCTGGGCAGTGTGGTAGTAAAAGTGCTGTTTGTTTCAACCTGGGATTTTTCTGGAAGATACTTAAACTGTAAATAATGTAACAGCAGCTAAATATAGTTTGCAGTAAGCACACCAGATCAAGACTTCTTTATTTAGAGCTTCATTGGTCAAGCTGCTATAGACTACAGGATATGTTTATTTAGGTAATGCTGAGTGCAAACAGGCAAATTGTCTCCAACACAATACTGAAGGAAAATTCTTTACTGTACCAGATGAGGCTCTGGAGACAGTGCCATGCAAAGGGCCTTTTTTACAGAGCAGGTGGTGTGTACAAGCAGGTGAGGGTGCTGCAACTCTAGTACTCAAATGATTTACTGATGTTTTGAGGTTTTGCCTTTTCCTGTAGTATGAGCTGATTATATCACATTGGAGAGGTTTAAGACTCAGCTGGGCTGCTGGCTAGCTCACTTCAACTCCACCATCACTTAGAGAGCTTGGTTCTTGGGGTCCCTTCCAATACGGCATTTTGTGATTCTGTGTACTCAAGCTCCCCTACCTCCCTGGCCTCTCTCTTCACAGGCATGCTCATGGGCCAGGGCCACTGTGCCATGTGTGCCTCTGCTGCAGAAAGCAAGGTCCCAGGGATGAAGCGGTGGCTGATAGCTCTGTGTGGATACCCTGTTGCCATTGTGTGCATCTGTTGGCCATCTCAAGTGGTGTCCTGGCTGCTGCTTCTTCATGACTGTGTAAGAAAAGGGGATTGCAGACTTCAGAGGAAGCAGGAGCTAAATCCCAGAATCATAGGTATGGTAGGAGTTGGAAGGGTCTTCCGCAGGTCATCTAGCCCAACCTCCCCTGTTAGAGCAGTATTGCCCAGACTAAATCATCCAGGAACACATACAAGTGGGTTTTTATGGTTTCCAGAGGAGACTCCACAGGCTCTCTGGACAACCTGCTCCAGGGCTCAGTCACCCTCAAAGGGAAGAAGTTTTTACTTATGTTTACATGGACCCTCCTTGGTTCCAGTTTGTGTCCATTGCTCCTTGTCCTGTCACTGGACACCACTGAGAAGAATCTGGCTTCAGACCCTGATTTTTATTGGTTGGTTGGTTGTTTGGTTTGGGGTTTTTTTTTGGTTTGGTTTGGTTTTTTTAATGATATATTTTTTGCAGTTTCAGACAGCCTTGATTCTTGATCTCATTTGTAGTCTACCAGTAAAGCAGAGAACATTGCTCACTGCTTTTTCAAGAGATGTAACTACAAAGAGCTTGAGACTTACTAATGCAGTGTGTTTTGCTAAGCAACGAAAGAGTTGAAGGTGAACCGCTTTAGCCTGGACCAGTCATATCAAACCCTATGAGTTGATCAGCAGAAACAGTTTCATTTGGCTAAGAACAGCATCCCTCTGTCACAGCACTTGAGGGCAGCAAGTTCTTGCATCTTAAACCTCTTTAAAACAACCCTGGAAGTGTTACAGCAGCATTTGGGGCTGTAGAACATTCTTTCTGCTATCTCAGTTCTTCAGGATGCTTCTGTGTTTGGATCTCTGTGATCTCTGCTCAACACCACTAATGCTGCCTACTAGGGTCCTAGTGAAACATCCCCTTAGAACTTGCTCTGATTCCTCTCTCTTCTTGATTTCCTTCTATAGGCTGAAGAACAAAATGCTAAGCCCTTGGTGTTCTGAAAGCACCCAGTCTGTTGTATAGAACTGAGTACTTTTACAGTGCAGCTTTTATTGGGTGAAAACCCCAAGTTGCAGCTTTTTATTACAAGAAGCAAGCAACTTAGCAGCAAGAGCTGCTATCTCCTTGTCTCTCCTTCCAGTTCCTAGTGTCTCCCAGCTTGCTCACTGGTGCGAGAAGCTGAAAAGCCCTTGGCTTGGTGCAAGCACCACTTAGCAACAGCTAAGGCCAAACCACCAGGGTGTTAGCAACTTTGTTTTCTTCCTAAACCCAACCCAGCACTTTACCAGCTGCTAGGAAGAAAATTAACTCTATGCCAGCTGAAACCAGGATACTCTTAAAATGCCTTTGAGAAGAGAAAGGTCTGTTTAAAATGAGTAATGCTAAGATGAATGGCTGTAGATCTGGTGGGGACAGGTGCTCTTTCTTTCTAGCTGTGTACTTCAGTTGGGATAGAAAGTGAACCTGGACTGTGGCAAATTATGATTAAATCAAGTGCCCTTCTTGTTATTTCCAATGCAAGAACATTTCATTACTCTATTGATTTACAGTGATTTATGTCTTCTTTCTCCCTCTTTGTTTTTTTGTCCTTTTAAAATGGAGGCTGCATTCTCTGAAGGGTGGGCATTCACAGCTGCTCCTTCATTCTAAGCAGAGCTGAATTATGACTGTGTGCTGTGACATGTTGTGCTCTGGTGTTTCACATGGAGTCACAGAATGGTAGGGGTTGGAAGGACCCCTGGAGATCATCTAGTCCAACCCTTCTGTTGGAGCAGGATTGCTTAGAGAAAATTGCACAGCAACAAATCCAGGTGGGTTTTGATGGTCACCGGAGAAGAAGACTCCACAGTTTCTCTGGGCAACCTGCTCCAGTGCTCCAACACCTTCAAAGCAAAGAAGCTTCTCCCTATGTTTAAATGAAACTTCCTGTGTACTACTTGTGCCTGTTGCCCCTTGTCCTATCACTGAGCACCACTGAAACAGCCCAGCCCCATCCTCTTGACCTCCATGCTTTAGATATTGATAAGCATTGAAAAGATTCCCTCTAAGTCTGCTCTGTTCCAGGCTAAAGCACCCCAAGTCTTCCCACCTCTTCAAGTAAGAGAGATGCTTCAGTCCCGTCAGCATCTTTGTGGTCCTTCATTGGTCTCAAGTTGTACCAGGGAAGGTTTAGGTTGGGTATTAGAAGAAACTTCTTTCCTGAAACAGGCTCCCCATGGAACTGGTTGACTCCCCATCCCTTGAGGTGTTTCTAAGAGGCAGAGGTGTGATGCTGAGGGCCATGTTTTAGCACCACCTTTGGTGCAGTTATAGAATGGTTGGACTGGACGATCTTAAAGGGCTTTTCCAATCAAAACAATTTTATCATTCTGTGATGAGATACCTTTTAAAAAGACAAAGGTAAGCTCCCCTGGTTGGTGGCTGTGCTGATGCCCTTGTTGCTCCTTGGTTACCAGAAGATATTTTTTAGGAGTGGCAATCTGTGGTGTCTCACTGCATTTGAACTCATTTTGTGGTAACTGTGTGAAAAAAACCACATCTGGATGACTTTTGAGGGTCCCTTCCAACCCAATGCAATCTGTGATGGTTCCCATCACAGTCTCTTACCTGGCACCTGTCCTTGTGGCTCCCCGCCCTGTGCTTCAGAAGCACCTTTTGCAGTAGCTGTTTCTACCTTCTCTTGGCTGTTTGCTTTCCCATGATAGAATTCCACAATCCATTGCTCCTTGTTTCTGCCTCTGTAAGACAGGGACTGATTTTCACTTGCTGGTAACTCATTTCTCTTGGTTCTAAACCTATTAACAATTGTGAGGTGTATGCAAGTTTGCTCCTGAGGAGTCAGATGAGGCTGATGAATCCCAACTGGTACAAAGAAGTGTCACCAGTAATTTCTAGTAACTTCTACCTGTCTTCTCCAGGATTTTGGTGCTTTTCCTGGCAGCATTAATTTCACTGGCTCCCCAGCCTCGTTAATGGTGACTCAGACCAGTAGTGTTTTGCTTCCTTTGGACTTCCAAATGCAATTTGCTGGTGCTTTTTCTCTCCTTTGCGCAGCAGTCCTGCACTTGATTTGTTCTTTCTCCTCTGGCTAATCTGCTTCCAGATAAGGTTTGCTATGTTGTGGCTTAACTGCTCTCACTAATGAGCATTGGTTTTGTTTCTCCTGCTTGTTTTCTTGTGTGAGATGGATGAAGAAGGTGGCACAGCAGGCTGTGTGTGACCTGGCACACACGGGTAGGCTGTATCAGGCTGTATTTCCACACTGTGTCTGCGTGGGCTGGAAATTTGTAACTACTGCCTTTAGCAGAGAGGAAAGGTGGTTTTGAAGCTGTTGGATAATGAGAAGGGAAATTCAGGATTACATTCTCCCTGCAGTAGATATTTCAGATGCTGAATGTATTGATTCCAGCTTGGGGCAATGAGATTTCATCTTAAACAGATTTGGAAAATACAAATATATGAATCCCTGCTTCCCTTTGTCTCCAGTTTTGTTTGTGCTTTGTTCTCAGAGACCTTTGATTTCAGGGCAAAACAAATTTTTATTTTGAATTACAAGTGCATGGAAATAAGGATGTTTAGGTTTGGGGTTTTTTTGCATCTGAAATCTTTTTCTTAACAGCCGTGGTTAAGCTTCTAAACCATTGCACAATAATTAGGTTTGTTGCCATGTGTCACGGTGTAGACTTATTTAAATTCCTGACATACGGATCTAATTTTGTATCTTGATGGCAGAGGGAGAAAGAGAATATGTTAAAAAAGGAGTTAGGCTTTCTCCTGCTCTTATTGGAAGGAGGTAAAATAACAATCAAACCAGCCTAACTACAAGGGTGATGTGCATTGGGGAATATTCCTTTCTGCCTGAACTGTTCCATATCCATACAGGGCTGCTTTTTTTTTATTCCCTCCCCTCCCCCCAATATTGAAAGTGATGTGTAGTAATTAAAATGGGATGATTTTTTTCCCCTTCCAAGTAGACATATACATGCTATCAAAGAGCAATTGGATGATCTTAGGTAAATTAATTTTCTGCATTCAGACATATTATCTTCTCCCCGATTCACACGTTGCTATAGCAACAATTGACTTCACAAGGCCTGACTCAGCTCCCAGAGAAATGCAGAATGCCCTGGTTTATATTTTGCTGGTGTAAGTCATGGAGGTGACTTCAGCAGCAGCAGCTGATCTCTCTGCCACGATTTGTCTTTATTTTTAAATTGAAGATAAACCAGGTTTTGTTGCATAACTGCAGTAGATTCCCTTTCTTCTGGGTTTATGTTTCTGCAGGATCTCTGTTAGGGTGACTAGTAGAGAGTTACAGCATGAAAAATACCAGTGTGATTTTTATATGGTGATATAAAGGCAAATATGCTTTAAAACTTTTTCAAGTTTTAATATTACAGAATCTGAGTGGTAGGGCTTGGAAGGGACCTCTGGAGATCATCTAGTCCAAACCTTCCGGTAAAGCAGGTTTACCTACGTCAGATTGCACAGGGATACATCCAACTGGCTTTTGAAAGTCTCCAGAGAAGGAGGCTCCACAGCCTCCCTGAGAGCCTCCAGGGCTCTATCATCCTCAAACAGAAGAACGGCAGGCTCCACTGAACTCAGAGGAATGAGTTTCCAGTAACTAGGGAGTCATACAGACAGGAGGATTTTCTTTTGCTGAAAGGAAATAAATAACTTTAGGATCGCCTTCTACATTTGGTTTTAAGCAATTCTTACCCTCATGTATTATGCTCTGCTGCAGAGAAACAGCAAACAAATCCTAAGCCCTGCATAGACTTGGACCATAGATCAGGAATGTCAAATTGACATTCTGTGTCCCTGGCAAGAAAGAAAAGGAATCAGGCTGCAGGGGCTCTGGATCCTGGGGCTTGCAGAATCACAGAATGGTAGGGGATGGAAGGGACCTCTGGAGATCAAACTCACCACTTCCTTGTTAAAGTGGGGTCACCCACAGCAGGTCACACAGGAAAACATCCAGGTGGGTTTTCAAAGTCTCCAGAGAAGGAGATTCCACAACCTCTCTGAGCAGCTTGTCCCAGGGCTCTGTCATCCTGAAGTGGAAGATTTTTTTTTTTCCCTCCCTTAAGTTCAAGTGAAACCTCCTGGGTTGCAGTTTGTGCCCATTGCCCCTTGTCCTATCACTGGGCAGTGCTGGAATTAGCACCCAGCCCCATCCTCTTGTCCTCCATCCTTTAGCTCTTGCTGAGAATTGATCAGATCCCCTCTCAGGCTGTTTTTCTCCAGGCTAAACAACCCCAGGGCTCTCAGCCTCACCCCTGACAAGGATGCTTCAGGCCCCTCGGTGTCTTTGTGGCCCTCTGTTGGGTTCTGTCTTTTGTCAGTCTCTAGAATAGATATCAAATAGCAAAACCTTGGATGCCAGTGAATAGTATGCATTCACTCCCCCCAAAAATAGAGATCATAGTCCTGGAGCAAAGAACATAGAAAATAAACAGAAATATCACTGAGTAAGCTGGTTACAACATAGAGTAGTGTGATTTTTTAATAAAAACATATTAAATGTTGTTGTGCTAAAAGCAAAGATCATATTTTATATACAGGTCCTTGTTCTTTCAATCATTTGCATTTGCTGTGACGTTACAGAGCAAGGCCTCTCACTACGGACTACAGCATCCATCCTGTGTTTATTTCTTTTACAGTTGAAGTTCTGACAGCAACATGCTTTGATTTTAAAGAAAAAGTCAAGAGTAAAATCCTAGTCCCTGCTGCAGTCTAAGATTTTCTCAAAATGACAAAATTAACCAGGTTGGAAAAGACCTTTGAGATCATCAAGTCCTATGTATCAGCTAATACCATATAATTAACTAAACCATAGTACCAAGTGCCTCATCCAGTCTCCTTTTAAACACCTCCAGGGACAGGGACTCTACCACCTCCCCAGACAGCCCATTTCAATGCCAATCACTCTTGCTGTGAAGAACTTCTTCCTGACATACAACCTGAACCTCCCCTGGTGCAGTTTGAGGCTGTGTCCTCTTGTTCTGTCAGTGGTTGCATGAGAGAAGAGACCAACCCCACCTGGCTACAACCTTCTTTCAGGTAGTTGTAGAGAGCAATGAGGTCCCCCTTGTGCCTCCTCTTCTCCAGGCTAAACAACCCCAGCTTCCTCAGCCCCTCTGTGCTCCAGACCCCTCACCAACCTTGTTACCTTTTCATCTGACTTGGATACAATAAAATGATTCTCCTGCTCTTCAGAGATCTATGGGAAATTCTCACTGAAAGGTCATAGCCTGAGATCACTGATTCATAGAATGGTTTGGGTTGAAAGTGACCTTAAAGATCATCTAGTGTTTGGGGTGGCAGAAATAGAGCAGAAAATCCCTGGCTGCTGCAGAGAGACTCAACTCACTGCTCTGTGCTGTGCCCAGGCCACTGTCTGCCAAACACTGCTCAGTATTATGCAGCACCCTCAAGGAGAGGGAAACCATACTAGAAGACACTTAGGTCCTCACTCTTGTGGTGTTCCCTGGTGATATCAGTTATAGAGAGTTCTGTTGCTGTAAACCGTGGTGCCTTGGGACATGGAAGCATGCCTTGGTGTTCCTTGATACAGTGAAGTCTCCATAAAACCATAGCTGCTGGATCAGAAGGAATTAGTGCTGTTACTGGTGCTTATAGAAGACAAGTGAGGGGAAAAAGAATACTGTCCAGTCACATCAAGATCAAATCTGAAAGCTCAAACTTGCGGTCAGGTGTACATGTATGTGGGCAGCAGGTACGTGGGCTGCCTGCATGCTTCCCAGTTTCAGTCATATTAGCTCAAGCTGAAGCACATCAGCTTTGCTCCAGAGGCTTTCACTGAAAGGTCTCTGGGACTGTGCATATTCACATTTCCTCTCCAAAAGGCTGCATTGCCTTAAACTGTTCCCATTCCCTTCTAGATGTCTCTTTGATTGTGTGGATGTTTTGACGGATCATGCACCACCCTCCTCTTCTTGACCAACTACTTAATTCCCTGCTTTAAAAAAATACTTTCTTTTTCCTGAGGAGGGTCACTCCTCAGCCACGCTTATTTTGTCAACCTATACATTTACAGGACTAGGAATGGGTTTAATAAATTTAGTTTATTATAGAACCATAGAATTGTTTTGGCTGGACAAGACCCTTAAGATGGAGTCCAATCATTCTCTAACTCTACCAAGGTTGAGACTAAACCACGGCCCTTGACACCACATCTCTACCTCTTTGAAACACCTCCAGGGATTAGGGATTCAAGGACCTCTCCAGGCATTCTGTTCCAGGCTTTGAGAAGCCATTCAGTGAAGTTTCTTCTAATGTCCAACCTAAATCTCCCCTGCTGCAACTCGAGCTCATTTCCTCTCACCCTATCACTTATTACTATGGAAAAGAGACTGATCCTTGCCTAGCTCAAACCTCCTTTCAGGGAGTTGGCTCAAGTGAGACATTCTCACTCTCTAGTTTTTTTCTCTTTCGCCTCTTATTACTGCCTCTTGCCCCAGCCCACACGGTGGCTGGAGGTAACAAAGCACAGGATGCTGTAGAAAATGCCCCAGCTGACTGTTCTATACGTGCAACCAAGAAGCTTGCAGCTGCTAATAAAGGCAGAGTAGTTCACATGCTGTTTGTAGATGAAAGTTTGGAGCAAACTGCACTATCCAGCAGGTACTTGAGTACTGTGTCCAGTTCTGGGCCCCTCAATTTAGGAAGGACATTGAGGTACTTGAACGTGTCCAGAGAAGGGCAACGAGGCTGGTGAGAGGCCTGGAGCACAAGCCCTGTGAGGAGAGGCTGAGGGAGCTGGGACTGTTTAGCCTGGAGAAGAGGAGGCTCAGGGGGGACCTTATTGCTGTCTACAACTACCTGAAGGGTGGTTGTGGCCAGGAGGAGGTTACCTTCTTCTCTCAGGCAACCAGTGACAGAACAAGAAGACACAGTCTCAGGCTACGCCAGGGCAAGTTTAGGCTGGAGGTGAGGAGGAAGTTCTTCACTGAGAGAGTAATTTGTCACTGGAATGGGCTGCCCAGGGAGGTGGTGGAGTCACCGTCCCTGGAGGCGTTCAAGGCACGTTTGGACATGGCACTTAGTGCCATGGTCTAATCTTGAGGGCTGTGGTGATGGGTTGGACTTGATGATCTCTGAGGTCTCTTCCAACCCTTGTGATACTGTGATACTGTATTTCCAACTCCTCTAGATCCCAGTACAGAAGAAAAACTAGAGCTGTAATTTGTGTACTGTTTGAGGCAGTGACTTTGCATAAGGTTTTCCAAGTGAGTATTTAAGAATTCCTTTTGCAGCTTTTCTCTAGTTATTAACAGAAATAATTAAATTGAATTTCATAGTGGATTTTTTTTTTCCCCATTAACTTATCATTCTGGTAATTCTGAACTCATAATGGATTCTTTAATGAGGCTTTGTTTCTGTTGGGAACATTTAAATTTAAACTGGGGCAAATATGTCCAGTGTGCTCATGAGTAGTTAGCAGAGGTTCATTGAGAGTCCAGAACCTGCTCAATAAACAAAAGCAAGTGAGGAAATGTCACTTGTGGCTTCCAAAAGCTTCTCCTGAGGTGCTGTTGTTAGGGCAACCCATGGCTTTTGCACACTGAAGCACTCCTAGAGATACTCCCGTTGCTGGAAGAATATGTTTCAGTATTGTCCATCCAAAACTCCCAATCTTTTGGCCATACAAAGGTGTCATGCTGATGTTCATGTGCATGAGGTTCAATGAGTCAAAATGCAAGGTTGAATCAGTCCCAGATACAAATCCAGGCTGGATGTAGAGTGCTTTGAGAAAGAGACTTGGGGGTGTTTGTTGGCGAGAAGCTCTTCATGAGGCAACAGTGCCCTCATGCAGCCCAAAAGGCAGCTGTGTGCTAGGCTACATCAAGAGGACTGTGGCCAGCAGGGAAGGAGTGGGGATTCTGCCCCTTGACTCTGCTTTGCTGAGACCACACCTGCAATACTGCATTCACTTCTAGTGTCCCCAGGATAAGAAGGGCACAGAGTTGTTGGAAAGGGACTGGAGGAGACCACAAAGATGATCCAAGGGTTGAAGCATCTCTGATATGAGGACAGGCTGAGGGAGCTGGGGATGTTCAGCCTCGAGAAGAGAAGACTCCAGGGGGACCTTAGAGCTGCCTTGCAGTAGCTGAAGGGGTCCTACAGGAAGACTGCAGTACAAGAGTGATAAGACTCTGGAATAGGCTTCTTTGGGACTTTCAAGACCAGGTCAGATGAGGTATGGAACAGCTGAGTCTAGTTGAGAGGTGTCCCTGTTGGTGGCAGGGGATTTGGAGCAGATGACCTCTGAGGTCCCTTCCAACCTGAGCCATTGTTATCATTCTGTGTTTTCTTCAAGTCTTTGAAGAGCATGAGTGTGTCAGTTTTGGAATTCCCATGAAATGAAAGCTTTGAGTTTGAGTCAGAGATTTTAACACTTGGTGTCATCTTTCCAAAATAAAAGCAGGTGAAGAAGCTTAGGTGCTGGGGTTTTTTGGTTGGTGTTTTTGTTTTTTAATCTGTGCCAGGAATTATTTCGAAGTCTCTCTTATAAACTCAGATTAGAATTTTTAATCTTTTCTACTTAATGTGTTTTGCAACTTTGAGCATTAAAGTTGTAGGTAGACTGAAAAAAAAAAATTGCCAACATTTATTTGTCAATATCTTGTGATATTCTTTATCTCTTGCCTACCTGTGTTGCTGTGGATGATTAAAAATGTTCTTTACCTGCTCTGGAGGGTTCTGCCTCCAGGTAAACTTTGCCTTTTCCATTTACTCTTTATTGCTTATCTACTACAACAGAATAGGAAGGGTCCCATGTGGGCAAGAGCTCAATACACCCACAAGAGGATCTTGGAGATGGTATCTAATTGCGGTTGCATCCACGCCTGGTACAGATGTAGCCTCTAGAATGAATCCACTAGTCTGTACAGCAGTTCTTCTCCTCCAGTGCTCCCTCAGGCTAATGGCAGAGAGTGGCTTTTAGAAGCAGGCAAGTTTTTCTTGTCTGTTAAACCATTCCTTCTACCACTTTCTTTCCTGTGGGCACTGTGATGCTTCCTTCTACCCATGACAGGCACACACTTCCCTTGTGAGCCTTATTCTGCAGCCCCTGCAGCAGCAGGGCATGCCTCTCCCTGTGACATCTGTGACAGAATCAGACAGAAGGTCAGGCTCTGTACCTTGGCGCTAGTGGTAGCCACAGGCTGTATGTGGAGGTCCAACCTGTGCAGCAAAATGCATGACAAAAGAGGTGATCTTCTCAGTGCTGGTCAATAGCTAAAGGGTGGGGGGTCAAGAGGATGGGATTGGGCTCTTTCCAGTGGTGCTCAGTGACAGGAAGAGGGCCAGTGGGCACTAACCAGGAAGTTTCACTTGAACTTAAGGAGAGAATTGTTTAATTTGAAGATGCTGAAGCACTGGAGCAGGCTACCCAGAGAGGCTGTGGAGTTTCCTTTGGAGACTTTCAAAACCCACCTGGGTTTGATCCTGTGCAACCTGCTCTGGGCAGTTCTGCTTTAGGAGAGGGACTGGACTCACTGACCTCCTTGGGTCCCTTCCAGCCCTTGCCATGCTGAGATTCTGTAACAAGATAAAATTTATTATTGTTGTTGTTGTCATTATAATTATTACTGCTATTATTACTACCATTATTATTATTACTATTGTGTTTTAATTGGCTGTGGGAGATGGTGTGCACTGCTTTGGTGGAAGGATAATTTGTACCCATAAAACATCTACAGAAGAAGGGAAAATTGAAGTCACGTAAGTGAACTCTGGAGCTGCATCATTTTTGAGTCCCTAAACTTGCAAAGGGAGTATCCTGCTGAAGGAACATTTTTGTTTTGGTTAGAGGCATCAGTGATTGTCTAAGCATTCACACAAAAGTGGAGAACCAAAGACTACCCATGGAGCTGAAGGATCAGTGCCAACAAATAGCTGGTTTGACTGAAGTTAGAGCTGAAGCCAATGCCCGTGGTATCTGTGACAGAAACAGTCCAGGTGGGTGAACTCTTGGGCTAAATGTGCACAGTTTAGAGAAGTGGTTGAGTAGAATCACAGAGTGTTTGAATGTTAATTTTTTTTTTCCCCTCCGATAGTATTTTATTTCCTTGAATAGACTCTGAGACTGCTCCTCACCCTTGTAAATCTGTTGTAGCTTTGCTGTGTTTTTCCTGAATCACAGGACCTTAGATGTTGGAAGGGACCTCCAGAGATCAAGTCCAACCTCCCTGCCAAGGTAGGATTATCCAGGCATCCAGGTGGCTTTTGAATGTCTCCAGAAAAGGAGATTCAGCAACCTCTCTGGCAGGCTGTTCCAGTGCAACCTCACTGTAAAGAAATTTCTCCTTATGTTGAGGTGAAACCTTCTCTGTTTCAGTTTGTAACCGTTTCTCCTTGTCTTATTGCTGCTGACCACCAAAAAGAGATTGGTCCCAACCACTTGACACCCACCCCTCAGATATTTGTACACACTGATGAGATCTCTCAGTCCTCTCTTCCTCAGACTAAACAGCCCCAGGGCTCTCTTCATAGGGGTCGATACTCAAGTTCCCCAGTCACTCTCACGGCTCTTGGCTGGACTCTTTCTCTGATGCACATCGGAGATCCTGTTCCGAGTTGCTTCTGGCGATCTGCCCAACTTTGGTGGCCAGTTGCCATTAGGTGAGATTAACAGGCTACAATCTGAACACTCACTTTTCTTATCTCAAAAACCTCAGGTGTGCAAACAGGAAAAATAAGGAAGGTCTCTTTAGGAGAAGGGCAATGTGAAAGCAAGGAAAACGGAAAGGAAAATTCTTGCACTGCCTCCTCTGCCTAGGGATTAGGATCATCTTTTTCTGATGCAAGGTCTGAGGTGTTGTCACTGCATTGGTGATTTATTTTCTACAGCCAGCAATGCCCTGAAGCCCAACTGTCATACAGAGAAGTGCAAAAGGGTATGCAGCAGAATGGGGACCAACCAAGCCCCCTCAGGGTGCTGCAACAGTCTCATTTGCTTAGCAGTTGTGTACCCATCCATGGGTCATTAATTTTGATGGTATTTACTCTGCTAGTTTCTGCTGTCAGCTTCCCAAGAAACAGAAATGGTCCATTTAGGAGGCCACATCATGAGCCGAGTGTATATTCAGAGTTTATGGGGACAATTCTGTGCCACATTGTGCGGGGCTGTTGGACTTGATCTCTGCGAGATCTCTTCCAGCTCCAACCATCCTGTGATTTCCTCTGCTCAAGCGAGTCCGGTGGAGGGCTACAAAAATGATCCAAGGGCTGGAGCACCTTTGCTACAAGGACAGGCTGAGGGAACTAGAGGTATTTAGCCTGGAGAAGGGAAGACTCCAGGGGGACCTTAGAGCTACCTTCCAATAGCTGAAGGGATCCTACAGGAAGGCTGCAGAAGGACTTTTCATGAGGGTGTAAGGCTCTGGAACAGATTTACCAGGGAGGTTGTGGATGTCGCCTGACTGGGGGTGTTCAAGGCAAGGTCGGATGAGGCTTTGAGCAACTGAGTCTAATTGAGAGGTGTCCCTGCCTATGGTGGGGAGATTGGAGTAGATGATCTCTGAAGTCCTTTCCAAATTGAGCCATTCCAGGATCCTGTGAACGTATCTGCCTTCTTTTAGGGTATTTGTTACGTATTAATTTCCCATCACGATTTTGTTTGTTCAAAAAGATTTTCCAGTAAAAGGCTATGCAGGTGTTTTTGTGTTGTATTGTGCTGGGTTTTTTTTTTTTTCTTCTGGCATATTTGAGAGGAAAACAGATGAAGTTTGCATGCAGTCAATGCTCTTCTCAGCAGGACTCATGAATAGAAATAATTAAAAAAACCTCCTACACTGGTGTTCAATTTCAATTTAATTACCAGCCCACAGGCATTGGACAGGAGAAAGGACTGTTGAAGTCATCTTCGCTTCTGGCAATGGCAAACTTTCTGCTTATTGTACATTTTCTATGGATTTGTCCATTTTAATTACAAACCTCTAATTAGCAGCTCAAGGTAAATAAATTTGTCTAACAATATATGTTTCTCAATGAGATCTTAAATACTTTTGGTAAGTCCATCTGCACAGAAAACACTCTCTCTCCAGTAGTTGTTATTTGCAGAGCCTCATAAATAACAATCACATATTGGACCTGGACTTGGGAGAGGAATATTCCTGACCTGGATGCAGGGTAGCAGTGAAGCCAGCGATTGTGACAGGACAGAGTATGAAGGACATAGTGTCTGATGTGTGGAGTTGCTGTATTTTTGCTCTCTTGCACATGGATGAGTGAAGCTGGGCAACAGCAAAATCAAATCTCCGTGAATCCATACAAGGCTGAGAAGTTTTGCTGTGGCTAAGCAGTGCAACCCCGCTGGAAGGTGATGAGTGCAGTGCTGACATCATGGAATTGCCCTTCTACTCTTCTGGGCCCAAGAGGATGATTAAACCAGTAAATATGGTGGAAAAAGATGGGCTGTATCTGAGTGGTGCCTCTCTGGGGTAGTGTTTCCTTCTGTGCTGGAAACTAAACAATCACAAGGTCTCTCCGCATCTCTTCATATGAGAGGTGCTCCAGTCCCCTCAGCATCTTAGTGGTCCTCCGTTAGACTTTCTCTAGTAGTTTCCTGTTCCTCTTCATCTGGGGACTCCAAAACTGGACACATTGCTCTAAGTGTGGCCTCACCAGGGCAGAGTTAAAGGGGCAGGAGAACCCTCCTTAACCTGCTGACCACACTCATCTTAATCCACCCTACAAGACCATTTGCCTTCTTGGCCATAAGTGCACACTGCTGGCTCCCAACACTCCCAGATCTTTCTCTGCAGAACCACTTTTCAGTAGGACAAAACTTCACCAGTACTGGAGCGAGGAGTTATTCCCTGCTAAGAGTTGCTGGTGTGGTGACCTCAGCTCTGGCACTCCAGTGTGTGCTGTAGCAGCTCAGTTGCTGGCACTGCTGGTGGTGCTTCATTTCTGCACTCTGCACGACTCTGGAGAAAGGTTAGTGGCACAAGTGATACTGAGATGCATGACAACTGCATCGTCTCTCTCTGCAGTGTAAAACACAACATGTATGAAGTAGTCTTGGCCTCTGTTGAAGAACGAGACTCCGATTGCATTCAACTGGGACTCTTATATACCCATGACGATGCCTTATCCACACTGCCATTGGAAGTCTGCAGTAGTGCAGTGCTGCTGTGCAAAACCTGTCTTCTCTGCTGTGCTTGTTTTTCCAACTGATCTCTCCCTTAGCTCCAGAGACTTTTTGTCCCCCTTCCTTTTTTTCTTGTCTACACAAAGATCTGTCTGCTGGTGTCCTCTCACTGTGCTCTCCCCCGCTATCTATTTACAGAAGCATTGCAGATCTGGATGGTGAAGATGTCTAAAGGATTTTTCCAGTTGTGAATTCCAATAACAAGAAGGTAGAGGTCACATGATCCTTGGTAAAATTGATTACAGGGGAAAATAAAGATGCTTAGGTTAGATGCAGGCTTGATATTGGTAGTTATACCCAGAGAGGTTGTTGAGTCTCCTTCTTTGGAGACTTTCAAAACCCACCTGGATGCATTCCTGTGTGACCTGCCCTAGGTTGTCCTGCTCTGCCAGGAGGATTGGACTGGGTGATCTCGAGAGGTCCCTTCCAATCCCTGCCATTCTGTGATTCTCCTTATGAAATGCATGATTTGATGTAGTATCTATGCCAGTTGTGAATGCTGCAGTATGTTACTGAACTGGATGGTCTTCCGAGGTCCCTTTCAGCCCCTGGCATTCTGTGATTTGTGATAATATGCATCTCTCCTTTCTCCTCCTGTATTTCCACCTCTCCAGAATAAAACGAAGTTCCACTTCATCAGTCCATGAAGGAAAGTGGGCTTGTGAACTGAACTCCCTGTTTCACCTCACCCTTAAGAAGTCTGGCATGTTCTCGTGGCTGAGAGGAGTGAGAGAGCAAGGAGATGGGGACTGGATAGAGGCAAATGTTTGAGGAGACAGTTTGGGTAAAGAATCAAATATTGAGAGTCTCTGTCAATGCAAAGATTAGATTGGGATCAGGCTGTTTTCTCAGTAAGCATGATGAAAACGTGGCTCATTTAGTGTGAAACAAACTGGAAATGACAGGCAACTGCAACGCCAGAGTGTACATCTGCCTGCCTCCAGTCAGCGAATCCTGAGCTCTGCAGGTGGAAGTGTGCCTGTATGTGAGCCTTGGGAGCTGCTTTATTGTTGGAGGTTTAAGAACTAGAGAGTTGAAAAATCCTCCAGGGGCTGGACAGTGCAGGAAGCAGACCCAGGAAATTGTAATGTTGTTATTCAAGCCCATAATTCCGTGATCTCTCTTTAAGCTGGCAGTAAGGCCAGCTCAGTCTCCTTTTCTCCCACCTGCCTGCTCTCGCTGGCAGGAGCCTCTTGTCTGGTGCCATGAGGATGTTAGGCCTGTCTGTGGCCCGTTTGTAGCCTGCAGAGGCCTGTTTAGGCCTAAGTGCAACAGAGACACTTGGGGAGTGAAGAGGAGCATTGGGGATCGTGATTTAGGCAGGCTGGGGAAAGGTTTAAGGAAGTTTTTGTGTATCCTGTATATGTATTAGGTGATAAGGATTCATCTGTTCTGCATTTTTCTGTATTTTTTTAAATATAATTGTGTATTTCTGTCCAGTCCAACAAGAGCCTTTTATGGGAAGTAAAATTACACCCATCCTCTCTTTAAACCACAACACTTATTGGGCAGGAGAAGAGGGGAGATGTGTTGCCAGCAAGTACAAACCCAAGTGGCTTCTGATTCATTTGCAGCTGGCACCCACGCTCCCTGTTATTCCCAATCCTGTGTTCTTTCATTTCATGGACAATGTGAATTCCTAGTAACAAAGAAAGCTTTCAGGATGCTTCATTAGCAGAAGTGAAGGTGGAAGCAGTAAAAAAAAAATCACCTCATTCGTGGGTTTTGTTTGGCTGGTAAAAAGACAAACAAACAATTATTGCTAGTTAGAATAGCAACAAGCCTTCCTCTTCCTCCAAGCTCTTGAGAATGAAGAAAATAAATGTTCTGTGGTCAAAACTGCTGTGATTTGGGTTTGAAAATGTTTTGACTTATAAAAAGGATTTTTCAAATGAAGGAGTCTTAGCAAATGGGCAGAAGTGGCCCATCTCATTTTTGTGTGCAAACAGGCTGCATGGAACTGTGAGGTGGAGTGGATACTTTGGCTTGTTCTTTCATTTTTTATTTTAATTGAAAGTGAAAAGCAAAATGAGATTTGAAAATGTCTCACAGAATCACATAATGTCAGGGGTTGGAAGGGTCCTCCAGAGATTGTTGAGTCCAACCTCCCCACCAAAAGCAGGAACACCCAGGGTAGTCCACACACAAATGTATCCAGGCATTCCACTGTAAGTAAAGAACAATGAATTGCCAGGTACAATCTGATAGATGAGGATGCTCTTATTAAAAAGAGGTAATCAAACTCTTGGAAGATTTTAATGAAATCCAGTTTGGGTTTTTTTTGTGTGTGTGGTTTTTTCTTTTCTCCTTAAAGCTACTAAAATTAAAAGGGGAAAAAGACCCAACCTCAAAATATTCTGTTAATTGTAAAGCTAAATAATGGCTCAGATTGGAGGAGACCTCAGAGATCACCTGCTCTAATCCCCCCCACCATGGGCAGGGCTCTCAACTAGACTCCACTGCTCAGGACCTTATCCAACCTGACTTTGAACACCCCCAGGCAGGAGGCATCCACAACCTCTCTGGGCAACCTATTCCAGAGTCTCACCACCCCTGTACTGAAGAACGTCTTCCTAAGATCCAGTCTAACCCTGCTCTCACTCAGCTTCAAAGCATACCCCCTTCTCCTGTCTCTAGATACCCCCATGAAAAGTCCCTCTGGAGCCATAGGATCCCTTCAGGCATTGGAAAGCATCTCCAAGGGCCCCCTGGAGTCCTCTCCAGGCTGAGGAACCCCAGCTCCCTCAGCCTATCCTCATAGCAGAGGTGCTCCAGCCCTTGCATCATCTTTGTGACCCTCCTCTGGACTCACTCCAATAATTCTGTCTCCTTCTTGAGCTGGAGGCAATATTGGAGGTGGGGTCTCAGAGCTGGTGTCAGTTTGTGGGCTCTGATGATGTGCAGGATACGCAAGAAATGTCTGGTAGCTAGAGAAGGTCAACCACTGCTTTCCCTTGCAGATCAAAAGTTCAGAGGTTAGGAGGACTTTTCACAGCAGCACATCATCAACCTCCAAGTACTCACCCAGACAGTGGGAGCGCTCTGCTGCAGGAAGGCCCTTTCTTAGCAGTTTCACTGGGATAGGATGATTGCTTTCTGTGCTTACATTGGAACAAAGAAGTCGCCAGCAGTACTTTGGCCAGTCACAAAAAGGTAATCTTGTTTTCTCATGTGAGGCAGTAAATCTGTTTGGGCTAAGAACCAGTGCTTGTAGCATTTCTTTTGTGCTTGCCAGACAGTGCTGTGCTGCTGCCTTCCTTGAACATGGCCCTGAATGCTGCTGTTCCTGACTGCCACCGGGGTCTTTGTTGTGCTGGTTACCTGTGATGCTCCAAGCTGGTGGCTGTCATGCAGTGAAACACTTGTGCCCTGAGCAGTGCCTGTTTTTCTAGACAATTCCTGCTCATCACAGCTTGCCTTTTGCTTTTTTCAGCATTACTCCCCCATTACTTTCCCTTTGGAGATAAAGATCCTGCTCCACATCTGCCAGCTCTGCCTTGCAGTCACCCATTTATTCTTCTGTGTGGCTTCCCAGAGAGTGTTCAGCTACCCCTCAGTTTTATTTTCAATTTCCTGTTAGCTGTGTCCCGAAGACTGCAAGCAAGTAAATATTTCCCTACCTTGTGGAAACAACCTTTTAAATCCATATTTGAATCTCCAGTAAACAGTCAGCTCTGATGCCATGAAAGCTCTCTTGATATATGTGATTGCTCGGTTTCTGCAAGGTCTCATATATCCTGTGAAGAATTTAGCTCAGGTTTCTTACAGGTGTTGCCAGTTATGCTGCCCCAGATTACTTAGCTGTGTGCTTTATGGAAATACATCTTAAAAAAATAGAGGCAATCTTCTGCAGCAGTCTGTTGCCAATATGCTGGGCTTAATAAGCAAAGTTATGTTTGTCTGGGGGACTTTTTCACAAAGCATAATTGAGGGTGACAGCTTGGTTATGAGAAGCTTGATGTATACATCAGTTTAAAAGCTTGTCACCTACTTGATGCATTAATTCAAGCCCTCTGTGCCAGGCAGAGCTCCTGTTCCAGGCAAAGCATATGGTCTGTCACTTAGCACAGGACACGTCTGCAGCTTGCTGTGTCTGCAAGCCTACCGCCCCTGAATGCCAATGCACGGCCTGCCCTGCAAAAGCCAGCACCAATTTATTACCCTTCACAGGGCTCCACTCTATTGTTGGCACTATTTATAGCTTAAAGATGGGAAAAGATGCTCAGAGTTTAGCCCACAGCTCTCCTTTACTATCCCTTGAATTTTCCCTGTGAGAAATGACTTCCATTCATCCAGCAGCGGAAATAATATTCACAGGAGCATAAATGTGTGTTCTCGTCTGTCTCTGTAACAGGCCTGTTGACAAGGCTCATAACTTGCTAGACAATCCTCTGTGCTTACTGGGTGCTGGGCTGCATTTTATAAAGATTGCATAATTCATCAGGGCTAACCAGGCTCTAGCCAGGTCAGAATGAACTGAGATAAAACCCAAACTGAGATTGAGCTCTAGGGAAAGAACTCTTCGCTTAGGGTTTTGGTCAGAGAAGCAGCATTTGTGATCAGGGTCATGCATGTGGGAAAGATTTGCTCTTTGGCACATGAAAATAAGGTCTAAAGTCTTCTCATAAATTGCACTAGAATTGGATAATTGCTGGATGCTTGTACTCTGAAATGTCTGCAGTTGCCCAAGCATGTGCACATCAGATTAGTGTCTCTGGATTGAATTAACTAGACTGAAGACTGAAAGGAATGTGTTCAAATCTCCCTTCTGAACTCAAATACCACTCAACTCAGGAATGAACTATGACTATTTATGAAGTAGGTGACCTCTAAGGTCCCTTCCAACCTAAACTATTCTATGATTCTATTTACACATTTACTCAACTCACAAACAAGTTTTCCCTTCCCATAGAAATATAGCAATTGAAAAAAAGGTATCTCTAAATCATAGTGACAAGTTATAGGACACAAGGAAAAGGCCTCAAGTTGCACAAGAGGAGGTTTAGGTTGGACATTAGGAGAAATTTTTGCTCCAAAAGAGTTCTCAAATCTTGGCACAGGCTGCTCAGGGAGGTGGTTGAATCCCCATCCCTGGAGGTGTTTCAAAGAGGCAGAATTATGGTGCTGAGGGCTATGGTTTAGCACCAGCCATGGTAGAGCTAGGGAATGGTTGGAGTCAATGTGTTAGAGGTTTAATCTGGCCAAAACAATTCAGTGAGTGTAAAACACTGAGTGCAAAATACTGTCTTTGAACATCCATTTCCATTCTGGGTTGTGGCTCAGCACCAATCACCTTACTCCATTCCTTTACAGTCTGCAGCTCCTGGTATGGATGTGCTTGCTTTGTTTTCATACCCTGATTAGCAGATGTCAGCAGCAGGGTGTGGATGTCTGCATTCACACAAATCCTGGAACATTTGCTAATGTGTTAGGTATTCACTTTATCATTTGTTTCTTTTTCTTGATGGTTGTCACCATTGACTTGAGAAGCAGGAAAGGTATGTCATGACTTGGGTGAAAGATTGCCCACCAGCCTGCTTAGTGCTAAATCCTAGGGTGAGAAGTTATGAAATATGAATAGGAGATGTTTTATCCAGCTTTGGGAACAAGAGTGTTTCGAGACTGCTTGAAGAGGCAGCCTTCAGGCAGCATGGATGGAGATTTTGCACAGAAATGCCTCTCCCTGGCCACTCCTGTGCCTCAGTGAAGCAGTCAGGTAGGCAGTGAAGGAAGATTCAGTGTGATGATGAGTGCTGTCCTTAGCAATGGATGAGAAATATCTTGTTGGTATCTGAATTTAGATATCAATACTGTGAACATTTCCATGCTCTTTCGCTCTCCTGTAGTTCTGCAAAGCATGTAAAGAAGGAGAGAAATCATAGAGGACCCCAGGTTGGAAGGGACCTCAGAGATCACCTACTCCAACCTCCCTGCCACAGGCAGGGACCCATCTCAACTAGACTCAGCTGGTCAAGACCTCATCCAACCTGGCCTTGAACATCCCCAGGCAGGAGCCATCCACAACCTCCCTGGACAGCCTGTTCCAGAGTCTCACCACCCTTTTACTGAAGAACTTCCTAAGATCCAGTGTAACTCTGCTCTCCCTCAGTTTCAAACCATTCCCCTGTCTCTAGACACCCTCGTGAAAGGTCCCTCTGCAGACTTCCTGTAGGATCCCGTCAGGATCTGAGCTCTGAGGTCCCCCTGGAGTCTTCTCTTCTCACATAAGTGACACAGAAGAGGCACAGAAGTGAAAGAGGACACCTCTATGACCTCAATAAGATAAGGAAATCTGAAGAGCATGCAGTGGCTTCGCTGTCCCTGAAAGAGGCCTTGGAAGGGTTGTGCAGAGCTGTGGCAGTGATACTGAAAAACAGACTTGTAGAAAAGCACAGAATCATTGCAAAAGAGGTGCCAAGGCCAGGACTGCGGCACAAAATGTACAGAGAGAAGATTTTTTGGTGTGGCTTTCTTCAGTGTTGGACTATCTGTTTTTGCATGCTAAGGGAGGTGAGCAGAGCAGGGCTGTGATGCAGATGCCTCTCGTTCTGTGAGGGATGTATCTGATGTCGCCTGTTTGCAGCTAACAAAATCAGCAGCCTTGCCAGCGACAGCATTTATGGCGAGCAGTTTAACATATGTTCTGATTAATGCTCATTTTGCCCCGGGCTTTCTCTTCTCTCTCTTTTAAAGAATGTGACAAATAAACCTCAGCTCTGTAGGTTTTGGCTTTGCAGGCTGCTGCACTGGGGAGAAGTTCTTCTGGAAGCTGTGGGAGATGAACACATTTCTGACCGCAGAAGAGTGGTGGTGTATGCAGGGATTAGGAAGTGGCCTGAGCCATCAGAACTAATGTAGATGGTCCTTATAGCTCTTAAAGGCACTCTGCTTGGCTATGACTCTGGCTGCCTTTTTAAGTTACTGAGTTTACTGTTCATAGAATCAACCAGGTTGGAAGAGACCTCCAAGATCCTCTAGTCCAACCTATCACCCAGCTCTATCCAATCAACTAGACAATGGCAGTAACTGCCTCATCCAGGCTTTTCTTGAACATCTCCAGGGAGGATGACTCCACCACCTCCCTGGGCAGCCCATTCTAATGCCAGTCACTCTCTCTGTCAAGAACTTCCTCCTAATATCCAACCTGTACCTCCCCTGTCACAACTTGAGACTGTGTTCACTTGTTCTATTGCTGGTTGCCTGGGAGAAGAGACCAACCCCACCTGGCTACACCTGCCTTTCAGGTAGCTGTAGACAACAATGAGGTCACCCCTGAACCTCCTCTTTTCCAGGTTAGTGTTGACATTAGCCAGAACAGGTCATAGAATCACGGAAACATTTTGGATGCAAAAGCCAGACCAACCATTCTGTAATTCTGCCAAGCCTGGGACTAAACCATGGCACTCAGCACCACATCTCTGCATCTTTGAAATACCTCCAGAGGATTCAACTGCTTCCCTGGGCAGCCTGTTCCAATGTTAGAGAACCCTTTTAGTGAAGAAAGTTCTTCTGATATACAACCTAAACCTCCCCTTGTGCCACTTGAGACCATTTCCTCTTGTCCTTTCAATTATTCCTAGGAGAAGAGACCAACTCCCACCTGACTGCAACCCTCTTTCAGGGAGCTGTAGAGAGCAGTGATGTCTCTCCTCAGCTGCTTTTTTTCCAGACTATAAACAACCCCAGTTCCCTTAGCTGCTCCTCATCAGCCCTGGTCTTCAGACCCTTCATCAACTTCATTTCTCTTCTCTTGAACTGCTCCAGCCCCTCCATGTTCTTCTTGGAGTGCAAGCCTGGGAACTGAACCCAAGGTGTGGCCTCATTAGTGCTGAGTACATGGGCACGGTCACTGCCCTGCTTTTTCTGGTCACAAAACCCCGGGATGGTCTGGATTAGAAGGGCTATCCAGAGGTCATCCAGTCCAACCACCTCTGCAGTCAGCAGGGACATCCTCAACTAGATCAAGTTGCCCAGGGCCCCGTCAAGCCTGACCTTGATTATCTCCAGGAATGGGGCCCCAACCACCTCCCTGGACAACCTGTTCCAGTGTTCCACCACCCTCATAGTAAAGAATCTGTTCCAAACATCCAATCTAAATCTGCCCTTCTTTAGTTTGAAGCCATTGCCCCTTGATCTCTCACTTCAGGCCTTTGTAAACAGTGTCTCTCCATACTTCCTGTCTACCTCCTTCAGGTACTGGATGTCTGCTATTAGGTTTCTCTGGAGCCTTCTCTTCTTTGGGCTGCACAACCCCAGCTCCCTCATAGCAGAGGTGCTCTAACCCCCTGATCATTTTCGTGACCTCCTCTGGACCTGCTCCATCAGATCTTTCCTGTATTGAGGGCTCCAGATCTGGATGCAGTACTCAAAATAGTTACTGAAAGTAGTTTTTCTCTCTCTCTATTTCTGCTCTCAGATGGGTCAGCCAGAAGATGTCTTTGTACTGCCACTAACTCAGCTGAAGCCTTAAGACAACAAAAATGTCAGCATTTAAATCTACCCTTCAGTCACCAACTCCTGCCAGCATCCATTGCACTCTCACCTGAGCTACAAACGCTTCTGAAGTCTGCACTTACTAATATGCCTCAGAAAACACTTTCTTACTCTAGGAACTACTCAGTGTTAAAGATGCTAATTGTGTGTTAATTTCACAGTGACAGATGTGAGCATACTCAAGGGTGCAGTGCCTGTGCACTGGGGATGAATTTGAGGCTCTGAACTTGTTTCTCAGGTCATGCAGGATATAGTGCAGGTTGTGCAGAATTTAGTGCCTATGAATTTAATTCTGTAATGGTTTGAGACTATTCTGTTAGGTCTGAGCAGTGGATGGGAGTCAACACAAACTCCTCAGGAACCTCTCAGAGGAGCCAAATGAGTACTTGAGTGTTGCTTCCCAAATAAAACTGTCCTTGGGCCTGTGTATGTGCTATAATAAGACATATGTATTTGAGAGTGACTTATTCAGTGAACAAGAAGAGTAGGAGTTTTAGGATGGAAACATGAAAGAAGCAACCTTGTAGAAATAGATGCCAAGCATTAGCTCTGTTTTCCCCTCAGTTAATTCTATTAGTAAAAAAACACTATTTAGTATTGCTCATGAATGCGGGGGGGTTTGGAGTGGGGAGAGGGGGAAGCTAATCAAATCTTTGGTGACTAATGTGTCTAGATTTATTCAGCATGGAATAAATAATAAAAAAATACTGCAGGAGAAGCTCTGCTCTGCAGTGCCACTGATTACAGTAGGGCTTTGTGAGAGAAAAATCAGTGTAAAATTAAAGCCCTTAGATTTATAAAGTGCTCTTTGATCATCAGGCCTCTGCATCGAAGAAGTCTCACAATATCTAAAACACAATAAAAAATTCCTATTGAAAATATTCTCCAGGGCTGTTACAATGATTTGCTCAGGGCTGCAGATCAGAGGAACCAAGAAGCAACATTCAGTTCACTTTTAAGTGCTCTGGCTGTGATTGTCTCTAACATGCTTGACCAATACTCCTAGAGAAGGGTAAAAATAAGTGTGAGTAGAAAACTGTTGTGAGAAAACCAGTGGGCTGCTTCCATTGGTGCATCTCGATGCCCCAAGTGCTAATGTGAAGTCATCATTGCTTTTAGGATATTACATTGGGTTAACATCCATGGCTGTTTCAGCCCAGCTGACCCATTTTGGAACCCGTATAGTCTGTATTTGGCTCCATCCATGGAAAGTGTTCAAGGCCAAGTAGAACAGAACTTTGAGCCACGAGAAGATGTCCCTTGCCGGCTGCAGGGGATGTTGGACTAGGTGACTAGTTTAGATGTCCTTTCTAACCTGGAGGCACTGATGGCTCTAATAGTTAGTTTGCAATTTGCTCTGTGCTGTTTCTCTGCAGTTTAGCAGGAGTTAAATCTTGTCTGGGCTGTCTGAGCACACTGGGTTGTAAACACAGCAGTCCCTTATCTGCTGAAAGTTAGGATAGAAAGCAGTTGCGCTTCTGTAGCTGTTGCTTGAAGACAGGCTGGATCTTGGACAGCAGGTGCTGTATCTCCTGCCAAACATTCTGATCGTGGTGCTACCTTGCTGATCTCCTGATTGTGTCCTCTTGTTTGTTCAAGTCCAATTAGCGCGTTGTCAGCATTAAAGCGACAAATCCCTACAGATTCCCTGCTGTGCACGTCCTGCAGGTATCATCATTCATGGGTAGCATTAAGACAGACAATGTTTGTAAAACACTTACTGTAAAGACAGCAGCACCCTTTGGAAGGCCTTTGGATGCAAGTACAGTGAAGTTCTGATCGAGGTTAGTGCAGGGATAAATAAGGACATGGCAGGTGGCCAAGTGAAGATAGATTTCATAGACTCACAGAATGGGTTGGGTTGGAAGGGACCTTAAAGACCCAGTCCCCCTGCCATGGGCAGGGGTACCTCCCACTAGACCAGGTGACTCAAGGCACCACTCAGCCTGGCCTTCATCACCTCTGAGGTTGAGGGCTCCACAATGTCTCTGGGTAACTTGTTCCAGTGTCTCAAGGCTCTCGTGATAAATAATTTCTTTCTAATGGCTAATCTAAATCCAGCTTCTTCCAGTTCGAAGCCATCACCTCTCATCTTCTCACTATATTTCTTTTATGAAATGTTGCTCTCTAGTTCTCCTGCACCCCCCTTCAGCTACTGGAAGGCTGCTCCAGGGTTTCCCTGAAGACATCTCTTCTCCAGGCTGAACAGCTCCAACTTTCTCAGCCCATCCTCATGGGGGAGGTTCTCCAGCTCTCAGATCATCTTCCTGGCCTCCTCTGGACCCTCTCCAACAGTTTCAAGTTCTCCTTGCATTGGGGGCCCCACACAGTACTCCAGGTGGGGTCTCAGAAGAGCAGGGGAGCAGAATCCCTTGTGTGTCCTGCTATTCTCCCTGCTTTGGATGCAGCCCAGCACACAGCTGCCTTCTGGGCTGCCAGCGACCATTGCTGGCTTGTGGGCAGTTTGTCAGCAGCTGACATCCCCAAGTGCTTCTCCTCAGGACTGCTCTCTGTCCAGTCTTCACTCAACCTGTGTTTGTGTTTGGATCTAAGGTGGTTCTGTAGTGGTGGAAGGGGATTTGATTTGATTTGATGTTTAGAGAAAAGAGTCTTGTAACCATCAGGTGCTTCTTGGTCATTCTGCTAGGGATACACAGGAGACCTTGAGGATGATTGTGAAGAAGGTGACAGCTCTGCTTCTGCTCTGCCATTAGCAGGTGATTTGTATACACAGCACGCCTGGCACTGACACACACACTTACAGGATGATATATTTACGTCTGAGCTTTATCCAAGGTTTAAAAATAACATTGAAGCCTCACTTTGTAATGGTGACAACCTGGACAAGTATAAACAGCTACAGATGAGAATATTTCTGATCTGATGCTCCATCAAGCACCACTGCATGAAGAAGAAGGGAAGAGAGGCAGGCCTCAGACATTCTCATTGCATCTCTCATTTCTCTTTGTCCTATCAGCTAGTGCTGTAAGTTGTGGCACAGACCCAAGCTGCAGGTAATTTCTCCTGTCATGAGAAACCTCTGGAGAAAAATATCTGTTTGTGACAGCCAGTCTGTGCTCTTCAGTGCAGGTTCACCCGGTGTACATCACATACTAGTGTGAAGTCGGTCCTCCTTTGTGTTGTTTTCTGACAGGAAATCTACTTGTGTCCTGGAATCATGGAATTGTTTGGGTTGGAAAAGCTCATCCAGTCCAACCTTTCTCTTGACTCTACCAAGGCTGGTGCTAAACTGCATCCGTCAGCACCACATCTCTGCCTCTTTGAAACACCTCCAGGGATGGGAATTCAGCCACCTCCCAGGGCAGCCTGTGCCAGGGTTCAAGAACCCCTTGAGCAAGAAATCTCTTTCAATATCCAACCTAAACCTCTGGTGCAACCTGAGGCCATTTCCTCTAGACCTGTCATGTTCGAAGCATCATAGAGTAACTATTTAATCTCTTCCATTGTTTATTTTTTAATAATCTCCATCTGTTTGGAAAGGTAATCACTCAGCTGTGCATCTGCCCAACTGTGAGGATCACACAAACCACCTGAGAGCAAGCAGAAAAGAAGCTTTTCACCTGTAGAGAAGAGGAATGGGGGCAGGAAACAACATAGTGGAGAGGTTTCTCCTTGTGTTGTTTCAGGTGACTTTTTAGAGCCCCTTTGGAACGATGTCACACTGTGGGCTGATGTTCAGCAGGCTGGCAGGTAGTGATAGGACTAGGGGGGGTGAAACAAAATTAGAAGTGGGTAGAGTCAGATTGGATGTTAAGAAGTTCTTCACCGTGAGGGTGGTGAGACACAGCAGGAAGTTACCCAGGGAGGTGGTGGAGGCCCCATACCTAGAGGTTTTTAAGGCCAGACTGGATGAGGCTCTGGGCAACCTGATCTAGTGTGAGGTGTCCGTGTCCATGGCAGGGGAGTTGCAACTGGATGAGCCTTGAGATCCCTTCCAACCCTGCCAATTCTGTGATTCCGTGCAGCTGTGTTCACTGTCACGGCTGGTACAGCTGACTAAGGCATTATTCCTCACCTTGTTCTTTTTATTCCATGCTTTTCCCATCCTCTTGGGTGTCATAACTTATTTTTATTACACCTTATTTTATTGTTTTCAGGCTATTTGAAGTTGCGGCATAGGAATTTTTATGTAAACATGAGGAGGGATTTTTTCACTGTGAGGGTGACAGAACACTGGAAGAGGCTGCCACGGGAGGTTGTGGAATTGCCCTCTCTGAAGATATTCAAGACCTGCCTGGATGTGTTCCTGTGTGATGTGGTAGAGATGATCCTCCTCCGACAGGGGGGTTGGGCTGGATGAACTTTCAAGATCCTTTCCAACTCCTGACATTCTGTATTCTGTGATTATTTCTCTCTCAAGAACACTTCGAACCCTGAACCAGTGGTCTGAGTGCTTGCAAAACTCTTGATGACCTGCACAAAATCTCTTTACTTTTGCAGTCCTGGTTACTAATGGAAGTTTTGAACAGAGCAATCCTAGAACATGTTCCTAGGATGCAATAATCCCTTGATTTGACACAAAACTGTTGATACTTGGATTGCTCTGGTGGCTCTGCAGCTGTGTTTCATGAAGTTCTGTGGAGGGACAGCATCCATTTCTTCTGAAGAGCTTGCAGTGGGCAATGTAACTCGGTGATTTTATATATGTAGAGTTTGCAGGCTGCTCCTGTCTCTTGTAAGAAATGGTTATTGATCCAGGAGGGAAGAAAACTTGGCACTCATTGGCTGTGGTGGCTTTACTTAGGCTGGTTAGGCAGTGTGGTTTCTGCCATCTTTAACCAGCTCATTCAAGTCAAGCAGTTAGGCAGCCATTTTTCTTTTTCCATTTTCTGTAGCCCTGTCAGAGAATGAATCTGAGCTTGGTTGGTACAAATTGCTTTTGACAAATCCATCTCTCAATGTAGTGTTTTATGATGCTTTTAAATGCTTCACACACTGCTTCCTTACTCATTTCCTTGAGTACCTTTGTAGCTTCACTATTCTAATCTCCAATTCCCAAGGTTCCCTCTGAAATTTCATATTGCATTTGCTCTTCATAGGCATAATGACTTCAACTGGTGAGCAAGTGTATCTGGGAAATGTTTATTTTTATATGTGTTTACAAGGAAATAACAGAAATGGGAAAAAGTAAACCAAGAAGAAAAGTATTNGTTTAGTCTGGAGAAGAGGAGGCTGAGGGGAGAGCTCATTGCTCTCTACAGCTTCCTGGGAGGAGGCTGGAGCCAAGTAGAGATTGGTCTCTTCTCCTTAGTAACAAGTGATAGGATGAGAGGAAATGGCTTCCAGTTGCACCAGGGTAGATGTAGATGGAATACAAGAATAAACTTTTTGACTTCTCAAAGGCTGAACAGCTGGAAGTGTTCAGCCTGGAGAAAAAAAGACTCCAGAGGGATCTTGGAGCTGCCTTCCAATAGCTGAGGGGGATCCTACAGGAAGGCTGCAGAGAGACTAGACACCCTCATAAAAAGAGACAGGAGAAGGGGGAATGGTTTGAAGCCGAGAGAGAGCAGGGTTAGACTGGATCAGGAAAAAGTCCTTTGGTAGGAGTGTGGTGAGACTCTGGATTAGGCTGCCCAGGAAGGTTGTGGATGCCTCCTTGGGAGTGTTCAAGACCAGATTGGATGAAGCCTTGAGCAACCAAGCCTGGTTAAGAGGTATCCCTGCCCGGGAAGTTGGAGTAGGTGATCTCTGAGGTCCCTTCCTACCTGAGCCATTCTAGGATTCTATTATTTTTCTCTGCTATATTCCCAGCTATTGCTCTGAGGTCTAGTCCAGGTAGTCACAGTCCTAGCTATGTTGAAGTCACAGTTGCTGGTTTTGCTTTCAGCACTGTGTGGATATGTTCTTACTGCACCTAGCTGCACAGCTTTCATAGACAAAGCACTTCTCTCCTTCCTGTGTTAGGGAATGTGCTAGACAGGTGCCTCCCACTCATCACCATTTCATGGTGGCCCGCAGCTGGTTTTTGTTCTCAGCAGGCTTCTGGTGTCATTGCTGCTCAGTTTCTGTCTTCTGCTAAGATCAGGGATCCTCCTGAGCCATGTCATCTCTATCATTGCAAGTCGATATCCATTTGCTTGCTTCAAGGTCCACATCTCTTCCCCACACAAGGCCAGAGTGTCGTTGCTGAAGCAGGATCACCCACCCCAGCCAGCTGCTGGTGCTCCCAGAGCACCTAAGTCCTAAGGGCAATCAATGGCAATTTGCCCACCTCATTATCTGCTGCTTTAAACCCCAATCAGCTGCAATGAGCTGCTTTCTCTTGTGTAGTGTGACAGAAATAAAATCTTAGTGGTGATCCAGCTTCAGACTTTTCTCTCCATCTCTGTCCCTTTCTAGATCATTCAGAAAGCAGGTAAGCAGCACTGTTCCTGTGGGATTTGCTCCTGGCTAGCCTGCTCTGGCAGGGCAGTTAGACTGGATGGGCTTCAGAGATCCCTTCCAAGCCCCACCACTCTTCTGTGAAATGCTAAAACCAGCCAACTTGTTATTTTCTTCCTTTAATCCACACAGCTGAACAGTGCAGAAAGCAGTGCTGGGTGCAGACCTCCTAAACTCTTAGTTTATTCAGTGTGATTTATCTTGGGTTACTGATGAACATTTCTAGCTCTGCTTGCAAGCACGTTTCATGTTCTTCATAGAACCATAGAATTGTTTTGGTTGGAAAAAGCTCTCTAAGATCCTCAAACCCAACACCACTATGGCTACTAAACCATGTTCCCAAGTGCCATGGCCACATGTTTTTTTGAACACCTTCCCTTGGTGACTCCACCACCTCCCTGCACAGTCTGTTCCAACGTCTGACTTACACAGTTCTTTTGTGTTGGGTCCTCGCCTGTTCACAGGAGGATTTTCATTTTGGGAATAGCTTGGAAGAAAAGCATCAATATGGAAAAGGAATTACACATTAACCAAGGTTTAAGAGTGTTTTTTCTTTTCCCTCAACTCAGTTTCTTCAACACCTGAGGAGCAGTGCTCAGCAGGAGTGAGTATAACAAATGTTTCAGCAGCGAAGGAATGGAAGAGCACGTGGGCTCAGCTGCGTGGACTAATTTGCCCTGTTGGCAGCTTTGATTAGGAATCATTGACAGGAGCTTTCTGAGTTCCTGAGGGATATGGTTCATGGGCTGCTGGCTGAAATCTGTATTCATTTTGACTGTACAAGCCTGGGCTCTCAGGGGATTGTCTCACCTTGGTGAGTTTGATAGGATTGCTGATAAAAAAACCCCGTCAGTGACTGCCAGATGCCTCAAGATAGACCTGCCACTCATCCACAGATACAGTGCAGCTGCCTCCCAGGGACTGTGGCCTTGCTGAATAAATAGTGCTGGGAAGTCTAGGTTTGAAGATAGCATTTTTATGTTGGAAACTGTACCGTGGGTGTTGACAGAAGTGGCAGATGGCTTGAATTTAAGCTGTGACTGAGTAGCTTTAGATTAGATATTAGGAAAGACTTTTTCCCAGCAAAAGTGGTCAGGCATTGAAATGGGCTGCCCAGGGAGGTGCTGGAGTCACCAACCGTGGATGTGTTTAAAGGTTGTTTGGATGTGATGCTTGGGGATATGGTTTAGGGTGCACCTTGTAGAGTAGGGTTCTCGGTGGGACTTGGTGATCTGAGGGGCTTTTCCAACCTGAATGTTTCTGTGATTTTTGTGATTCTGTGTACTGTCCTTACCTTCCACTGGCCCCTCACATATTCAAAGTGCTTTTGTAGTTGATTTTAAACCATCCACTGTCCATATGGAAAGGATACCTTGCTTCCATCCCTTTGCTCTTGTGCACCATTAATTTAGGATAGTTTTGGGCAGTGTTACGTTTCGATTGGCAGAGGGCAGTTAAAGGCAGGACCTTTTCACAATGACCAGGAGGTGCATAGGTCTGCCTAGAGATCTGTTGTACAATCTTGGAGCAACCCTGCAGAGGATGAAGTTCCTTCTGAATGAGCAAATGCTGTCACAAAATGGAAGACTTCTGTCTGGGCTCTGATTCTGAAAAATTCATCCTAGAACTGCCATACATGACTTTAAAAAAAAAATATTTTAATTTGTATTTTATTTGTTTTCAGAGTGATTTTTTTATGTTCATGTGAAATAGAATCACAGTATGGCTTGGGTTGGAAAGGACCTAAATGATCATCCAATTCCAACCCCCTGCCACAGGCAGGGACACCTTCTGCTAGCCCAGGTTGTTCCAGGCCTCATCCAACCTGGTCTCGAAAACCTTGAGGGAGGGGTCATCCACAACCTTCCTGGACAGCCTCTTTCACTGTCTTCCCACCCTCAGTGTCAAGAATGTCTTCCTAATCTCCAGTTTAAACTTACCCTCTTCCAGCTCAAAGCCATTGCCCCTTGTCCTGCCACACGTACCCAGTGTGCGTGTCTGCGCAAATGCTCTGTACACAGAGCGTTCAAACCAAGCTGGATGGTGTTTTAAAGTTGCTTCCATAAATATGCCTGGTCTATACCTTTGGCATGTAAACCAGAGATTTCTTTTCATCATCAGTTTCTAAAGACTAACTGGAGTAGGATGTATGCCTTGGGTTTGGCTGGTCTTAATTGTTTTGTGATTTCTAGGCATGATGGTGGAACTCTCTTGGCTAAGTCAACAGTAGGCAGGGTTTTCTTTTTTGTTCCTCTTCTCTTTCATTCTCCCTCCTCCCCAAGAGAACAGCGAGGAGAAAGAATATTTTTCATTTAGTCTTTAAGATATGGAGGTTGCTAACTTTTTATGCCACTGAGGTCATATCAAGACTTCATTGGAAACACGGAGGAAATTAAACTGTAAGGGTTTTATAGCAGGAGATCCAACATTCGACACAGCAGCACCATTCATAAAACTCCCTCATTTGCCAAGTGCTCTCATCCTCCCTTTCCAAATCCTCCTCTGTTGGTGCTTAAGCTCATTGTGCCTCATGGAAGGACCTTATGTGTGTAAAGTATTACTGTGATCCTGCTCTGAGGTTATAATCCTATTCTTAAAGGAATGTTTGAGCCCTAGGTGGGATTGAATATTGGCTCCCTAAGCAATTAGTAAAGGAGTATTTTGAACACAGTGCTGGAATATAGATTTGTTTTGGCCACCCAAGTGAATTTTAAGCTTTCTGTTCCAGCTAGTGGAAAATCCTATTTGGCCTTGTGCTAGAGTTGGATTGCTTTATTATTCTGAGTTCTGCATCCACCTGTAGGTGGTTCTTGCAAACCAAGAGAAGATTTAAATGCTTAAGACTATTGCCAGAAGAAATGCAGTTGGTTATGGACCTGCAGGGCTTCAAGACAGAATCACAGAACACATTTGGTTGGAAAAAACCTTCAAGATCATCCAGTCCAAACTTTGACCTAGCACTGAAGGGTCACCATTAAGCCATTTCTCTAAGCACCATGTCCACATATTGCTTAAAGCCCTTCAGGCATGATGACTCCACCACTGCCCTGGCTAGACTGCTCCCATGTTTGATAACACTATGGTGGGACAGACCCACTCCTGTCTCAGGCAGCTGGGAACTGTCGCATGGATTCTTGTGGCCCTGTGCACCCGAGAGTGCAGACAGCAACAGACCCCAATGACTCACACATCAACTCCTCTTCCTCAGACCGATCAGATGTTGGCCAAGTTCTGCCCCATAAGACCCTTGCTGTCTGCCCATCTGTTCATGTTTCACACTGGGCATCTGGACCTGCTAGCAGCAAGGAGCTGGGGGCTCAGACCTCACCCAGGCTGTCCACACCCCTCTGAAATCATTTAATTTTGCCTGCAATGCCCTCAAAGCAGTTGCTCTGAACATCCCTGCCTTGACATCTGGAGCACAGCAAAGACCCTATTCTTGACCATCTTGGGTAATCTGGGAGTAGGTCTGAAGGTTGCTGGCAACACTTGGAACTCTTGATTTCAAGTGGCTGTTTTCATCATCAGCTTTAGAAAAACCTTGCTGCTTTCAGGTTCTCCCTTCAGAGATTCAGCCTGCAGACCTACATCCCAGCCCAAGTGGGAAGATGCTTGTAATTCTGTAACTGTCTGCCTGGCAAGAAGAATAAGGTCATTGCCCACAACTGGCAGTGCTGAAAGAGCAGCTGGAATTGATACTGATAGTGAATTTTTGTCCATTGTTGAATGGCCAGCTGGTGAGATATTTCATCCCAGGGTTCCTCCCAGGTGTTTTGCTGATCCGTGGCATCGCATGTGTATTAGGTTTACAAGCCAGATAATACCCCCTCAGTGTCTTCTGCAATGGGTATGGATTTTAGGGCTTTTGATTATTTTCATAGTACCATAACCTAATAATCTTTGTCACACAAAACACTATTCTCAGTAAAACTGCTGAAGGAATTGGTACTCTTCTCAAATTGATGCCTGCTAGCAGCAATAACCTGAACAGAGTCAATTGTAGAGTGTTGGGACATTCCTTGAACCTGGCTTGTTGACAGGTTCTGGGAGGAAATGAGTCAATGGCATCCTGATAAACTTGCAGCTCAAGGAAAAAGCTGCATGGCTTGGAATTTTAGTTTTACCTGCCTGCAAGGGAGGCTGCTGCAGAATAATTACTGCTGATTGTATTGGAAGAAGGCATCATGATATGAACAGGTGACTTGAAACAATCCTACTGTGTGCCTGAAGGCCAGTGTGTGTCAAATGACCAACCTTTGGCAACTCTGACTGCTGAGGTGGGAGCTATCCTTCCAGAGACTGGTCAGTGGTGCAAATGCAATGTTTTGGATTTTGCTTTATTTCCCCCTCTCTCTCTCTCTCTTTTTTTTTTTTTCTTTTAAGTTAGATGAACACCTAGTCCTTTCCATAGCTAAAGGGCTGAGAGTGCTGTGTCTGCAGGTGTTTGAGGTATCAGAGACATCATACAGCCTGGGTACCTACCCCTCAGGAGGCAGCTGTGCAATGCAGAGTGCTGCCAGCCCCTTCTCTGCAAGCAGGGCTGGAGTGTTCTGAGAGCTGTAATCCCTGTCCGCTCACAGAACTTGGCAGCACACACCCTCAGGGCTGTGGGCTCACCAGAAGCCAGGCAAAAGGCATCAATAGAGCACAAACAGCCAGGCTGCAAGAGAGACTATGCACTGGTGGTGCACATCTGTCCCCTCAGCAGCCCACCTCTGCAGCAGCTTCAGCACTGCTCCCTACACACCTAGCATGAGATCACAGAGCTCCCCAGGGAGATGGCTGAATCTCCATCCCTGGAGGTTGTTCATAGAGGTAGAGATGTGGTGCTGAGGGACATGGTTTAGCAATCTATTCAGCCTGGTAGAGTTAAATAGTGTTTGCACTCAATGATCTTAAAAATCTGTTCCAGCCAAAATGATTCAATGAAATAACAATTAAAATTTTGCTTTTTGCAAACCAAAAGTTGCCTTTTAAAATAATTATTTATTTACTTAGTGGTTTTAATTAGAACATGCTGTTCTAAATATGATTTTAGAAGCAGACAGAAGTATTTATTGAGTAGTATGCACAAGAACCAGTCAGTGCAGTGTAAGGGCACTTTCCAAACCCCACTGAAATCAATTAGCAAACTCCTGTTGACTTTGTAGGCCTTGGACCTGATATTAGTGGAAAATGGCATTAAAACACCTGCTTGAACTTGAACTAAGTTGTCTAAGCAGGGGAGTTGCCTTCCTTCTAGCTGATATTTTCAGTTCAGGAGCATCTCTTCTGTGGTTTATTTTAAAGTTTAGCTGTGGCACTCATCAAGTATAGATAACAATGGCTGCTGCGTTGAGCTATGTTATTAGTGTTCTACACAAAGCTGGATGAGCAACCCCTCTCTGAACTGCCATGTGTGTTGGCAGGAGCAATGATGGGCTGGCAGAGTGTAGAGATGCTACTGAGCTGAGTATTGCCACAGCAGCTTGGAAATCTGCACCAGATGAATAGTGATGGGAAAGAAGTACCCTGAACCGCAATCACAGAATCAGAATGGTTGGAGTTGGAAGGGACCTTAAAGATTATCCAGTTACAACTCCTTACCATGGGCTGGGACACCTTCTATTAGACCAGGTTGCTCAAGGCCTCATCCAACCTGACCTTGAATACCTCCAGGGAGGGGGCATTCACAACCTCCCTGGGAAACCTGTCTCACTACCCTCGCTGGAAAGAATTTTTTTCCTAATCTCTGGTCTAGGTCTCTTCCAACTCAAAGCCATTGCCTCTCATCCTATCACTACAAACCCTTGTCAAAAGTCCCTCCTCAGTTCTCCTGTAGTTCCTTCAGATACTGGAAAGCTGCTTTGAGTTCTCCCTGCAGCCTCCTCTTATCCAGGCTGAACAACCCCAACTCTCCCAGCCTGTTTCCATAGGGGAGATTCTCCAGCCCTCTGATCATCTTCATGGCTTCCTCTGTACCCACTCCAACAGTGCCGTGTCCTTCTTGTGATGGGCCATCTGGACTGGATGCAGTGGTGTAGGTTAGGTCTTGGCCCTAAAGGAGCAAAAGATCATTGCAAGTGACCTGCTGCTGTGTAGGATAGTGAATCTCTTGTGCTTTTCTTGATGCTTACTGGAGTACTGTGAAGAGCATATGCACTCAGAGTTATTTTCAGGTGTCCCTTTTCTGCTGTAATCTGATAATCGCTGGCTCTTCCTTGGTAAAGCTGAGCTGGAGTTTGTATTGTACAGCCTCGTGTTTCTGGAGCCAGGGGGACAGCAGAACATGCTTCAACATCCCAGAACAGCAGCTGTTTGACTGTGCAGATGCCCACCTGGAAGAGCTGTGTGGCTCAGCGCATTCTGTAGAGCTGCTTCTTTGCCTACTGGCATGAAAAGGACTGGTTGAAAAAAACTGTGTTTGTGTCCTCCTTTCTGTGCAGGACTTGCTCTCTCTGGGGCACTCCTGAAGCCAGAGCGCTTCAGCTTGCAGGCTTCAAGGTCAGCCCAACAGTTCAGTACCATTTTTGGATGCGTTGCCAAATGTAAGCAAATACCAGGTGTGACCTCCACTAGGCTCTGCCCACTGGTACAAAACATGGTACTCAGGAGCACTGTAATGGGCAACTGCCAGAAGGTGGGCACTAGTGTGTGTCTGATGAGCTGTGCTGCACACAGAGCTGTTCTCACAGTGCCATTCTCTCTCCCTGCTCCTGTCCAACTCTGGCAGAGCATGGTGCTCGTGCAGACATTGGCACTTTAAGTGCAACAACTCCTTCCTGCTACTTACTAAATAGATCTGAGGGAAACAAACCACAACTGCCTAAAATGCTATCACCCCTGGCAAGCTGCTGAGGGCCTGTGACCTAATGGTTTTTCCTTGGCAGGGTTTGCTCTTGCCTGCTGGTCTCCCCATGCAGCTGCTCACGTTGGAGCCCTGGCGACTGCGTGCCTTCAAACCACAGCTGCTGTGCATCCACTGTGGGCTCCAGCTATTGATTTAGATCGGCCTATTGTTCTGTGAGAAAGAGAAAATGGCTGCTTGAAAAGGGACCTGGAGTCTGCCAGGGCCTTGAGGCAGAATGGGCACAACTGCTCTGTGAGGCAAATGTGCCAAAGTGTTCAAAACAGCTCCTGGTCTCTGGGTGTTGTTTTGGTGTAGAGTCACAGAAAGTATCTGGTTGGAAGAGACCTCCAAGATCATCCAGTCCAACCCTCAACCCAGTACTGCAGGGTCACCACTAAACCATATCTTCAAGCACCAGGTGCACAGGCTGTTTGAACACCTCCAGGGATGGTGACTCCAGCACTGCCCTGGACAGACCATTCCAATGTTTAAGAATCCTCTCTGTGAAGAAATATTTCCTAGTATACAGCCTGAACCCTCGCTGGGGGAACTTGGAACAATTTCTCTGGTCCTCTCACTTGACAAAAGAGGAGGCTGCCCCCTCTTCAATGCAACCTCCCTTCAGGGAGCTGTAGAGAGCAGTGAGGCTTCCCTTCAGCCTCCTCCAGGCTGAACAACTCCAGCTCTCTCAGCCTCTCCTCACAGGCCAGGTGCTCCAGGCCCTCCAGGCTGGGTCTCTGCTGGAAGATGAGATACATAAAGGGAACAGTACAGTACAGGCACTGGCAGAGCAGCTGGTCACTGCCCATGCAAAAGGGCTTTAGCAAGTAGATTCAAAGAATCATAGAATTGTGAGGGCTGAAAGGGACCCCAAGGATCATTTTGCTCCAACCCTCCTGCCATGGGCAGGAACACCTCACACTAGATTGGGTTGCTCAGAGCTGCATCCAACCTGGCCTTAAAAACTTCCAGGGGTGAGGCAGATTGCAAACTCTGTAGCAGCATGTACAGGTGTGTGTGTATATGATGCTGGATGAGAGCCAGACACTTGCAAGAGGGTGTTAAATCCAGGAATTTCCATGACTGCTCTTTTCTTCTCTCTCTCCTTGCGTCCTTCTATCCCTTTCAAAAAATGACCAAAGAGACCTTTCCCTGCAGTCTGGCTGTGGGAGACAGGCACTGGGGAAGTGTGGGGAAAAAATTAAAACTATCATGATACCCCTTCTCCCTCTCTACTCTGCCCTGCTGAGACCTGGACTATTGTGTCCAGTTTTGAGCTCCCTGATTCAAGAGAAACAGGGATCTGTTAGAGTCCAATGGAGGTTGATAAGGATGATTGGGGAACTTGAGCATTTCCCCTATGAAAGGAGACCATGGCACCTGGGGCTGTTGAGTTTTGAGAAGACTGACAGGGGATTTTATGACCTTTGGAGGTCCCTTCCAGCCTGGACCATTCTATGATTCAATGTTACTGAGAAAATGTTTTAAGAAAGTGGGCTCTTTATCTCATATTGAAACTATCCCAGATGAAATCTCAGCACTTACTTTTATATGCTCTACATACTTTAATTTGGTTTGTTGTTGTTTTTTTTTTTTTTACTATGAAGCACAATGCACCATCACAACAACACAGCTTCTTTTTTACTGCTGTTGCACTCTAGCAAGTGCCTCCAGCAATACATTTCACTTTCCAGCAGCCATCCAGCTCAGTTAATAGCCTGCAAGTGTAGAAATTGTATTAAAGCTCCGCAATGACTGCCCACCCCAAAATCATCTCACCAAAGACACTGTGCTAAAAGCCATTAACATATTCTAATAAAAGGATGTAATAGCTGGAAAGCATTTAGCAGAATTTATTTTATTACTCTTCTTAGGTGAGCAGGATGGGAGGACAGCTGCTCTCAAGCTGAGATGCATGGTTTGAGGAGAGCCTTCTTGCAGAATTTGGGTGAATTGATTTTTTTTTTTTTTTTCCTAGACCACTTTCCCAGTGGGACTGTCCCCTCTAGGGCTACCATATGAGGAGATACTAGAATGATATCCTTCATGCCTCCAACATGCCTGATAGGAGGGAAGTGAGAAAGTCTCATTGGCTGGTCTGCTGTCTTTTAACCCTAAATAAAAAGGCTTCACTACTCCTCTCTTCTTCATCTGCTCGCTGTTCCTGCGGCTGGGCACTGGGATGTGGTTTATTATTCCTGGAGATTAAAGCTGGTTTCTTCTATTCACCTACTCAAGGTCTTTAGAAATATGAATGTCATAAAATTTCTATCTTCATCTTTGCAGCTGTTTGTGACTTTTTTTTTGCCTATTTATTTTAGGTCTTTTCAGATATGGCAATAAAATTGTTACCGATTTTGTTGCAGCCTTTGTTAATTGCACATATTTCTTAGGCACTGCTGGCATTTACTCATCTTCTGCACTACCACAGAATGGCTTCAGTTGGAAGGGACCTTGAACACCATCCAGTTCCAGCTCTCCTGCCATGGACAGAGGCACTTCCCACTAGAGTAGGGTTGTTCAAAGCTTCATCCAACGTGGTCATAAATGTTTCCAGGGATGAGGCCTCCACAGCTTCCCATGGCAAGTCATTTAATTGTCTCACCACCCTCACCCTGTTGCAGTGTTCCACTACTCTCACAGCAGAGAACTTCTTTCTAATGTCCAATCTAAATCACCCTTGCTCTAGTTTCAAACCTTCGCCCCTTGTCCTATCGCTGTAGTCCCTCTCCAGCTTTTCTGTAGGTATTGGAGAGCTGCCATAAAGTGTGTTTAAATTGAATCTTGAATTGTCAGCAGGTTCTCCATTTTAGGGAACTCTTGTGGGACCTGTCAGGTTGTCTGGTATCTTGTATGTTAGATTGCTCATGCATTTGTTTCATGAAGGAGAGCACACATGGTGACACAACACAGCAATAAGGCTTCTCCCAGCATCAATCTGAAGACATAGAACCAGATAGAAGGGATGAGCGAGAGTTAGCAGACAAAAAAATCATACAAGTCAAATATTTCCATGGGCTTGCGTGCAAAGTAAAGTGGGAATTAATGTAGTTCAAAGACAACTGGGGCATGGTGGAACTGCAACAGCATAGCTTCCAGGTGTGCTGGTCCTCCCAGTGCACTGAGCCCTTTCAGTGCCAAACCAGACTGGTGAAGCTAGATCACCAAGGCCAGGCTTTCCTTGAAGAAGATGTGAAGCATGGTATCTGTCTATAGCTCGGTGAAAGAACCAAGATGAACAAGCAAGTTTATGTGTGGTCATCTATTTAAGAATGAATACTCTGATTGCTTGATAGAATCATAACCTCTTAAATTTTAGGTAGCACCTTGGGTATTCTAGACACCTTCTAGGCACAGAGAGGACATGCAAGGACTCAGAACTTATCTTGGCAGGATGCTCCTTTTGCCTGTCTTCCACCCTCACTTAAGAAAACAAAGAAGGTAAATGTAGAGGTTTGCTGTCATTATGCTGATTTCAGAACTTTCTGGAGTGTTGCGAAGTAGTTATTCACTGCTCTGGCTCAGGAACTGAGCTCAAAAGAGAGAGACTAGTGAGAAAAGAGGAGCTTATCAATTATGAGAGTTTTCAATCTGCTGCTTCCTGGGGCCCTGTTGTTTCATTCAGACCTCCATCTGTGAACCTCTTGGTGTGGAGTATTTCAACAAATGCAGACTTGAGAGGAGGGGAAACACCAGATTGGTTCCTCCTACACACTGTGACATGTTTTACCCTGAGACAATCCTCACCCCCAGGCACTGTGTGGATGAAAGGCAGGATGCTGGTGTGTTTGCAGCAGCGGAGGTGGTGCTGCTTGAGTTGGTGGTGTAGATACCAACACATATATCCCAGGATCGGCAGATCCTCAAATGTGCTGTTCACCTGCCAAGCTGTTGCTGGTGGGTAGGTCTGTGAGTGCATCTGCAGCTTGCTGTTCAGTAGGAGGGACATGTGAGAACAAAGGCACTGCCTTCACCAGGGACAGGGATATGATGCAAGTGGCTGTGACAGTCACATGGCCATCTGCTTGATGGCACAAGCACATTTTCAACTTGCAGTGAAGTAAGCAATTGTCATGGTTTAAACAACAGTGTTGGGTTTGTTCTCAGTTTTCTTCCAAACAAATCCTTTTCTGACTACTGGAATTTAACATCTGAAATATTTTTCAGTAATCTATTAGAAAATAAAAAAACAACCAAAAAACTGAAAGTCAGTCTAGGCATGGCTGAGTAAAGGGAGAAAGCAAGGAAGTGAAGAACACCCCAAAGTCCAGATACCATCCAGAAGGATCTTGACAGGCTTGAGCAATGGACCAGTGCTAAATGCATGAGTTTCAACAAGTCAATATGTTCCAGAGTCCCACCACACTCCTTCTTAAGACCCAGTCTAACCCTGCTCTCCCTCAACTGCAAACCATTCCCCCCTCGTTCTATTTCTAGACACCCTCATGCAAAGTCCCTCTCCAATCTTCCTGCAGGATCTCTTCCATAATGCAAGGCAGCTCTAAGGTCCCCCTGAAGACTTCTCTTGTCCAGGTTGAACAATCCCCTCTGAACATAAGCCAGCAGTGTGCCCAGCTGGCACAGAGGGTCAATGGCATCTTGGCCAGTATCAGGAATGGTGTGACCAGCGGGACTGGGAATGCAATTCTGCCCCTGTATTGACACTTCCGAGGCCTCGCCTCAAGCACTGTGTACATCTCTGGGCCCCTCACTGCAAGAAGGATATTGAGGTGCTGGAGTGGGTTCAGAGGAGAGCAATGAGCCTGGGGAAGGGCCTGGAGGGAAAGCCTGATAAGGAGAGGCTGAGGGATCTGGAGGTGTTCAGACTGGAGAAGAGGAGGCTCAGGAGGGACCTTGCCACACTCTACAACTACCTGAAGGGAAGTTCTAGTCAGGTAGGCTCAGGCTCTTCTTCCAGGCATCTTGTGACAAGGTGAGAGGGCATGGCTTGAAACTGTGCCAGGGGAGGGTTAGGCTGGATATCAGGAAGCACTTCCTTATGGAAAAGGTAATTAGATACTGAGATGGACTGCCCAGTGAGACGTTGGAGTCACCGTCCCTAGAGGTGTTTAAGGAAAGATTGGATGTGGCACTTAGTGACGTGGTCTGGTCGATACGGTGGTGTTAGGTTATAAGCTGGACTTATAGATCTCAGAGCTCACCTTCATTCTTTGATTCTGTGATTCCCTCAGTCTGTCCTCATAGCAGAGATGCTCCAGCCCTTGGATCATCTTTGTGACCTCCTCTGGACTCCCTCCAACAGCTCTGTGTCCTTCTTGTGCTGGGGACACCAGAACTGGAGTCAGTATTGGAGGTGTGGTCTCAGCAGAGCAGAGTAAAGGGGCAGAGTCTCCTCTCTTGCCCTGCTGCCCTCACTCCTCTCAATGGCTCTGGAGCCTTTTCAGTAACAACAATTGTTTATTCCATCTGTGTTCTCCAGAGCAGTCTTTCAAAATCAGTATTGGAATTGTGGAGTTTGGTTTATTTTTATTCCCTATTGTCACATATTTGATAGTGTTTCATTCATCCTTATTTCTGTTCTTTTATTTACCCTCTCTCTTGGTTTCAGTTATTTCTCATGTCAGTACTTTCTGCTTTCAAAGTCCTTTGATGTTAGCAAAATTACTCAAATCATATGAAGATTCAGAACTTCAAATTAAACCCCATAATTTAGCCATTCTGCATTTTTGCCACATTACTTCCAATGTGTGAGCAGACTGAGTCACAGATGTATGAGATCACACATTGCACTTGGGCTTTTATTAAGTTAGAGCTCCTTGGAATAAGAGAGTCAGTAGCCAGAGCACACAAACTGGAGTGGTGTCTGTGTTAGCATGCTTGGGGATGGATCACAGAAAGGCTGACCCATGAATAATCACCTTCTATGCCTATCCAGCCTAACTCCAAGCCCTTCCCTGGAGGTGTTTCAAAGAGGCAGAGCTGTGGTGCTGAAGGGCACACTTTAGCCCTAGCCTTGGTGAAGTTAGAGAATGCTTGGACTCAATGGTCTTAAAGGTCTTCCCCAACCAATGCATTTCTGTGATTTGATCTCATAGAAATGTAGTGGAAAATAGAAGAGATCAGCAGATGTGATGTGAAGGAGGAAGGTGGAAAATATCTTTGCGGTGATCTGACAGCATCACTGCAGATGAAATTTATCAGGGTGAGGTACATAAATGCCAACATTACATAGCCATTATCAGCTGGGTTTTGGCATAAATAGAGGGGCACAATAGCACTGAGGTTTGGAATTCGCCTGCTGATGGAAGCTAGATACCTCCATCCATATTATTTTTTTTTTCTCTTGTTTCATTGTTGGGAGGAAACAGCCACTTCTTCATGGCTCATTCCTTCCTAGGGTTAAGTATCTGAGACTAACTGGATAAAATGGGGTGGTGATCTTCAGAGAAATTTAATGTTCAGTAATGGCAAGAGTCTTACACATGGGAAAGGACAACACTAGGGCCAGTATAGGTTGGGGACTGTCCTGCTGGAGAACAGTGAAGGGGAGAAGGACATGGGGGTCCTAGTGGATGAAAAGTTGGCCATGGGCCAGTGGTGTGCTCTTGTGGCCAAGGAGACCAATGCCATTCTGGGCTGGATTAGAAGGGCTGTGGTTAGTAGGTCGAGAGAGGTTCTCGTCTCCCTCTGCTCTGCCCCGGTGAGGCCCCAGCTGGAATATTGTGTCCAGTTTTGGATCACTTAGTTCAAGAAGGACCTCAAGGAACAGCTTGAGAGAGACCACGACAGAGCCACAAAAGGGTGAGTGCCAGGAGGATGGAGCCAGGCTCTGCTTGGTGATGCCCAATGACAGGATAAGGGGCAATGGGTGGAAGTTGAGGCACAGGAAGTTCCGTGGAAACATGAGGAAAAAAATTTTCTCTGTGAGGGTGACAGAACACTGGAACAGGCTGCCCAGGGAGGTTGTGGAGTCTTCTTCTCTGGAGATATTCAAGACCTACCTGGATGCATTCCTGTGCGATCTAGTATAGGTGATTCTACTCTGTCAGGTGTTAGATCCTGTAAGTTGGCTTGCACAGGGCACCCAGGTGTGCAAGTGCTGTCCTCAGTACTGAGTGTGCACCTATAACACACAGGAGGTCAGCAGAGTTGCATGGCTGGGATCTAAGCTAGGAGGAAGCCAAACCTGTACATTGCCACCTGGGCACCCACAGCCTCTGCATTTTGTTTGGGTTTGGCTGCTGTGATTCCTGGTTGTGCAGGGAGGAAATGTCTCATCTGCTGCTGGGCTTCTCCTTCAGCTTTTGCCATCCTTGCCCTTCTGCAAGTGAACCAGTAACCACTTTTTGTCACATTTATTCTGCTTCCAGTGTTTCTTTTTCCTCTTGTGCTGCTGATGTTTCCATCTGTGTGCTATCATGCACAAAAATCCCAGGAGGCATTAGCTGAAGTAGACTGCAGAGATCATCTCAGTTCATTGCAAGCTCACAGGGCGTGGTGCTGTGGCACCCTCTTTGTGCAGCTCCTCCACCACACAACTGTCTCCTCCAATCAGTAAGGCAGGGTGAAAGAATTGGGGCCATCAAGACTCAGTTCGATTAGTCACTTAAAATAATTAGCAAGTGGCTTCTAGGAGGTGATGGGAAAATAAACCTGGTGGCATGTCCTGTTATAATGCTTTCAGATGGAACACTTGAAACAGCATGGGGACTCTGCTGATGTGCAGGTAGATACTTTGAGCTTCCCTCTGTGTGTGTACCATTGGTTGAGGGCTTGGGTGTGTGCACAGGCACCAACACTTGTAAAATACAGGTACAAAACTGAGGCTACAGAGGTTTGCATGCACATACTTCTGGGGCCAGTGGAAGGCTGGCTGGGAATTCATGGCATGAACTATGGATTTCCAGAGTGCCTGCCTCCTGTTGCTGGCTGCTGCTGATTTTGGAGGGGGCTCTGAGGATCGTAAGTGTCATAAAATGCTTGGGGTTGGAAGGAACCTCTAGAGGTCATCTAGTCCAAGCCCCTTGCAGTCATCAGGGACATCCCTGGCTAGATCAGGTTAATCAGAGCCCTATCAAACCTGACCTTTAATGTTTCCAAGGATGGGGCTTCCACCATCTTCCTGGGCAGCCTGTTGCAGCATTCCACCACTCCCATAGTAAAGAATTTCTTCCAAATGTCAAATATAAATCTATCCTGCTCCAATTTCAAACCATTGTCCCTTATCCTGTACTACAAGCCTTTGTAAATAGTTCCCCCCTCAGCTTTCTTGTAGGTCCACTTCAATTACATCACTGTAAGGTCTCCAGGGAGCTTTCTCTTCTCCAGGCTGGACAACCCCAGCTCCCTCAGCCTATTGTCACAGCAGAGGTGCTCCATCCCTCTGACCATCTTTGTGGCCTCCATCAGGTCCATGTCCTTCTTGTGTTGAGAACTCTAGAACTGGATATAGTGCTCCAGGTGGGGGCTCAACACAGCAGAGCAGAGGGGCAGAATCCTCTCTCTTGACCTGGTATGATGTACTGCATTGCTGGCTCATGTCCAGCTTTTTAACCACCAGTATACCTGGGTCCTTCTCCTTAGAGCTGCTTTCTATCACCTCATCCCCCAGCCTATACTGGTGATGGCGATTGTCCCAACTGAAGGTGCAGAACCTTGCACTTGACGTTGTTGAATCCCATGAGATTCACCTGGGGCCACTTCTCCAGCCTGTCCAGGTCCCTGTAGATGATATTCTCTTCCTCTGGCATATGGACTGCATCAGTCAACTTGGTGTCACCTGCAAACTTGATGAGGGTGCCCTCAAGGGGCAGCCTCTGCTCACTTGTGCCTTGTGACAGGACAAGGGGCAATGGATGTAACAGCACAGGAAGTTGCAACTCAAGATGAGGAAGAACTTTTTTACTGTAAAGGTCAACAGAGCACTGGAACAGGCTCCCCAGAGAGGTTGTGGTCATTGCTCCTTGTCCCGTCGCTGGACACCGCTGAGAAGAGTCTGGCTCCATCCTCCTGGCACTCTCTCTTTAGCTATCGGCCAGCATTAAGTAGTTGCCCATTCAGTCACCTCTTCTCCAGGCTAAACAACCCCAGCTCTCTCATTCTCCCCTTGTAAGGGTGATGTTCCAGTCCCCTCAGCATCTCAGGGGCTTGTACATGCAGACCTGCACAAAAGCATGGAATGCTTCTGCGTCTGCCCTGTTTTCTGTTTGCCTACAATGCAGCCTTGTTGAGACAGCTCACTGCTTTCTTGCACGGTTGCAGCCATGATCTAAGGGACTGCAGATGAGGGCTGGTTTCCTATTGTGTAGTTGGACTTAGTTAAGCTTGCTTTGCAGGGCTGATTCATCTGTTAGCGGCAAATAGAATTTTTCCTGCTTTGATGTGCTGCAAAATACATTTCTTCATGTAGTGCCCTGTAGCTGAGGACAGGCAGAAAGAACAAATGGAGATGGAAAGTGTTTGCCTTCCTTGTCACTGGCTGCAAGGCATCCTGCAGCAGCTGTCTCACCATCACAACCCTTGTTTCCCATGGAGATTTCTGCTGACCTCCATGAAGCTCTGTTTATGGTGAGAGCAGTGAGCTTTCAGAACAGTTTGGTCCCATCGTCTGGGACAGGTCCTGCAAGCAAAGAAGATTGCTTAGGTCTGAAAGCTGAGCAGGACAGGCATTAATGGCAGCACACTGGCAAAAGCTGAAAGCAGTAGGGTGGTTTATGCTTTCCTTTTGGAAGGATCCCATCCTGTGGATTTACTGCGTGACTCTTTCTTCATTTCAGTTTCATTTCTTGTGATGTTGTAGCATCCTTTTTTTTCTGTCCAGCTTTCCTTCCTGCAGTCACTTTCCTTTGTGAGCATCAGGCAACTGCTGTCAGATTTCTCCGTTTCTGTAGCTGATCTTTAATTCTGTGAGCAGCAGGTTTTGAGTGAGGCTGCCCTGTCTAATGGCAGAAAACAGACACTGACAGAGAATGCTCCGTGGTAAGTCTTTATGGTAGGGTTATGGAAGAGTTTGATTCTGACTGACCTGATTTAATGCAGCCCCATCACCTTCATTGTCTGGTTTGTAGCATTTAAAGCCTTTATTACCTTGGTGTGATGTCAGTGTGCTTTACAGGCAAAATATCTGAAATCCTGGCTCTGGATTCTGGATCTAGAAGTTCTGGCTAAAATGAGCTACAGACACAACTACAGACACCTTATTAACTCCACTAGCAGTTGCACCAAGACTTTACCTTTCCCTTGAATCAAATCTTCCGCCTTCCTCCTTGTCTCACCCCACACTCTCCACTGCTCCCCAAAAGGGCACTGCTGGTGTCAGGAAAAGGTGGAGCTGTCAGTGGAGTGAGGGAAAGGCTGCAGGCTGTGGAAAACACAAAGGCATTTTTGTGCTGCTTAAGTAACAACCAGAAGAAATGAAGTTGAGGTTTGCAGCCTGGTTGCCACTTAGGCATGGTGTTCCCCGGGGACATCAGTAACTGGTGCTAATACATCCCAAACCTCAGCCAGCGGTGCCTCGGTGGCTCTGATTGTTCCCTTGGGCAGATGCAGGCGGAGTGGAGTCTTAGCTGACCACTGGGAACCTGCTTGTCTGGTCCATGTGTTCTGAGGCCACAGAGAAATGTAGCATTGTGCAGGAACACAGGGTCATAACTTGGTAGGGCTTGGAAGGGACCTCTGGAGATCATCTTGGCCAGCCCCCTGCTAAAGCAGCTTTGCCTAGAGCAGACTGCGCAGAAACCCTCCCAAGCAGGTTTTGAAAATCTCTGGAGAAGGAGACTCCACAGCCTCTCTGGGTAGCCTGCTCCAGGGCTACAACACCATCAAAGTGAAGAAGTTTCTCCTTCAGTTCAAGGGCATCCTCTTGTATTCCAGTTTGTTTCCACTGCCACTTGTCTAGTCCCTAGGCGCCTCTGAATGGAGTCCAGCCCATCTCCTTGACCTCCACTCTTTAGCTATTGATCAGCTTTGAGAAGATCCCCTCTCAGGCTGCCCTTTTCCAGATTAAAGAGCCCCGGATCTCTCAACCTGTCCTCATAAGATTCCAGTCCCACCAGCAACCTTGTGCCACTCTGCTGCACTCTCCAGTATTTCCCTGTGTCTCCTAAACTGGGGAGCCCAGAACTGGACGTGATACTCCAGGCGTAGCAGGGCAGAGTAGAAGGGGAAGAGAACCTGCCTTGGCCTGCCAGCCGCACAGGATTTGGTCTTCAGTTTAAGTTCATCCCTAGAGGAGTTTTTGGTGTGTTTGTGCCTATCCCTTCATATGCAGTTACCATAAGCCTGAGCTCAGTGGCAGCCCAGGAGCCTGTGCTGTGTGGTACAGACACTCTCCAGAAGGGAGTGAAAAGTGCTTGACTTCTCCTGTGCCTCATGAGGATTGCTGCAGATTGTCATTTGTGGCTTTAATTGATGAAGGTTCTCTAGGAACCGTGAGGAGGTGGCAAAACTGTGATGATCACAGTTCCTGAAGAATCTGGGAGCTTGGGAGTGGTCAGTATGGAAAAAGACTTGGGACTGCTGGTTAACAGCCTGCTGAACATGAGCCAGCAGTGTGCCCAGGTGGGCAAGAAGGCCACCAGCATCCCGGCCTGGATCAACAATGGTGTGAGGGCAGCATTTGTCCCCTTGTACTCAGCACAGATGATGCCACATCTTGAATACAGGGTTCACTTTTGGGATCCTTTTTGAAGGACATTGAGGGGCTGCAGCATGTCCAGAGAAGGCCAATGAAGCTTGTGAAGGGTCTGGAGAACATATCTGTTGAGGAGCAGCTGAGAGAACTGGGGTTGTTTAGTCTGGAGAAAAGCAGGCTGAGGGGAAACTTCAGTGCTTGCTACAGCTCCCTGAGAGGAAGTTGGAGACAGGTTGGGGTTGGTCTTTTCTCTCTAGTATCAGGTGATAGAAGGAGAGAAAATGGCCTGAAATAGTGCCAGGATAGGTTTAGGTTGGCGATTAGGAAAACTTTCCTGACAGAGTGGCCAGGTACTGGAACAGGCTGCCCAGGGTGGTGGTGGAATCACCATCCCTGGAGGTGTTCAATAAATGTGTGACCATGGCACTTGAGGGCATGGTTTAATGGTCGTGGTGGTGTTGGATTGATGGTTGGACTTGATGATCTTAGAGGTTTTTTTTCAATCAAAACAGCTCTGGTGATTCTCTGTATAAGGTGTCAACAAACCTTTCACAAAGGGTACCATTAGCAGATAACAAGAGAATGGGATACCTGGGGAAGTGCCAAGTGCCTTATTCCTGGGGACATAAATACCTCTTTTCTCTGGAATAGAAAGAACAAGTAATCAGTGACTCAGGTGGTGATCCCGATAAGCTTATTGAACACACTAGAAGCTGTTAAAGAAATCAAGCTGTCACCTGGGAAAGTTTCTCTTGGCTAAAGAACCTGCTAGGAAGAAGGAAGCAAGGGAGGGAGGGTTGTTTGTACTGCTTCTGGCTCCTCTGTGTTCTGCTGCACATCTTTCTCCAGCAGTGGATAGATGTGGATAGCAGGGTGAGTGGTCAGATTTTGGGGTCTAACCTAACACATCCATCCTTACAATTTTTGGAGTCTTTAGTGTTAGAAATCTTGCTTTTTGTTTTCATCAAAATGTGATGCTTCTAACCCCCCTCAACCCAAGTGTTTGATGGGGAGAAAAAGGTGATTCCATGTCTGAAATCAAGTGTGACAGGTATGGGAAGCTTAACCTTTGCCAAGGAGTGCTGCTTTACCTGAGAGACCAGCTAAAAAATGAATCTTTTCAATGCAGAAACTGGGAATACACCAGCAACAGGAGTTAATATCATGCCAGCTGGAACATCACCTGCAAGCAGAAATCATTTAGAGTGAAGACTTTTCAGGCACCTTTGAATGGTTTTGGTTTCCTGGTAGTGTTGCTACAAGCATGGCCGTAACTTTTTGGAGGGGGTTTTTGAAGACTCTTATGCTCTAAGTGGTTTGCAGTGCTGAGGTTCAGCACACATTACCAGTGCTGCTTGAAGAGCTTTTCAAAAGGCATTGTCAGCTCTGCTTTGAACGTTATTTTAGCACACAGATAATTTCTAACCCCTATTGTTAAGAAACAACTGTTGTATGTTTAAAAGCCTCATTAAAGATTTTCAGTAGGGTTAGGAGGTCATCTAGGCTTTCTTTTTTGCCCCCAGAGAGGTTGTAATAACCTCTAACCTAGCTGAGGAGGCTAATGAATTAAAAGTCTAACAGCTGAATGAGCCATGTGGGTGGATGTCTGGTGCTTGTGCTGGTTGTAATCCCTGCAGGGACTCATTTATCTCAGAAGTGGCAGCTAGTTAAGGAAGCCAGCTTTGTCTGGAATGTATTTCAACAATTCCCTTTTGCTTCCCTTTAATGCATCCATTGCCATGCTAAAAGAGAGTGTGAGGAGCATTAACAAGCTAACAGGAGAGCTCTGTCTGTGCAACCAGTGTGGCTGTCCATGAAGTGCCAGGGTCTTGGCAGTGTGGTATCGGCAGTTTCAGACAACCTGAAAGCTAGACTTCCTGCTGAGCCTGTGCTGAGCAGACTGAGGGCTGGTCCTTCAGCAAGAGCTGGTGTCACTGATCTTGACTTGGGTTCAGTTTCCTCTGGCAGTTCTTCCTTTGCCAGAGGCTGGTTGTGGAGCTGGATGCTCTGTTCTCATAGTGAGCTTGATGTGCTGTCCAAATCCATCTGGACATAGCTCTTAGTGAGGATTGCAGGCACAGTGCTCGGATCCAGCTGCCCTGACGCTGCAAGAGTGAGATCACAGAATGTTAGGGGTTGGAAGAGACCTCCAGAGATCATCCAGGCTAGAGCAGGATCACTTGGGGCAGGTCACAGAGGAACACATCCAAGTAGGTTTTGAAAGTCTCCAGAGGAAACTCCACAACCTCTCTGGGCAGCCTGCCTCAGGGCTCCAGCACCCTCACATCAAAGAAATGTTTCCTTAGGTCTCAGTGAAACCTCCTGTGGTCTGATTCATCCCCATACAAAAGGCAGTGCTTCTTCTGCTCCTCTGATAGTGTACCAGGGAAGGACTAATCCCATGAACACAGGCAGCTTTAGACCACAAACCTTCACTTGCAAAGAGTTGCTGTGCAGCCTATTTTTAAGTGAAAGTTCACCTTTTCATGAAAAATGTTTTCTCTTCCTTAAATCTAGGAACCAGCAGATACCATCAGTACCTCTGCACTGGGGCTACACTAGGAATAGACCAGGGCATCTAAGGGGATCTCATCAGTGCTGACTGATGACCACATACAACAGGTCACAGGAGGAACTTCTGTAGCAGGAGATAGCATCTTGTACAAAGAGTAGAAGCCCTGACCTTCAAGAAAAATAGATGTGATTAAACAGATCAAACCTTTTCTATCTAAGCTTCACTTTTTCAATGATATCTCTATTCCAGATCAAGTTTTCAAGACCTGTTCCCTTGCAGACTTGTATTAGCCTTTCCAGAGTAGCAGAGCAAACCCTTAGGTGAGGGCAGCTCATGTGCAGAGGTGGCACCTTTCTTGTCCTCTGATGATATGGCAGTGCAGCATTTCTTAATGTATGCTGGAAAAGATCAGTGTCCGCTACAGAGCACAGTGGCAGCAGTTGGGATTGGTCACTCTTTACACTTCCTTCTCATTATGCAGAGTACAATCTGATCTAGAGGGGTTGCAAAGGACCTGTAAATCCACCGTGTCAGCCTAAGACCACCAACCACATCCCCAAGTGCTGTGGACACAGGTTTCTTCAACACCTCCAGGGACAGAGACTCTGCCACCTCTCTGGGAAACCTTTTCCAATCTCTGTCCACTCTTCCAGGAAAGAAAATGTTCCTATTCTCCAACCTCTTCTGGGACGATTTCAGGCCACTTCCTTTCCTTCTATCACCTGATACTAGGGAGAAGAGCCCCAACCCCCATCTCACTCCAATCTCCGTTGAGTGAGCTGTAGAGAACACTGAGGTCTCCCCTCAGCTTGCTTTTCTCCAGACTGAACAACCCCAGTTCCCTAAGCTGTTCCTCAGCAACCCACTTCTCCATTTCCTTCTCTCGACCTGCTCCTGCCTCTCAGTGTCTTTCTTGGAGTGAGGGCCCCAAAACTAAACCCAGTCCTTAAGACAGAGCCTCACCAGCACTGAGCACAGGGAGGGAGGCAATCACTGCCCTGCTCCTGCTGGCCACGCAATATCTTTTTTTGTCCTAAACTGAACCACTTCCCTTCTGCTTTATTTAATCTCTAGGTCATCAGTTGTGGTGAGAGGCCTTCTAGAAGTGTTAATAGCACAAGTGCCTGCTTACCAGAGCCCTTGCCCATGTTCTCACGTAACATTAGCCAGCAGGAGGTAACTGCTGTAACTGTCTTATGGGGACTGTGGTAGCAAACATAAACCTCAGGCTAATTTTCAGAACAAAATCAGTCAGCTTGAGTGAGCCTAGTTGTTTAAAAATGAGGTAGTGATGATCTTAGCTGGAACATTCTGAATTGTGTGGTGAATAAAGAGCTGGATGCTTCCTCATATAGTTAGCTCTTAATTGTCATCTGCAGTGGCAGTGATGGTCTGTGCTGATGTTTATGATGTGTATAGAGGTTGTTCCAAAATTTCTTTGGGCAACAAACTGGAAAACCTACATTTGCTTACTCTGTGGAGAACAGCATCTGTTTTTCTCTGCCTTTTCCTGACAATAGGCACCAACCATATTTTATCATGACATGAATGTCCTGGGGAGACAGCAAATATTGATCCATAAATTACAAATTTTATTTCATGTGTGTGTTTGCCTTCAGAAAAAAACAGATTTACTCTATTAAGAGTAAGAAGCTGAGCTTGGAGTAAGACTACAGCCAGTTAGACAAGATCCACCATGACTAGGTGAAAGGTTTGGACCTGGTTTCTCTGCACTTGTTGAGCGCTCAGTGCCCAAATTGTTTAAACTAGCAATCACATGCTAGCAGAGGACAGCTAATCCAGAAGAACCATTTCAGCAAGGGACTCACATGTCAGATGTTGTTCTGATGATACCACCTCTCTTTGAGGCAAGCAGAGATTGGAAATGTTGCTTTGGAGGGAAAGGCAAACCCCACGTGTCTGATACGACAGATCATAGAATCGTAGATGTTCTTCTTGGACCTATGGTTTCCAATGAAGGTGCAGAATAAAACTACTCTGTATAGATTTGTTTCTTCAAAGGATGTATCCATGGGAGGGATATGACATGTCCTAGAAAATAAATCTTGTGAAGAGTGACTGAGGGAGCTGGGGCTGTTTAGTTTGAAGGACAGAAGGCTGAGGCAAGACCTCATTACTGTCCACAGGAGTCATTAGAGGCAGGTAGGAACCTAATAAGCTTCAATTGCTTGATAAGAGATTGGAGATTTTTGTTAAGAATTGGAATTTTTTCATGGGAAGTTGGATTTTTATTTTTTTTTATAAGCTACCTGGAAGGATGTAGTGGAGAAGCTAATGCTGGTCTTTCCTCACAGATAAATAGCGATAGAACAAGAGGGAATGGCCTCAAACTGCAACTGGGTGGGTTTAGACTGGACATTAGGAAACACTTTTTCATGGAAAGAGTGGTCAGGCTCTGGAATAGGCTGCCCAGGGAAGCAGTGGAGTCACCAACCCTGGATGTGTTTAAAAGTTGTTTGGATATGGTGAACTTTGTAGAGTAGAGATAACAGTTGGACTTGGTGATCATGGGGGTCTTTTCCAATTGGAATGTTTCTGTGATTCCTTGATATCCAGCAGCATTAGAAGTTGACCTGCTGAAGGCAGCTCTGCAGAGAAGGACCTGGCAGTGCTGGTGGACAACAGATTCACCAAAAGCCAGCAATGTGTTCTTGCAGCCAAGAAGGCCAATGGTATTCTGGGGTGCATTGTGAAGAGCGTGGCCAGCAGGTCAAGGGAGGTTCTTCTTCTGGTGGCCTCTTGGTAGGACAAGAGGCAATGGACACAAACTAGAACATAGGAGGTTTTACTTCAACTTGAGGCCATTTTCTCTCTTCCTATCACTTGTTACTGGGGAGAAGAGGCCAACCTCCACCTGGCTCCAGTCTCCTTTCAGGGAGTTTTAGAGAACAATCAGGTCTCACTTCAGCCTCCTTTTCTCCAGACTAAGCACCCCCCAGTTCCCTCTGTTATATTTTAGTGCCTTGGTGTTAAAGCAGAGCTCATGTTCTCCTAAGGCAAAGGTGCAGGGAGCAGGCAGTGAATAACTCACCATTTGTTTACTTGATGCAACTCTAACTGATGGCTCATCCTGGAAGGCAAATGGTGGGAACCCTGTAACGTTTTGTGTTCAATTCCAAATGACTCCAAATTAGTTACGTTCTATTGCACAGATAGAGATGGGGAGGGTCAGACTGTGCTCCAACACAGCCCTGAACTGGTCTGAATCTGGGATGAGGACCTCCAACTGAAGCCTCCCTAGGGGTTGACCAAAACTTCTCCAAATTCAGCTTTTTCTGAAATAGTGTCTAAGCAGAACCAAAATGTCATGGAAACAGGTTTGTCACCCCAAACTGGAACCTGAGTCTTGGTCTAGAAGTGCTGAGAAACTGGGAAAGGCAAATTGAAGTCCTTTTTGGATCCACTGAAGTTCTGATCTACTCGTCCCTAGGGGCTTTTTGGATAGGGAAAACTGCCTTTCCCATGGCTGAAGGAGCATGTCACTCAAGACCTTGGTGTTCAGACCTTACACACTAGCTTTGTAGCAAACTAGACAGAGGTTCAAAACCCAGCTGCTCCAAATAAGAGCAACCCAAAAGCCCTGGGAAAAAAAGTTTGGTGTGAAAGCAGAAATACTGTGTAGGGCTATGTCCAAAACCACCCTGTGCACTGAGCTCTAATGCGGTGCCAGCTCTGGGCTGCAAACTGTCAGAACTGGGGCATTTGGCAACTGTTTTGTCAGGAAACATGGTTTGCAGCAAATAAGTCACCAACATTTGGAGCCTAATAGATGTGATGTACTCCTCTTACATTTGTTTCCCTTATTTACAGCTGTGCCAGCAGCAAGCAGAGCAGCAATGCTATGCCCTTAAAGTTTCCCAGATACAGCCTGTGCCAAGGACTACCCAATCTCTGCCATTAAGGCTCCCTGAGAGACTGCTGTGAGCAGCAGAAAATCATGGGCTTTATTTTCCTGATGTCTTCATAAGGCTGAATGTGAAATTAGAGTGTCTCCAAGCAAAGTATGCATCTAATGAGCCAATAAATAATAGACATAAGATAGGATACTGGCTCTTGAGAAACATACTGTGGGCTTTTCTCCACGTCTGCATTTTGTGCTATAGAGTATATTTGTTCTGCTGGTCTCTCCTGTGGGCTGATCACACATCAGATAGTCAATGAAAACACACATTTCAGTCATCTAGATGGCTCTCTGAGAAGTTGCCCTCCTCTGCTCTGCCCTCACCTGCAGTGCTGTGGACAGTTCTAGGGCTCTCAACACAGGAAGTACAAAGACCTGATGAAAAGGGTCCAGAGGAGGCCACCAAGATGATCAGAGAGCTGGAGCACCTCTGCTATGTGGACAGGCTGGGAAAGTTGGGGCTGTTCAGCATGGAAAAGAGAAGGCTCTGGGAAGACCTTAGAGCAGCATTCCAGTACCTGAAGGGGGCTACAGGAGAGCAACAGAGGGAGTTTTGACAAGGGCTTGTAGTGACAGGATGAGGGTCAGTGGTTTGAAATCAGAACAGAGTAGATTTAGGTTGGACATTAAAAAGTTCTCTACTATGGGAGTGGTGGAACACCAGAACTGGTGGAGGGCCCCATCTCTGGAAGCATTCAAGGTCAGTCTTGATGGGGTTCTGAGCAACATAATCTAGTTGGGGATGTCCCTGTTCAGTGCAGGGTGGTTGGACAAGATAACCTTCAAGAGTCTCTTCCAACCCAATGCATTCTGTGATTCTGTGAAGCCTTGATTTTTCACTTCAGAAACTCCTTGGGGTGTGGTCTGTAGGACAATACAAGGGACGTTGTGTTCCAACACAGTATATCACAGAAAAATACACATTTCCCCCTTCAAGTTCTGTTTGAAACAGCCAGGTAATGCTGCTTCTGAGAGTGAAGCCAGTGCAGTCAAACTTGTGTTAAAACTGCCCAGCCTATCTGAAAGGCTTGGTTGGTTTTTTGGTTTTTTTTTTTCTTTTTTCTTTAACTCTTTCCTTTCACCTTTGCAGCCACTTGGAGGGCTCCGAAAGCTTTTAAAAGAACTTGGGAAAGACTTTGAACTTGAAATCAAATTTGAAATACTTTATTTTATTTTGTAATTGACCACACTGTGATGCTTGCTGAATTGGGCAATATCTCTGTGTTTTTAAGAGAGAAAGTTCTAAGCTTCTTTGTGGAGGTGGTTTCATTGCAGTCGTGTTTCAGCTTCCACGGGGGTTGCCTTTCTGATCTGTGTCCGTGTTTAAGCTTCCATGATAGACCATTGTTAATAACTAGAGGGGAGGAAGTCTCAGATGGGTAACTCAGTGAAGTATTTTTAGCTGTGGACCACTTCTCAATTTCGCTGCCTTTCAAAGGTGTTCTTGCTGTGGATTGACTTTTCCATCTGTGGCTGTGGTGGCTCTAGAGATCTGAAAAGAGTTTGGTTGGACTCTGAAAGGAGGCAGAGCCTGTGCTAGAGTGGCTCTCCTTGAGGTATTCCATTTCACACAGCAAGGTTTTGTTCTGGCAGACTCACTTTCATGTGATGCCAGAAATGATCTGAAAGCAGAAAAATGCAGCAAAAGGAGCTTTTGTCCAGAGATGAAATCTGGGCTAGCAATATGCTTTAGAATGATCACTCCTAATACCCTTAGTTTGATGACCTATGACTTACCTGAAATATTGATCTGGGCCTTGAGAAGAAGACTGCTTTATACCAGTTGCCAGGCAAAGGCATTGTTCACAGAATCACTAATTTTGAGCATTTCCTTTGATTAAAGTAACAAAAGCAAAGACATGTAGGAGGCATCAGCTCTGCTATAGTATTTATTTTCTCTCTAGCATCTGCTTGCACAGTGTGATGCCTGCTTCTGTGGTCCTGAGTGGTGTAGCTGCTTTCTGGGTAGATCTGATGGTTAAAGAGACTCAGAGGTGCAACAAGTGTTAACTGCTCCTCAACTTCATGCAGCTGAAAGCCGCAAGCTACAGGCTCCCACTCAGAGAGGTCAGACAGGCTGCATGCATTGCCATGCTAAACTGCCATTCTTGCTGGAAGAAGTGTCTTCAGGTGTGGAGGGGAGGCTGCATTGCTTAATTACTGTAGAGATCTAAATCTCTGAGAAAAGGGGAAATAAAATTATAGAATACTTTTCATTGGAAAGGACCTGCAAGATTATCAAATTCAACCCTTCTCTAACTGTGCCAAGGCTGGGGCTAAACCAAGTCCCTTATCACCACATCTCTACAACTTTCAAACACCTCGAGGGATGGGGATTCAACCACCTGGGCAGCCTGTTTGAGTCTTTGAGAACCCTTTCAGTGAAGAATTTCCTTGTGATGCCTGACCTAAACCTCCCCTGGTGCAACTTGAGGCCATTCTATCTCCTTCTGTCACCTGTTACTAGGGAGAAGAGACCAGCTGCCACCTAGTACTCACAGCAGGAGTGTAGGGCTCCTGATCTGGCCCATGCTCTGCTCTTAGGCTGTGTCCCCTCTCTGGAAAGTGACTGATCTACTTCTTCTGGATGCTGCCTTTCAGATCAGTACAAAGAGATTTTAGTGTTGGCACTGGATGTGAGCAGATTGTGGAGAAACCAGTTTGCATTGCTCCTGTGCCATGCATTGTGCCACTGAGAGGGCTGATGGGAAGTAAAGGGTTGGGAAGCTTTCTTGCTACAAACATCACTAGCCACAAACAGAAGAGAGATCCTGAGCAGCCTTCAGCTCCATAGCAAGCATCAGCTAGATACTGGTTTGGTTTTGGTTGGAGAGGTGTGCATGGAAAAGCACCTCCAGAGGACTTGGAGATGGAAAGATTTTATTCTTTTAAAAGTTCTTGGGTGATTCACAAGCAGCAAAAAGGGTTGAAAGCACTGAAAAAAAATCTCTCATTTCTTCATAATTTGTCAGCTTGAACAGTGAGCATTAAAAATGTTTCTGCCACCTGGAGCAATGCACTAGTAAATGAGGGCCTCCAGATCTCCCAGTGCTGGGATCTGGCATTTGTTTTGGTGCAGTTTTTTGGTGTTTGCAGTTGTGTCAGCAGCTCTGGATACATAAGAAATAAGAATTTCAAGCTGGCAGGTTCAGACAAGGGCTCTCTAGTCTGTCTCCTTTACATGGTAGAGCAGGAAGAGTCTGACTGGTAGGTCCAGAGGGGTTTTCCTCCCCCTGTACTCTGCCCTGCTGGGACCACAGCTGGAATACTGTGTCCAGTTCTGGGCTGCCCAGTTCAAAAAGAAGAAGTTTGGAGCTGCTTGGAGACAGGAGTTGCACAACTCTTGTCTGTGAGTGCCATGTAAAACTTTGGAGAGGATACTTTTTCAGAAGCACAGAAGCGTCTTACGTGCTATATGGCAGACAGTGACAGAATCTATTTTAGACCTAACCTTACTAAATGAGCTTCCTGTGACAGTGCTGAAGTTGGGACTGTCTGGGATTTTCAGCTTCAGGTGTCATTATATGAGATGCTGTTGTGCTAGCACATTTTTGAGGACCAGCAGAGGAGCGAATTTTGCCTTCAGGAGCATTGAGTTTTGTAAACAAATGTGGAGTCCCCCAGGGAATTTTCCTTGGAACTCAGTAATGTGCTGCCAATAAACAAAGAAACACAGCTGGCTATAAAAGCAGAGCTAGAAGGAGATCTGAAAGAACATGAATGCAGCCTTTGGCCGCCAGGGAGAACACAGAAGTATTTACCTGGCCAAAATCTGAACTGATGCAGTCAGATTGTGAGTAGCCAAAGACTGGGCACTGTGAAGGTTTTCTTGTGCTTTCAAACACTCCTCCAGATACTGCAGGTCCAGATACTGTGCATTGATGAGGTGATTTGAAGAAGTTTATGGGATAAGCAATGGGAATGATCGAAGTTGTGGAGTTGTTTCTGACCAAGGAAGGCAGGTGGGTTAGGGACAAGAGTGGCAGAAGTGACAAAATGGAATTGTTTCAGTTGGAAACTCCAGTTCCCTCAGTCACTCCCTGTAAGATGTGTTCTCCAGACCCTCCACCCTCTTCTCTGGACCTGCTCCAGCCTCTTATTGTCCTTCTTGGAGTGATGGCCCTAAAACTGTGAGCTCAGCAGTGCTGGGTAGAGGGGGACAGTCACTACCCTGGTCCTCTGCTGGCCAGTCCATTGCTGAACCAGGCTGAGATGCTGGTGGCTGTCTTAACCACCTGGGCACACTGCTGACTCACTTTAGCTGGATGCCATCTTTGCAGCTGTGCTGGTTTGAGGCTAATAGGAATATTTTTATGAGAAAAAATAGATTATAGTGTGTGAAAAGAAAAAAAAAATGGAGGTGTCCACTTCTCTCATAGGCTTGCTGAGATATATAACAACAAGGACACAAACATAGATAAGAGAGAGTCTCTCTCTGTGTCGGAGTCGGTGTGTTTTCTCTCTGGGCTTTCGTGGCTGTGTAACCCAACTAATCACTCTGCTTCTAACCCTCCAAACTCACCTTGCATGCAAGGCAGATTCTGGGATAAGGTAGAGGGGTTGAAAGAAGGGGGAAGGGTGGTTGGGAGCCGCTCCTGGGGACTCTGATTTCTGGGAGGGGGATTGTGTTTCTGTATTCCCTTTAACGTGTACATTTCTGTCTATAGCTGTATATAGTTTGTAATATATTGTAAAAATCTGCTTGTATATTGTGCTAAGCTGTGAATACAAAGCTTCATTCCTTAACTTCCAGACAGCTGAGTCTAGTCTGGGTGATTTTCATAGGGGGGGGGGGATGGGTAACTCCCAAACGATCACAATATATANGTTGGGGGGCGGCGGTGGGCGGCGTCGCCGGCGTGCAGGTAACTCTCAAACCATCACAGCAACTAATGAATAGTTTTCCTGGCATTGCCACAGTTCCTGAGCAGTACATTTACATGTCGTTCCTTTGTTGATCCCGCTGAGGAATCTTGTAGCACGTGGGCTCTGCCATGCTGAGTCACAATTCCTCTGTGTGGATGTGTGCCATCTGCAGTTGGACTCTCTGAGGAAGGAGGCAGGGTGCCAGAAGGGACACAATAGCTGGCTCTACTGTATAGGCTAAGACCCTCAGGAGCACTTTCAGAACCACTGTTCCAACTGCAGCTTGGCTTCTCTCATACCTGTCCATTTCCAAGTGTCTTCCTGCTGGGATCAGTGGTTTGGCTTACCAAAGGAGCAGGAAGTGGCTCATTAGAAGGATCCTGGGTCTACCTCATGGACAGTTGCCTGAGTGCTGCAAGTCGTGGATATTGTTTGTGATTCCAGAGATGCAGTTAGCTAGAGCAGTGGAGACAGAGATCACAGACGTGCATGTCTGGGTTTAATGACACAAGCACCAATTTAAACTGCCTCTTGCTTAGTCTCTTGATTGTTGAACAGGCTACCTGGAGAGGTTGTGAAGTCTCCATCTCTGAAAGCATTCCAAACCTGCCTGGATGTGTTCCTGTGTGATTGACTCTAGGTAACCCTGCTCTAGCAAGGGGTTTGGACCAGACTTGACTTTCAGAGGTCACTTGCAATCCCTACCAGTGTGTGATTCTGCTTCTTGAACAGACTGTCCTTCATCATCAAGATTTATTATTATTTTTGTAATGATGGCCTCAGAAAATCATTAAAGGAACAGTTTCTACCCACCTGAGTCTTCACCTGTTCAGTTTCCTGCCTGGAACTGGGCTTAACATGCTTGGAAATATTCTCCTTTCCTCTCCCTACTTTTGCATTTTAGAGCACTTTCCTCCCTTATCTTTGCTGAAGTACCCAAACCGAGAAGGAGGCTTTGTTCATACATCTTTTTCAAGTGAAATGGATTTAACTGCTGACACTTTAGATTAAGGATAAAGTCCAAACCAAGTAAGAAATTAAGATCTGATTGGAAATCTCAAGGTCTACAAAACCAGGCTAAATGAAAGTTGAAGAGGTTCTGATCTTGCATTATTTTATAATGGCTTAGGCTAGTCTCCTCAACTCCAGAGTTTTAATTACCTAGGAAGGAATACTCAGTTATACCCAAGAATTAATTGCTAAAGTAGCAAGTCAATTAGCTGCAAACCTTTGGAACAATGAGCTGTCAGATAAAGAATGTGATGAAAGTGGGCTGTTAGAGGCCTGGGCTTTCAGTCCCACATCAGCCCAGTGCCATTTGAAGATGGCACTAAAAGAGGATGAGGAAACATTTCCAGTTGTTCAGATAAAATGATGGGATAATATGGAAGAGTTTCAGTGTGTGTTTGTAGAGCCCAGATTTTGCTGTAACTTCCGGGATGCCAATGTTTAGTAGCTTTCTCTCCTTCTGTGGAAGAGCTGAAAGGAAGTAAAGGAGCCACAGAAGAGCACTGAAGAGCTAGTGGCCAATCTGTAGTACATGTCTGTGCAGGCACAAAGGTGTGAAGTGATGGATACATTCAGTACACATTGCATTGCCCCTCAGGCATAGTCTTCAGTTCATTGCCCATCTCTGAAAGCCAATTGTTGCCTACCTGTAGGAGCTCAGATGTGGCCCTGAGTTATGTCCATTGTCCTTTGGTGCAGTCAGTGGTTCGGTACTTGTGACAAGGAAAGTTTGGGTGTTCACTTCCTTTTCCTTCTGAAGCTCCCTCCTTCCTTGCCCATCAAGCTGAGCAAGAAATTTTGGCATTGTCTAATGCCAATCTACTGAAGCAATCCCTTGAACAGCTCAATTCCAGGCCTGCTGCTCCTCTCTGCTTGCATTCTCTGTTTGCTTTTAATTGAAACAGGAAGGTTGATTAAGGAACACAAAGGTTTAGAGCAAATGGAAAAGTAAAGAGCCTTTGGTGAGGTTTCTGGTTATAGTTCCTATGCTTGTTAGTGCAATGTGAGAACAAACTGTTGAAACCAGGATTATTCCTATAGGGCTGTTAAGATGGGTATCAGTTAACTGTAAATGTACAGATGTCTTTTATATATATGTATTTCCTTGTTGTAAAGAAGAGTTTTCTAATCAAGACCAATGCCATTCTGGCAAGCAGTAGATTTGTTCATTTTTCTAGGTACTTGGGAGACTTCTGACTCTGGACTGTTTCCAGACTTCATCTAATTTCAGCCTGAGTGGTGGGTACAAACCCAACAACTCACAGACACTATTGGGTGCCCATGTGCTCAGGTCTGGACTATGATAGGATATGCCAGTTCCAAGAACTTCAGTGTTAGCTCCCAGTGTTAGTTCATCTGTAATCCTGCATCCAGTTCTGGTGTCCCCAGCATAGGAGGGACACACTATTGGAGTGAGTCCAGAGAAGGTCACAAAGATGATCCAAGGGCTGGAAGAACTCTGCAATGAGGACAGGCTGAGACAGGTGGGGTTGTTCAGCCTAGACAAAAGAAGGCTCCAGAGGGAGCCTCAGAGGTCCAGAGGGACCTCAGAGCTGCCTTCCAGTTCCCAATGGAATACCTACAGGAAGGCTGCAGAGGGACTTTTTGTGAGGGTGTTTAGAGACAGGACAAGGGGGAGTAGTTTGAAGCTGAGGGAGCGCAGGGTCAGACTGGATCTTAGGAAGAAGTTCTTCAGAAGATATTACCTTTGGAATAGGTAGCCCAGGGAGGTTGTGGATGCCTCCTGCCTGAGCGTGTTCAAGGCCAGGTTGGATGAGATGTTGATCCCAAACTGCTCTCTGACTTTGCTGGTATTGTGGGTTGGACTTTATGATCTCCCAAAGTCCCTTCCAACCCCTAACATCCTCTGATCCTGCATGATCCTGTGTCTGACAGAGTTAGGATCTTTTCCTCATTATGTTCCTGCGTCTGACAGAGTTAGGATCTTTTCCTCATTATATTTCATGAATTGCTGCTTGTTTGCTGTAGGGGTAAACCATTGAGTGTGATCCCATGTTATATTGTATTGGAGGGAGGCCTTAGGAGAGCATAGCTCAAGGGAAAAGGTAACGGATGGACCTTGCACAGGAATCTCTATAGAAACCGTTGGATGTTGTGGTCCCCAAACCTGATGACAGTACTGTTCACATGACAGGTGACTACAACAAACCTTCAGGGATTGACTCTGTGTGCTCCAGAACTGTGAAGCTAAGAGTCTGCTTGGCTGCTTCTCTTGAGACACATCTCATTCTGTTATTTGAGATCTGCTGGGGAGAGGGAGGTTTGAACTGAGCTCATCCTCTTTTTCTAAGCTCACTTAGACCTTGATTAATAGTCCAGTGTCCTGAACAGTGGCAGTTGCATAATGCAGCATCTGTCCCTTGCAGCTCCTCTAGCAGTGCTATGTGTCGAGACAGCTGGTCTTGTACCCTATAAACCCAATGGCAAGGACTGAACAGTTGTGTTGGCCAAACCAGCCCTAACAAGCATCTCCTTGAGGAGCCTCATGTCTATTTAGACTGATGGTAGCTGCTGGGGCAGTTCATCAGCAGAGAAAATGAATGAGAAGCAATGAAAAAGGGAGGGAGTTTCTGCAGAGGATGGAGGTTGCAGATAATGTGGTAGGAAAAGAAAAAAATAATGAGAAAATGAAGAGTGGGAAAAGTGGCAGAAAGAGCAGGAGCCCATCCAGAGTCTGATCTTTTCTGCCCATTTCTGTGGACTGAGAAAGAGATGTGTAAGTAGGTAGAAGAGTGTGTGTGTAGATACTGAGGGGTGTTCTAATGATGAAGAGACTATGATAAAAATTGCATATTTAAAAATATATTAAATATAAAAATCAGACTGCAGGATTCTTCTTACTTAGAATGATTTGGAGGAGTAAACACTACAGAAGGGTGAACAGGAGGAGTGGATGGAGATACAAGAAAAGAAAACACAGCTCATGTGGTCCATTTAAAAGGTACCATCAAAGGTTTTCACTAATGTTTGGATTTCAAACAGAATTGCACTGACTTGCTCTGGATTTAATGAGGAAAATTCAAAGAGTGGTCAAAAAGCTGTTGTTGTAGATTCACAATGTGTCTGTGTGTCAGGAAATGGCCTGAAATTGCACCAGGGGAGGTTTAGGTTGGAGATTAAGAAAAATTCTTGTCCTGAAAAGAGTGGTCAGGGATTGGGACAGGCTGTCCATGGAGGTGGTGGAGTCACCATCACTGGAGGTGTTCAAGGAACGTATGACCATGACACTTGCCTACTGGAATGGGCTGCCCAGGGAGGTGGTGGAGTCACTGTCCCTGGAGGTGTTCAAGGCAGGTTTGGACGTGGCACTTGGTGCCGTGGTCTGGGCCTGAGGTCTGTGGTAACGGGTTGGACTGATGATCTATGAGGTCTCTTCCAACCTTGGTGATACTGTGGTTTAATGGCTGTGGTGGAGTTGGGTTCATGGTTGGATCACAGAGGGCTTTTCCAAGCCAAACAACTCTATGATTTTTCTAGTGAGGTTTGTCTCATTTGCCTGCTGAAGAAATCAAAACTCTTCTCAGCTTGTTCACAGGGCTATGCCCAGTGCACAAAATCTGGAATTGATTCAACTCGATGGCAGCTGGTCAGAATAAGAAAGGAAATACGAAATGGGTCAGAATTTTATAGATACTATCCTTCTTTCTCGTACCAGGCATGTGGGCTTTTAAAGTGCTACCTCTTGTTAAGCAGTGCTTGCAAGGTTTGAGATCATCTTGAACTCATTGCAGTGCCACACACTTGACAACCATCAACAGGGCTATGTTTATAGGGTCAGTGTCTCAGTTGCTAGCAGACAAGGTACCAGTGAAGGAGTGTTCCTCAAGACTCTTTACTCAGTTAATGCATGAAACCCAGAAGCTGCCACTAGTTCTGCATGTAGTGAAATTGGGGATCATTCTTCTGGGTGCAGATGTTCTCCTCTTCAGGGATCAGTACTGGGTCCAGTTTTGTTTGATACCTTCATCAGTCACCTGGATGAGGGGATTGAGTGGACCCTCAGCAAGTACATTGGTGATACAGAACTGTGAGGGCAACTGACACCTGTCAGGCTGTGCTGCCATCCAGTGAGACCTGACCTCATAAAGGTCAATAAGGATAAGTGCAGAATCCTGCCTCTGGGGTGGAACAACACCAGACACCAGGACAGACTGCAGGTCATCCTGCTGGAAAGCAGCTCTGTGGAGAAAGACCTTGGAGTCCTGGTGGACAGCAAGTCCTGCATGGGGCAACAATGTGCCCTTGTGGCCAAGAGAGCCAATGGCATCCTGGGGTGCATCAAAGTAAGTGTGTCCAGCAACTCTAGTGAGGTTCTATTGCCTCTCTACTCTGCCCCTATGAGACCACACCTGCAATACTGTATCTGGTTTTGGGCTCCTCAGTTCAAGAGAGACAGGGATCTACTGGAGAGAGTCCAATGGAGGCTATGGAGATGACTGGGGACTGGAACATCTCTGCTATGAAGAAAGACAGAGAGATCTGGAGCTGTTTAGGCTGGAGAGGAGAAGGCTGAGAGGGGACCTTATCAACATCAATAAATATCTGAGGGGGATGAAGGTGCCAGGCTCTTTTTGGTGGTGTCCAGTGACATGACAAGGGACAATGGGTGCAAGCTGGAACACAGGAGGTTCCAGCTCACCATGAGGGGACATTACTGTGAAGGGTGATGGAATCCTGGGACAGGCTGCCCAGGTGATCCTGCTCTATCAGGGTGGTTGGACTGGATGATCTCCGAACATCCTTCCAAGCCCTAACATTCTGTGATTCTCTAGAAAACAGCAGGTACAGAAAGCACCTTGTGGGGGCAGATACCTGATGCTGTAAAACACAAAGTACACAAACCCGTGCATGCACAACATATAGCCAATTGTTTGTGCTTAATTTAAGTAACTGAAGTGAGAGGGAGGCTACAAAGGAAGATGCTGGAAGCCAATTCTGCTCACCTGCAATAACTGAGCAAACTGCAAGTTGGAATTCTCCCTTTATCCCTGATGTCAGGAAGGAAAACTGAAATTATGGTTCCAGGTTGTTTTTCCTTCCTTTGGCTTGTTATTTAATTGTGGAGAAACTCCACATAATATTCTCACTTGTCTGTAATTTGAGCATTTTACATTTGCAACCCCCACTCAAATGCTGTTTTATTTTCCTTGAAAATGAGTACTGGGTTGAGATCTCTGTTCTTGGAACTCCTCTCTTGTTGTTAGGTCTGGACAAGGCCTGATTCATAGAACAACAGAAAGGCTCAGCTTGGAAGGGACCTCAGTGCTCATCTACTCCAACCTCCCTGCCATGGACAAGGACACCTCTCAACTCAACTAGGTGCTCAAGGCCTCAACCAGGTTGTGGATGCCTCCTCCCTGGGCAACCTGTTCCAGTGTCTCAGATACTCTTTGCTCCAATAATGCCTTCTGATGATGTTTTTGCAGTTCTGTTGGTCTCACTTTCTGGGTCTGTCACCCAACCAGCACTTCTCAGAGTTGTATTGTCAAATCATATTATGAGATTTTCTGTTTGGTTTTGGGCAGAAAGCACTGCTTGAATAATCAGATGAGAAGGAAACAAAATTACGGTGGTGGCACCTCCTTGCAGTTGGAAGAGTATTCAGTGTAGCCACAGGTTGTTGGAGATGAGGTCTTCAAAGTCTCAGGATGTTTGAGAAAGGTCTTCTTTATTCTGCATTTAGTGGCATTGGGAAGTATCAGATTCCAGAGGTGTCCTGGGACCTTTCTTAGGCTCTGTTGCTTTGTTGTGGGCTCTGAATGTGGGAAGAATCAGAGTGATGCTGATCCTGTGTGGTTATTCCCACTCTGAGTTGATCCAAACATAAAGTGTAGGTGTATTTCTTGAGCTTTCATCTTGTTTGGCTCCCTTCTTGTTGCAGTGCACTAAAAGGTGAAACAGAAAATTGCTTTGAAGGGGGCTCTGGGACCAGTCAGAGATCCAAACAGAGTGGATTAATGCAAACACAATCTGCATTTCTTAGCTCTTGGTTATATTTGCCTTTCAAAATGCACTTTGTGAGGAATGTTAGTCTCAGTACTGCTATCTGCTGAGATGAACCAAACTAGCCACAAAATCCAACAAATCAGTGTTAGCCTGCACAGTAAAGCTTTGAGAGGGGTGTGTCAGAACACCAAAGGAAACTTGCAAGGGCTGATTACATCTCTGAATTTCAGACTCTGTCACCACTCTGCTCAACCTGTTGCTGCTGCTTGCTTGCTTTGTTTCTCTCTTTTCATCAGCCTCTACACAGTGGCACCTGAATGTCCTGCAGAGAAGAATATCTTTAGTTAGTGTCTGTATGAACGTTCATGGTTGGTTTCAGTACTGCTCTGCTATCTTCAACAGGAGATACAATAATTATTTTTCACATGTGCCCTTTTTCCTCTGATTGCAGCTGAGACATGCTGGATGTATAAGTTAAGCTTCCTTGATACTTGCAGGTGTTTTAAACTGCAAATAGCTTTAAGAAGTTCTTTCCAGCAGAAGACAGGGATTTATAGATTCACAAAGTGATTTGGGGTGGAAAGGGCTTTAAAGATCATCCAGTTCCAACCCCCTGCCATGGGCAGGGACACCTTCTTCTAGACCAGGTTGCTCAAGGCCTCATCCAGTCTGGCCTTGAACACCTCCAGGGAAGGGACATCCACAATCTCCCTGGGCAACCTGTTCTAGTGTCCCCCCACCCTCACTCTAAAGAATTTCTTCCTAACCTTGAGACTATCTCTCCCCTCTTCCAGCTCAAAGCCATTGTCCCTTGTCCTGTCACTACAAGCCCTTGTCAAAAGCCCCTCCTCAGCCTTCCTGTACATCCCCTTCAGGTAGTGGAAGGCTTCTCTGAGGTTTCTTTGAAGCTTTCTCTTTTCCAGGCTGAGATGTTTTTATTCAACATTTATTTTTATTATGGTGGGAATCACAATGATTTAAAATTCTTTAGATCCTACCAAAATGCTTTGCAGCAGGCATGGGAAACAACCCACAGGAATGCAGCCATTGAGGAGATGATGCATTTGGGCCTTGGCTGGCTAACTGCAGACTGTTCTTAAGTTAAATGTATGAGCTTCACTTGTAAAAGTAGCCAGCTTCACTGGGCTAGAAAGTGAAGTTCTTCATTTATCTGCTCAGTGAGTGCAGCAGAGGCTATGTCTCGGCACCACAGAAATCATCTTTACTCTATCTCTACACTTCTGCTGCAGCTATGGATTTGTTTGCTAGGTTTATTTCTCTATTCTTCATTTTGGTCCCCCAAAGAAATGAAATAAAACTTGTCCCTGGCCCAGATTGTGCTGCTTGGGAAAAGATGCCAAATCTTTCTCTCCCTACTCATAGTTATGATGTTTCTAAGTGTTTGGAGGAGTTGTAGATCCAGTTGTACATGATCCCTCAACTGAAAGCAAGTCTTCCACACTACCAATTCCATTTCAGCCTCCAATTTCCTACCACTTAAATAGATAGAGTAGTAATTAACCTCCGTAGCCTGCTGCAAAATCCAGGAGCATTTTATTCTGCTTTTTGTCCGAAACTGTTTCCAACAATGCCTGTGCCTATAGGATGGTATATGGGGGCTTCTGTGTGTAGTTATTGTCTCAAAGGAGCAAAAAGTCATTTAGTGCATAGTCACTGAAATATCCTGGGCAGCTCCCTGGGGCAAACAGCTGCATGACAAGGTGTCAGGAGTGCATTAGGAAACTTTGTAGTGAAGCAACTTCACCTCATCCACAACACTTATGGCAGTACATCCAAACCCACTCCCCCTGCTGTGAAGACGAGATGGGGGAAAGTGAAGAAACTGGGACAGAGAGAGCCAGGGGTGACACCTCCCCCTTCTGAGGGCTGTGGTCAGTGGATGCACTTGAGCCCTTCCCCCCAAGCCACGTGTCCTGCCTGGCACAGACCTTGTGCTGGGATGAGTCTGGGCATGAAAACTGATGGTTCTCTGATGCTGGCCTTCTGTTTAGCTTTTGTGACATGCTTTCTGGTGATGCACGACAAAATTAGCATGGCTTTGATAAAAGGAGTAAGCTGCAGAGCAAGGCAGCTCTTTTCTCTTGGGTCTTTGCCCCCACCCCCCTAACCATAGAATAAGCAGCAGCAGCGGTTCAGGAGGATTTTCCACTAAAAAGAGATAAGAGGAGTTCCCACAATCAGCAAACAGTGTTGTGAATATCTGATATAAAGACTCCAGGAAGTTCCTTCCTTTTGTTGTCAAGTTAATACTACTGCTTTTGGATTTTGGATTTATCTTTCTAAATACTGTTCTCAAACTACTTGTGACCATTCCTATTGTGAAGATAATCTCAACTGAATACCAAACCTTTAGAAACTTTACAATCTTTGTATCAAGTTCTGTGGGAGGTGGAGCCAAATTAATAAATAATTAGTATATCATTATTAATTTCTAGCCTTATTTCTCATAGAATCACAGAACTGTCAGGGCTGGAAGGGATCTCAAGGTTCCAACCCCTCTGCTATGGGCAGGGACACCTCACACTAGATCAGGTTGCTCAGAGCCATATCCAGCCTGGCACTAATAACATTCAGCGATGAGGATTCCACCACCTCCCTGGGCAATCTGTTCCAGCGTCTCACCACCCTCATGGTGAAGAACTTCTTCCTAACATCTAATCTAGATTTCTCCTCCTCTAATTTGGATCCATTCACCCTAGTCCTATCACTACCCAGGATCCATTCATCCTAGTCCTATCACTACCCAACACCTGACAAAGTCCCTCCCCAGCTTTCCTGTAGATCCCCTTCAGACATTGGAAGGCAACAATGAGGTCTCTTCAGAGCTGCCTTCTCTCCAGACCGAACAGCCCAAACTCTGAGTCTGTCTCCATAGGAGAGGAGCTGCAGCCCTCTGATCATTCTTGTGGCCCTTCTCTGGATATGTTCCAGCATTTCTCCTTTATTCCCAACAACAGGACAGCACTTCCTTGCTAATGCAGCGATAGCTTCCGTGCACCCTCTCACAACCTGCTGGAGGAGCAGGATGCAAACATCACCTGTTATGAAAAAGTAACAATTAACTGTGATTTTACAAAGTGCTATCCTATTTATTTTAAGTGTCATGTAATTATCAATTCATTTACTACCTATTGTAATCCCATGAATCATAATGAATGTATTTGCATAATAGGTGGTATCACATGAGCTCAATTATCATTCAGTGTTAGCTAAATGTAGCATGAAAACAAAATGTTTCCTGCAAAGGTAGGCTGGGGTTGATGTATCACCTGTCTTATAGATGGTGGATCGCAAGTGCTGGCATGGGAAATTAGTCTGTTTCTGGGCTTGCTCACAGAGGAGATTGTTTTGCAGCCCTGAACTTCACTCATTTCTTCTCCTGTCTTCAGCCCCCAATAATCCACAGAAAAGGAGGCTGAAGGGAGGCCTTCTTGCTCTCTTTAAGTTGCTGAACGGAGGTTGGAGCCAGGTGGGTGTTGGTCTCTTCTCCCTAGGATGAGAGGAAATAGCCTCAAGTTGTGCCAAGGGAGAAACTTAGATGAAACTTCTTGACTGAAAGAGTTCTTGAACACTGGAATAGGCTCCTCAGGGAGGTGGCTTAATCCTCATCACTGGATGTGTTTCAAAGAGGCAGAGATGTGATGCTGAGGGACGTGGTTTAGCACCAGCCTTGGTAGAGTTAGAGAATGGTTGGACTTAATATTCCTAAAGGCCTTTTAAAGTTGAAAGGCCTCTGTGATTCAATGATTTAAATGCTTTTCCTCCTGCCAGTCTTACAGATGAGGAAAAACTAAGAAACATCAGAAATCTGTCCTTGCTCTTTAACTGATGTGCCAGTTCCCTGCTCACTCGAGTCACAGGGCAGTCTCTGCTCAGAAGACTGAGTATATTGCTCTGGTGGTGCTCCCAGACCTGCACACACTCTGCTGGGTAACTGAACCGAGGAGAGGTCATGCTGGGGACTTGCCCCTAGATGATTGCCTCAGCTCTGAGTTGGTTTCTTTCAAAGTGTTTGCCTCCAGATATAACTTCTTTTTTAAAATGAAAGGTTCTCTAAATGACAAGTGCTGCTTCCTGGAACAGGAGTTAGCTTTGCAGTGCTGTTTTGAGGAGTACGATGTGAGCTGGCTCCTCACAAGGTCTGCTGTAGTTACACACCATGTGTAGACTGCTCTGTGTTCTCTCCTGCCAGTGTTTAAACCAAGGAGGTCTCCCTTTCTAAACCAGGTGTGGGCTATTGCTAGACACCCTCCATTCATATCCTAGCTTGAGGAATGTCCTGGTGCCTTTTTTGCTAAAGAACAACATGATCTGGAGTCTTTAGTTTCTGCATGGCCTGGCATCATGGATGCAGCTTCATCTTTCCACTTTTCTAGTGACTGAGCACAGGCAATCCCCCAGCTCTTGGAAGGTTTCCCCACTGTGCAAGGATAACACCCTTGCATTTGCAGCAGCAGAGGCCACTGCTGCTCCCCAAACTTTCCCCTTTGCTGTCTCAGGGCTGCTTCTCCTACCCCAAACTTTCTCTGCTGTACCCCTGTCTCTGTCTTTGTTATGCAAAAGCTTACATGAGCAGTGATGAAATGCCTATCACTTTAAAGAGAGAGGCAGTGGTCCCTTTCAGCATAGGTTCAGTGTGTTTTGAAGATGTGCTCTTGCAGTAGCAGAGTGGTTGGAGTAACCCAGGTCTGAGCAAGATCCTAGTCTGTGACATAACTTTGAGCAGTGTATGGTTGTATGGTTCACTTACAGGTTCAACCTATTTTGTGTTGCAGAAGCAAGACTTGCTTATGCAATGGCCTGCAAGTAATGGTTGTGTGCAGTGTTGTGTCTGCACCAGATGTGTGTGACCCCACTTCCCACTGTTTGGATGCATCCCATTTCCATACAGAGTCTGGAGTGCTTTCTCTCTGGCTGGTACAGCTGATCTTGTAACTTGCTGCCTGCAAGTTAAATGAAGAATGCTGATATTGTGGAAATAACTCTTCTTTCAGTCCCTGCAAAGAGACTGTAGTTATTGGAACCTGAAGGATTCTTGAATCTGATCTACATTCAGAAGACAGAACTGCAATGGCAAGCTAACAGAGTTGACAACACTTAATTTGTTTGGACTCATGTCACCCTTGGCTTTACAATGTGACAGGAGAAATACATTGTGGGAACTGATGAAGCAGTGCCACATTTGCACAGTGCTGCAGCTCCCTACAGCTGTTCAGGGCAAGGTCTCCTCCCTGAAATACACATGCAGTTAAAGCTGTCCCCTGCTGCCCATAATTCAACTGGGCCAGCTAGAAAGCAAATGGCCAGTGGGACGGGTGCAGTGCTGCCACTGGGTTTGTGTGAAGTAAGAGGTCTTGCATAGAGAAGACTCAATGTGTGTGCCAGGGGATCCAGGCACTATTGATAGAGGCATTCTGGCCAAGCAGAGAGCTGTTAACGCCCTTGCTTGAGACAGGCACTGAACATGACAGAATCACAGATTCATAGAATGGGTTGGGTTGGAAGGCATCTTAATGATCATCCAGTTCCAATCTGCCTGCTACGGGCAAGGACACCCTTACTAACCCAGGTTGCTCCAGGCCTCATCCAACCTGACCTTGAATACCTCTGATGAGGGGACATCCACAGTCTCCCTGGGCAAACTCTTCCACTGTCTCACCACCCTCACTACCAAGAATTTCTTCCTAGTATCCAGTCTCATTTTCCCCTCTTTCATCTCAGAACCATTGCTCCTCACCCTGTAACTCCAAACCCTTGTCAAAAGTTCCCCCCCCCAGCTCTCCTGTAGCCCCCTTCAGGTACTGGCAGGCTGCTCTAAGGTCTCCCCAGAGCCTTCTCTTCTCCATGATGAACAGCCCCAACTCTCTCATCCTGTCCCCATAGGGGAAGCTCTCCAGCCCTCTGATCATCTTTGTATCCTCCTCTGGACTCTCTCCAGCAGTTCCATGTCCTCCTTATGCTGGAGGCCCCAGAACCGAACACATTGCTCCGACAGATGGAGTTGTCCATATGAACATACAGAGGGTGGTGTACCTGGCAGCAGAACTGCTCTGGTGAGAAGAGTTACTGTAGAGTCTGTGCTTTCAGTGGGGCAGCTTGTCAGGGAGCAGCATCCCCAGGGGCAGTGACTGTTGTGAATCTGAAAGGAAATGCTGGTTCTTTAATGGAGACATCACTACACATATCCGTAGTACTGGGTGGCTTTGCTGCTAACTAACCCATGGGAGTTTCTGGGCTTTGTTTCTGAATGGAAGGTTTGCAAATAAGGATTAAGAGAAAATGAAAAGCTGAAGGATCCATGAACTTCTCAGGGAATGCTCTGAGGTGTTTATATCCAGTGCATTCTTTCTGGTTTCAGCATGTGCCTTTGAAATGTGCCTGCAGTGGGGTTTGGTTTCCTTCTGGTTTTGCTCCAAATAGCTTCCTGTAGGACCAGTGCTGATTCAGGTGGAGCCTCCCACGTAGGGATCAGATGCACCAGATGATTGCACTTGCACAGGAAATGTGCTGAACATGGTCACAAGCAGCACCAAAAGCACTGAGGCTCTAAGCTCTTTCCATGGTGATTTTTACAGTGTGACCAAGCTCAGGGTCCTGTGTCTACCAGCTGGTGATGGTTCGTGAAATGCACCATCTGCCACTGGGCAGTGTGCAGGGATCCTCACCCTCTCTTGCTTAAGCTCTAGCTGTCTGTGAGGGATGAGGTTACCAGCTGTCTGCAGGGACTGGGTTGCTCTCTTCCAGCTGTCTCTTTGCTCTGCATTTCTATCAAAGCCATGCAGGAAGTCCAGAAGACTTCACAGACTCTTATTATTACTGTTGCAGAAGGGCAACAGAGATGAAGGGTCTGAAGGCCTTTGGAGGAGCAGCTGAGAGAATTGGGGCTGCTTAGGGCTGGAGAAAAGGAGTCTATCTAGAGAAGGTCTTTCTCACTCTGTCTTGCTTTCTTCACTTGTAGCCCAGAAGGCAAACTGTCTCAAAACAAGCGTGTCCAGAAGGTCAAGAGAGGGGATTCTGCCCCTGTGCTCTGGTGGAATCCCACCTGGAGCACTGCTTCCAGTTTCGGTGTCATCAGCAGAGGAAGGGCATGGACCTGATGGAGCAGGTCCAGAGGAGGCCGCAAAGATGATCAGAGGGTTAGAGCACATCTGCTGTGAAGACAGGCTTGGAGAGTTGGGGTTCAGCCTGGACAAGACAAGGCTCCAGGAAGACCTTAGAGCTACGTTTCAGTATCTGAAGGAGGCCTACAGGAAGGCTGGGGAGAGATTGTTTAGAAGGTGCTGTGATGATAGCATGAGGAGCAATAGTTTGAAAGTGGAGCAGGGGAGATTTGGATTGCACATCAGAAGGAACTTCTGCACAATGAGAGTGGTGAAATACTACAGCAGACTGCCCAGGGGTGTGGGTGAGGCCCTCTCCTTGGAGACATTCAAGGTCAAACTTGATGGGGCTCTGAGCAGTCTGTTCTAGTTGGGGTTATCCATGCTGACTGCAGGAGGATCGGACAAGGTGACCTTTGAGGATGCCTTCCAACCTGATACATTCTGTGATTCTATGGTTCTCTGCAAATCTCTGAAAGGAGATGGTCTGAGGTGGAGGTTGGTCTGTTCTCTCTGGTAACAGACAGGACAAGAGGAAATGGCCTTAGGTTGCACCAGGGGAGATTTAGGTTCTTCTTTCCTGAAAGGATTTACAAAGCCTGGGACAGGCTTCCCAGGGAGGTGACTAAATCCCCATCCTGGGAGGTGGCTAAATCTCCATTCCCGGAGGTGTTTCGATGAGGCATAGATGCGGTGCTGAGGGCCGTGTTCTTTGGTCAAGCTGGAGAATGGTTGGACCGGATGGTGTTGAAGGTCTGTTCCAAGCAGAGTGGTTCTGTGCCTCTGTCAGCAAGTTCAAATCACAGCCTGAGGGATGTTTGTTCTGCCCTCTGCCCTACACTTCGATGCGATGCCATTTGTGAAGGGCAGGAAGAAGGGAAGGCTGCAGGAGAAGCTCTGCATGCCTGCCCGGCGTGGCTTCCTACCTGTGGTTCTGCAGCTGCTTGCAGACCTCTCCCATGTCATGTTGGGTTTGGTCTATGGGTGGCACTCACTTTCTAAGTTTCTGGCTGGGTGTTTGCAGCCTTTCCTACAGCAGGCTTAGCAAATGTGCTGTTAGTAACAGCACATCAACAGGCGATCGATACAACCAGAGCTAACCGCAGAGCGGGTGGTGCTGTGTGGGGCTTGCAGCCTGTCTGCAGCAGCAGCAGATGCTAAATGAAGTCCAACCAACTGTGTCATCTTTCAAAGAAGGTGCCCCAGGTTGTGGTGCTGCACCATATCAGGCCAGTTCTGCAGAACTCTGCATGCCTGAAGTGCTGCAATAATCCTGTGAGTGATGTGCAGGGAGCTGAACCTGAGCAGGCAACACAGATCCAGGCACAGCCTTCTGAATTTTCAGCCAAAGCAGGGGATGCCCAGCACAGGCAACAAGCACTGCAGCTGGCAGCCTGCTTCAGAGACCAGACAAACTAGCAAGGGTACTGGCTGGTCCTGTAGCTCTGCAGATGTGATCACTGGAAACTCAGTGATTAACCGAAGAGTGGCTTCCATGGTGTGGAAATGCTGCTTGCTTGACTTGACTTCTCTTCAAGAAGAAAGAATTGAGACTCTAGGCTGTGCTGGGCAGGCAGATTCTGCCCCTTTACTCTGCTCTGCTAAGACCCCATGGCCAAACCTGCATCCATTTCTGGTGTCCTCAGCACAGGGACACAGGCTGTTGGAGTCCAGAGGAGGCCGCAAAGATGATCTAAGGGCTGGAGCATCTCTGCTGTGAGGGCAGACTGAGGAAGCTGGGGGTTTTCAGCCTGGAGAAGACTTAGGAGGGACTTTTATGGAGGTGTCTGGAGACAGAACAAGGGGGGATGGTTTGAAGCTGAGGGGGAGCAGGCTTAGACTGGATCTTAGGAAGAAGTTCTTCAGTAGGAGGGTGGTGAGAGTCTGGAATAGACTGCCCAGAGAGATTGTGGATGTCTGTCCTGGGACTGGAGATTGATCTTTTATAGCTATCCTCCTATGCTTTCAGCTCTTTGCTAACTGTCTCAAAGGTTATTGGAATGCTTTGTCACTCCTGTGTGCTGGACAGACCCAGCTTTCCCAACACTGCAGCCCTGCTGAAGCCTGCAACTACAGTTTGTGCAGTGCAGAAGCCTCCAGATGTTGGTGCAGGCTTTGAAAATGCAAACTGAAGTCACCATGGTTCTAGTGTGTCAGAACCTTCTAGTGTGTAAAAAGAAATAAAACTCAACAAGCAAAACTTCCAGCAGAAGTCCTTTTGAATAAGCTTTTGTCTGCTGTGAACAGAGCACACATGAACAATCTAGGGGACTAGAGCACATGTCTTCTGAGGAGAGGTTGAGGGACCTGGGGCTTTTTAGTCTGGAGAAGAGAAGACTGAGAGGGGATTTAATATTTAATAAGTGTTTATAAATATCTGAGGGCTGGGGGTCAGGAGGTGGGGGGGACAGGCTCTACTCACTTGCTTCCTGTGATAGGACAAGGAGCAATGGACGTAAGCTGCAGCAGAGGAGGTTCCACCTCAACACAAGAGGAAACTTTTTTACTATAAGGGTCACAGAGCACTGGAACAGGCTCCCCAGAGAGGTTGTGGAGTCTTCTCTGGAGACTTTTAAGGCCCACCTGGATGCATTCCTCTGTGACCTGAGCTAGGGTCCTGCTCTGGCATGGGTGTTGGTCTCTTTGGATCCCTTCCAATCCCCAACATCCTGTGATCCTGTCATCTGTGCTGAACAGGAGAGCCCTGGGATGGGAGTGTAGATCAAAGGATTTTCAGTCAGCTTAGCAAAATCTTGAGTGTTGTTTACAACCTGCTTGAATTCATCACCCATCTTTTCTAGAGAGGTTTTACCCTCACCTTTGATGACATTTACCAGTCATCTGGACTAGGGGATTGAGATGCTCTCAGGAAATTTGCAGGTGACGCTAAGCTGGGTGGCAGTGTTGATCTGCTTGAGGACAGAGAGTCTGCAGAGGAGCCTGAACAAGCTGGACTGATGGGTTGAGGCCAGCGGAATGAGGATCAATAGGCCCAAGTACTGGGTCCTGCACTTGGTTCACAGCAACCCCAATGCTCCAGGCTTGGGGCAGAGTGGCTGGAAGATGCCCAGCACAGAAATACCTGGGGGTGTTGATCAACAGCTGCATGAATATGAGCCAGCAGTGTGCTCAGGTGGCCAAGAAGGCCACCAGCATTCCGACCAGCAGGATGTGTCCCTGTACTCATCACTGGTGGGATGAACCCAGTGGTTCAGTTTTGGGCCCCTCACTCCAAGAAGGACATTGAGGAGCTGGGGCATGTCTGAAGAAGAGCAACAAAGCTATTGAAAGGTCTGGAGAACAGGGCTGGTTAGAGACCTCATTGCTCTTTACAACTCCCTGAAAGGAGGTTGGAGTGAGGTGGGCATTGTTCTCTTCTCCCTAGTAACAGTTGATAAGAGGAGAGAGAATGGCCTCAAGTTGCACCAGGAGAAGCTTAGGCTGGATATCAGAAAAAACATCTTCCCTGAAGGGGTTCTTATAGCCTGGCACAGGCTGCTCAGAGAGGTGGTTGAATCCCCATCCCTGGAGGTGTTTCAGAGAGGCAGAGATGTGGTGCTGAGGGCAATGGTTTAGCACCAGCCATGGCAGAGTTAGAGAATGGTTGGACTAAAGGATCTTAGAGGTGGTCTCCAACCAAAACAATCCTGTGATTCTGTGACTCCACACAGAGGGTGTTCACCACAAAGTGGCCTTTTTGCCTCCTATAGGTAGGTTGCAAAAGGTAAACACAGGTTAATCAGCAGTAGCTACAACTACTTTGTTGACAGTAACAAACATCAGTGGTAGCATAGGATCTTACGTCCCCTCAGCACAGTTGATGGACAGAGGTCCTCCATGGAAGGTGGACCGAAGAGGTAAATCTATAATGGAGTAGAGGTATTTATTGATTAGTTTCTGTCACAGTGTTTTAAACTATGAGTTGGTGCTACTAAATATCCTAAGACACTGACAAATCAGACTGGGTTGATGCTGGGTTAAGAGAGGTGATTCTACCTCTCTGCCCTGTTGAGGCTTCTCTTGGAGTACTATGTCCAGTGCTGGGGTCCTCAACAGAAGGACATAGAAAGTGTCCAGAGGAGAGCCATAAAGATGATCATAAGAGGGCTGGAGCACCTGTGCTAGGAAGAAAGGCTAAGTAAACTGGGGTTGTTCAGCCTGGAGAAGAGAAGGATCCATGGAGACCTTAGAACTAATTTCAGTATCTGAAGGGGACCTACATGAAGTCTGGGGAGGGACTATTCAGCAGTGCCTGTGATGATAGGACGAGAGGCAATGGTTTGAAAATGGAGCAGGGGAGGTTTAGGTTGGACATCAGAAGGAAGTTCTGCACAATGAGAGTGGTGAAATAGTGGAACAGGCTGCCCAGGGAGGTGGTGGAGGCCCCATCCCTGGAGACAGTCAAAGTCAAACTTGTTTGGGCTCTGTGGAGCCTAATCTAGCTGGGGATATCCTTGCAGGGTGGTTGAACCTTGAAGGGTCTCTTCCAGCTGGATGCATTCTATGATTCTATGATGTTGTCATGTTAACCTTTCTCTGCTGCATCCCAGTTGGTTGTCTTGCCTGGCAATCAAGGATCACACAGAATACCCGCTCAGAGTGTGTGAGCAGAGGTGCTGCAAGGATGCGTTTTAGTCACAGGCGGCAAAGAATTTCAGCATTTCTCTCTGAACTCCAATGTGACATTTTTAAATGCTCAAAGGACAGGCAGATCTGCAGCTCCTGGTGACATTCCACGAAAACCTGATGTGCAGTTCTGATTTGTGTTCTTTAGAATGAAAAACAAAAGAAAAAGCAGCTCTTGCTGTCATTCATTTATTTCAGATCTGGAGTTTTAATTGCTAATAAGAAAGTGTGCCAGGCAGTGCCAATCAGAAGGAATCCCCTCAAGGAATGGCACCAGCAGAGCTGAGGGCACAGGCCTGCCACTAATTATATTTTATTGGAGCAGAATGTACAGACGTCTTTTAAGATCCCATTATGGTGTGTGGCTAAATAACTGCAGCCATTTCAATCACATTCCATTTAATTTGGTAATTACAGGGGCTCAGAAATTGCCTCTACCTCCTTTGTATGCTCTTTTCAAGCGTGTTTGAATCCTTTGAGTGCTGCATTTCAATGTCTGGCAGGAGAGAGAACCTGAGAATCTTGAGAGAGCTCAAAAGGCAGGTTGAGATTTTCAGCATTATTTTGTTTAGAAGAAGTTTTCTGCTTACTCGTTAAGTCAGGAGTGTGGGAGAAGGCTGGCTTTCAGTTTCTTGTACTCCTCCAGACTTCCAACATTTCTCCAGAAGATGCAATTTGCCATCTTAGGTGAAATAAAATTCACTATTTCTATAAAGATTGCGCTGAGTAAATGAAGGCTTTGCAACCTGGATGTGACTCATTGTTTGGAACCCACTCTGTGGAGCAGATCATGGAACCAAAGACTCATACAAATATTTTGGTTGGAACAGACCTGTAAGATCATCAAGTCCAACCTCCAACCAAAGCCCATCACAGTCATTAAACGATGTGCCAGAGTGCCATGTCCACACATAGATGTATCTGATGATGTAACTGAGGTGCTCAGGGAATCTCATTGCTGATTAGGTGACTTGCAATGGTCAATACTAATTAAAATATCAGAACTATTAAGTCCTGTGAAAATGTTGGTTTAGACTGTGAGCACAGGTAAGTATCTTTCTGTCACAGGGTTACAGAATGGCTCAGGTTGGAAGGGATCTCAGAGGTCATCTACTCCAACCCCCCTGCCATAACTCTCAACTAGATTTGGCTGCTCAAGACCTCATCCAACCCGACCTTGAACACCCTCAGGGAGGAGAAATCCACGACCTCCCTGGGCAACCTGTTCCACAGTCTCAACACTCTTGTACTGAAGAACTTCTTTCAAAGATCCAGTCTAACCCTGCTCTGCCTCAGCTTCAAACCATTTCCCCTTGTCCTGTTTCTAGACACCCTCATGAAAAGTCTCTCTGTAGCCTCCCTGTAGGATCCCTTCAGGTATTTGAAGGCAGCTTTAAGGTTCCCCTGGAATCTTCTCTTCTCCAGGCTAAACAACCCCAGCTCCCTCAGCCTATCCTCATGGCAGAGGTGCTGCAGCCCTTTGTGGCCTTTTTCTGGTCTGTCTTCATCAGCTCTGTGTCCTCTTTATGCTGGAGACACCAGCACTGGATGCTGTATTGGAGATGGGGTCCTTACAGGTGGGCTAAAGTGGCTCAATCAGTTGGGTAAAATCTTTCTGCATCACTTTGTAAGTTTGGAAATGGGAAGCTAAGAAGCTGCAGAAGCACATCCGAAAATGTCACTGTGGATAGTAGGTGTGTAAGGTATCAGGAACTTCACTCCTTCCTTGTCTCCTTGTCTTCTGGTCTCTTCCAGTCAGAGCTCACTAATGCTACAGCTCTCCAACCCACAATAGAAGGGTGCATTTGAAATCCAAGGAGTCTTAGTTATGTTGCTCCTAGATGTAATGCTAAAATTCTGTGTCCGGAGCCATCCTATCCTTTTCTCACTCTGTTTGTGCACTGGGGAAAGGTTTCAGTGGCTCAGATTACTACAGAAATTATTCAGAACAGGTCAAAACCATTCCATCTTCCAAAATATTTCACTTTTTGAGCTTCTCTTATTGCAAGCTTGCTCAGTCACCAAGGTTACTGTCTCATGTTTCCTGCTGTTGCACTGTACAAGTCAAATGGCTCTTTCCCTAAACCTACATACTTCAAATTCATGAATTAATGCTTGAGTCAGGAGCTCAAAGATGGAGCAGCTTCAAGATTGCTCAGGCTGAACAACAAATATCCCAACTGGAAGTGCACAGAACTGGAGTCAGATGATAGCTCACTGCCTCGTGACAGGAGGTGAGGATGGATGACAGTCAGTGAAAATACACCTTGCTGTGGGGCACCTATGGGATGCTGGGGATTAGCTACAAGGAATAGCTCAGAGGGATTTCTTTCCAAGCACAGCTGTTAGCTGACACTGGTTGACAATCCAAGGCAAAACACTTAGTTAAGAAGTGCTCTGCTTTCCTTGTTGTACTGTAAAATGATTTGTCTGTCAAGAGCACACTTTGGTAGACAGATGCAGCATCATAAACTTCTCATAAGCCATCTCTGGGCAGCAAATGCCTTTGTCAGCTGCAAAGAAAGTGCAGAGCTGGGCCTGCCAAGCATAGGCATGTTGAAAGGTTTGTGACACATCAGTGTTGCAGAGTTGGACTTTTCTCTTTTCATTTCCAAAACCTCACCTAGAGTACTGTGTCCAGGTCTGGAGCCCTCATTATAGAAAGGACTCCTATATGGAGCAGGTCCTGATGGAGCAGGTCCAGAGAAGGGCCACAGAAATGGTCAGGGGTTGGAGCATCTCTGCTATGAGGACAGGCTGAGGGAGCTGGGGTTGTGCAGCTTGGAGAAGAGGAGGCTCCAGAGAGACCTAATAGCAGCCTTCCAGCACCTGGAGATTTAACTCCAGTGGACTTGTTTTTTTAAGTCTTGTGGTGCTGCTGGAAACTAAAACAACTGCAACCAAAGGGACAGCCCAAACGTATTGCAGTACAAAGAGCTGTTCTCACCCCTGCAGAGAAGCTGTGTGTCCTCTAATGGAGAATCATTAGTCTGGAAACCTGTAGGAACATCTTCTGGAGCACTGCTGTGTAGAGTAAGCTCATATGGAGACAACTCTGTGCACATGAGGTGAAACAAGAACTGTCATCTGTGGGATCACAAACCAAACCTTATGGGTTGTGAATGTGTGTGAGTAGATGTGCATTTGTCATGGTATTATGGAAAGCTGATTGGATTTGCTTCAGATGTCTCTAAGCATCAGCTCACAGGTCTGCTGGTCACCCTCTACTCAGCACTGCTGAGGCCACACCTTGAATACTGAGTTCAGTTTTGGGTCCCTCACTACAAGAAGGACATTGAGGTGCCAGAGCAGGTCCAGAGAAGGAGCAGTGAAGCTGGTGAATGGCCTTGATCACAAGTGTTATAAAGAACAGTTGAGGGAACTGGATTGGTGTAGTCTTCAGAAGATGAGGCTTAGGAGGGACCTCATTGCTCCCTGAAACTCCCTGGAAGGAGGTCAGAGCAAGGTGGGGGTTGGGCTCTTCTCTCATGCAACAAGTGACACAACCAAAGGAAATGGCCTCAAGTTGTGCCAGGAAAGGTTTAAGTTGGATTGTAGGAAAGGTTTCTTCCCAGAAAGGGTTCTCAGGGACTGAAACAGGCTGCACAGTGAGGTGGTGGAGTCACCTTACCCCTGGAGGTGTTTAAAAGCAGTGTGGATGTGGTGCTGAGGGATGTGGTTTAGTGGCAAAGGCTGAGCAGTAGTGATGGGATTGTGGACGCAAACCAGGACATGGTTGCTGTCTGGGCTGCACACAGACACTGCCAGCTCACGTTGAGCCTTTCATCAACCAAACTCCACCATTTGCTCACTCATCAGTTGTGTGAATAACTGATCGCAACACCTTCAGTGCACAGTACTTCTACACCTGCATTCATTTCTGTCAGTGTTTGGATTCATCTGTCCTTTCCACCACAAAATGGAAACAAAGATAAGGATATTTAATGCATCTAACAATAGAAGCAGGTTATTTGAGGGCTGCACAGCACTTGTGAACAGCTCAGTGTGCTCCACAGGAGAGAGACGCTGAGCTTCAGCTGCTGCAAATGAAAACTTCTTCCTGATTGCAACACAGATAAAGCCAGCAAACTTCTGCATCATCCATACAATTCAAATCAGCAATTTGAATACTCAAGGCTGTGATTTCTATAAATATAGCTCAAAAAGGAATATAAAAGGAGTTTAAGTTTTTTTGGGGTTTTTTTTCCTTTTTTTTTGGTTGGTGCTAAGCTATGCAATGTGGCATACTCTATTCTTAGAGTATGTCAGCATGGTGGAGCTCCTCAGGGCTCTTTCCTGGGACCAGTGCTGTTCAGCATCGTTGTTGGTGACATGGGCATTGGCATTGAGGCGCCCTCAGCAAGTCTGCTGATGACACCAAGCAGTGTGGTGCAATGGACTCACTTGAGGACGGGGATCCATCCAGAAGGATCTTGACAGGATTGAGAATTGTGCCAGTGCCATCAGTATGAGGTTCAACAATCTGAGGAATAAATCCAGGCTGGGAGAAGAGAAGACTGTGGGGGAACCACAGAGCTGCCTTCCAGTGCCTGAAGAGATCCTACAGGAAGGCTGCAGAGGGACTTTCATGAGGGTGTCTAGAGACAGGACAAGGGGGAATGGTTTGAAGCTGAGGGAGAGCAGAGTTAGACTGAATCTTAGGAAGAAGTTCTTCAGTATGGGGGTGGTGAGACTCTGGAACAGGCTGTCCAGGAAGGTTGTGAATGCCTCTTGCCTGAGGGTCTTCAAGACCATGTTGCATGAGGCCTTGAGTAACCTGGAATAGCTGAGAGGTGTCCCTGCCCATGGCAGGGAGGTTGGAGTACATGATCTGATATCCCTTCCAACCTGAGCCATTCTGTGATTTTGTTTAACTCAAAAGAAAAATCAAATTAATGATGTGCTCTATAAGCACTTCCAAAAGCCATGATTTATTTTGTTATTTATTTTTAGCTGTTTTTGAAGTTTTTGTTCTGAAGGAACTCTGATCAAAACTGTGCAAAACCTACTATTTCTTTTTTCACTGGCTTTGCTCTGTGTTGATTTAAGTTCTGGAGGCTTGCAGAGCCTTACATTATGCACCGAGATTTAAAAGGACAATTATGTTGTTTGTGTGTGGTTCTTTCCACAAGCAATAAATTGGTCTGAGCAAAACTCAGCTGAACTCTTGAGAAACCTGTTTGCTGTTATCAATTGTTAATAAATAATTCATGCAGCTCTAATTGCAGGCTCTAAGGATTATAAACTGGATTTTTCATCTTGAAATGCACTGTTTTTTTTTAAAAAAACCATGATGCACAGACTTAAAAGCTAGAAGGGATTTTAAGTCATCTATGACTTAATGATCATCTAGTCTGCACTCCTGTGTAGTGTGATCTCTTTAATGTCTTTATCAATGATCTGGATGAGGAGGTTGAGGGCACCCTAAGTGAGTTTGCAGGTGACACTAAGCTGGTTAGGAATCCTGATCTGCCTGAGGGTAGAAAGCTCTGCAGTGAGACCTGGCAAAGCTGGATTGATGGGCTGAGGCTGTTGGGATGAGGGCTGAGGGCTGGGTCCTGCACTTGGGTCACAACAACCCCATAAATGCTCCAGGCTTGGGGTAGAGTGGCTGAAAAGTTGCTCAGCAAAGAAAGACCTGGGGGTGCTGCTTGACTGCTGGATGAAGATGAGCCACTTTGTATGCAAGTGGCCAAGGCCACCAGCACCCTGGCCTGGATCAGGCACAGTGTGGCCAGAAGGACCTTATTCAGCATCGGGAAGAGAAGGGTTAGAAGAGCCCTTATTACTGTGGACTGGTACATGAAGCTTACCATGGACTAGGACATAGCGGGTGACTACCAGGAGAATGGAGACTCCTTTTATACAGGGAGCCCCATGGGAAAAAACAAGGGGTGATGAGGATAAGTTACTGCTGGGGAGATTCCCATTGGGCTCCGGAAGGAAATGTTTCCCCATGAGCACAACTGGACATTGGAATCATCTCCCAAGGGCAGCAGTGGAGTCCCCTACAGAGGACAGTTTGGCGACTCACCTGGACAGGGTGCTGGGCCAGCTCATTTCAACTCCACTGTCACCTAGAAAGGTTGGACCAGACGATCCTTGGGGTCCTGGCATTCTGTGATCTGAGGTTTTTTGGTGTTTGTGTGCTGCTTTGCCAGGTGATAAAATCAGCCTCGTTTTGTTCAGAATGCTTTGCCTGCTCATTCCAGTTCATTGCTGAGATTCCAATTGCCCAACCTGCCAGCAGCATTCCTCTGTGACTGGGCTGTGCCATGTTGCCAGTGCCACTTCTCCACTGGGGCAAATTGCTGTGTGCCAGCTTCTGGTGCTTGGTATGATCGTGTGGATTGTCTTCAAACAGAAACAGCCATAGGGGAACCAAGAGGCCTGTGGCATGAGTCAGCATTGGTATTTAATCTTAATTATCTATAGTTAGTGTTTAAATAGAAATTTCAAGTTCTAGGAATTGTCTGTGTGCTGGGCAGCTTCTGCTTTAGTTTTCTTTCCTTCAAGGAACCCTTTGAAATGCTTCATCTGCTTGCAGATGCATTTCTTAATTAATTGTGAATGTGCAGCATGGTGACAGATGCAGAGGATGTTGCCTTTATCCTGATCACATTAAAATGAGTTGCATTGAAGATTCTGTGATGCTGGGGGAAATTGCTTAATTCTCTTCCTTCTTGGTGAAGACTGAGTAGCTCCTAATATGAAATGGGAAACCTCAGAGCTGCAGAGCGCAACTGCTGCCTCTGAAAGTTGAGCACACGAGGTATAGGATTTCTCCTCGTGCGAGTCAGCGATGATTTCTGGGCTTGTTTATCACATAAATGTTATCTGGCAAATTATTAGACAGTTGCTATGGAAACAAAGACCTGCTACTAGAAGGATTTCTTACCCGAAGTAGTTAAGACAATGCTCAGACCTGCAGCCCTGCTGCAAACAGTCAGCTCCTGAGGATGGAAATGACAGATAACAAAACACATTGTTTAACTGATAGCAAAGCCGTTTGGAAATCATTTATCAGCTGGCCTTTGCTTTTCTGGCAAAGCCAGAGATGTGTTAAGTGAAGTGCAAATGTGTGAAGACACTGAAGAAAAATATCCTTTTATGTCATGTGCTTCAAAAAGATAATGTAGATGTTGGTATCTGCTAGAGCAGTGTGTGAGACATGGAAAGCCTGGAGAGGCATGTCTTGCTGTTCTCTGTTGTTTCATGAGAGAAAAGGACATCAAACTCCAGCTGGAGGTAATGTTGATTGCTGATGGGTGAGCTGGGCAGAAGGAAGCCTGGAATTGGTGTCTTCCTTCTGAGGAAGTATTGCAAAAGGGGAGACAAGAGTCCTGCTCACGGAAAAGATGAGACAGAGCTGTTCTGCTCTTGCTTGTCCTCCTTGTGGATCAGTGAAAGCGGTGCCTTCAGTTTCTGTAATTAGTGAAAAAAGGCAGGATGTTGCATGGAAAAAGCTCCATTTTCCATGCTGCTTTCCACCTGTCCTCACTGTTTATAATCTTAGCATGTTTGATCTATCCCATGAACCAGGCAGCTATCTGAACCTGTCATCTGTCAGATTGGAAGATGTAGTCCTTGAATTTGTAGAGAAAAATGTAGAAGGTGTGAAAGTTAAAAATAAATTCAACCCCAGAAAGTAAAAAAAAAAAAACCAAACCACTTTGCCTCTTTTCTTAGCCCTGCAATTTGGAAGCCAGTAGCCAATATCTTGTAGGCTGAGTTGTTTTACTCTTGGAGCCAGCAGTCACATTGCTCTCAGGAGCATGCTCCACATTTCCATGAGTAGAGTTAGATAATGGTTGAACTTGATCTGAAAGAATGGTCAGGCATTGAGTCGCCCTCCCTGGAGGTGTTCATATGTCAACATGGCACTTGGGGACATGTTTTTTTGGAAGGATGGTGTTAAGTTGGTGGTTGGACCGATGATCTTAGGGGTCTGTTCCAACTAAAACAGTTCTATGATTCTATGATTCTCTCTAAAGGTCTTTTCTGACCAGAACAACTCCGTGGTTCTATGCTGTGCATATGAAGTGTTCTCCTACAGCAGCTTCCAACAGCACCACTCAGCTCATGAAGCAGCAACCTGCATCGAGTGCAGGTAGCAGTTACAGACCTGGGAGAGGGCAAGTCCTGTGGCAGAAGCACAGAGGAGATTTGAAGTCAAGCTCCAACCAAATGGGCTGTGCTGTGGCAGCTGACATCAGCTGAAGAACTTTGCTGGTGCAAGAACCATGGCTGGGCAGACTTGCATCACCTTTATGGTGTGCACAGCAAGGGCAAGAAAGGGGCATCTGCTGTTTGCTTTTGATGAGATTTTTTTCTCCTTCTCAGCAGAAGGGAAGATGAACAGGCTATTGATCTAAAGCTAGCAGAGAGCCTGTTTATTTTCAGTTAGATTCTCATACACAGGCTAATATAGTGCCACAAATTGTGTCCTAGTGGTAAATAAGAAGCCAGGGGCTGTGGGGGGTTAAAAGACCAGAGCAGATTTATAGAGATGGATTTCTGTGCACTGAATGCACATGTGAGACGTGGGAAAGGCAAAAGGACTCAGCTAGGATCAGAAGAGAGGAGAAAACAGTGTCCATCACTGGGTTAAAACTGCATCAGCTATTTAGCAAGGCAACAAGTTCTTTGGCAGGAGAAAGACAATTAAGGAGATCTGGAGACATCATCCAGGGAACAGGAAAGCCCTCAGCAGAATAGTGAATTGAGCTGAAAAAGCTCAGCTTTGCCACACAGTTGATGCCCTAGGATTGATCCTCCTGTCCAAAAGGCAGAAAGAGAAGAATTGCTCAGCCCTGTTGTTTTGGAAACTGCTGAGCAAATAGAAGAAACTGCAGGATGGATATATTATTTTTTTTGCCCTGTGGAAAAAAAAAGGGCTAAAACAAACAAGGCTTCTCACCACCTAAAAAGGAAGAAGTTTTTGGAGCTGTGATTGATGCCAAATCTCTCTCTCTCTCTAGAATTTTTAATAAATATAGAGATATCTGTTTCACAAACAGCACAGCAGTGTGGTTCTGGCAGCCCTTTTTAGCAAGCTGAGCCAGGCTTTGTGTGCATTCAGCACCTCCTTTGGGGAACCCATTCCCTCCTGCTGCTGCTTGGATCAAGTTCAACACCTGAGGTGTTAACATATTTTTAATAGCACAGAGGACTTCAGGATTACAGAGATGATTTTTTTTTTTTTTTAGCTAGAGAAAACCAATAGAATAATACCCAAAGGCAACCAGACATTTGGCAAGGACAGGAATAGAGGCTGCAGTTTAGCAGATCTGTAATTTTTGAGTAACAGAAATAAGAGACAAGAGAAATGAACCCAGCAATGTGCACAGGTGAGTCTTCACTAACACCTCTCCTGGTAGTCCATAGAAAACCTGCAGAATCCCAGATTTTGAATGATGTGGAGGGAATTAGGGCCATATCTCACAGGCTTTGTGATGTTGCAGTGCTAGCTCAGAGAGTGAATTCCATGCCAGAAGTCTTTTTCAGCAGGTAGAAATACCAGAGAGAGGAGCTTCTGGGAAGCAGTTTTGTTATTTCTCTGAGGCTAAGGCAGGTGTTTGCTGCCTTCAGTTAGGTGTCATGTGAAAATGGAATGTCACAGCCATCACAGGCATCCAGCAGAGATGACAGCCTCATGCTTTTATCTGAATGAGAAGTCAGTGGTGGCTGTGAGACAGTGATGGCAGCAGGAGATAGAAACAGGGAGGCTGGGGTTAAATTGTCTCCTTAGTCAGAGAAAATCACCTATGTATTACCAGCAGTTAGGAAATTGTCGGCACCACCCCCTTAAGTTGCCCTGGAGATCATCCATCATCATACCTGTTGGAGCTGAACTTGGCAAGAATTCAAGGAGGAAATGTCAATGGGAGAAAGCAAGCCTGACCTTAGTTTCTAGAAGTAAGGCATGCATGTAGAATGGGGAGACCTGGGTTTGGAGTCTCTGCTCCTGAGGATGTTTGTGTGCTGCTGGCTGGCCGAGAAATCAGAAGCAGCTTTCTCTGGTCAGTTAAAGGCTGTGGGTGAACTTCAGGCTACTCCAAGTCTGCTTTCTGCTTGGTGGCTTCTGGACATGGTTTGGCCTAGGCTACCCACTCTGCAGATTCTGGACTGCTTTGGGCAAAAGAGAAGTACCTGCAGAGAAGGTCTCTTTATCAAAGATGAGGGTGGCTCTAGGTATATTCAGGAGCAGCTCTTTGAATCCGCAGCCATCTCCATTCTCTAACTCTGACAAGACTGCAGCTAAACCATGACCCTCAGCACCACATCTCTGCCTCTTTGAAACATCTCCAGGGATGGGGATTCAGCCACCTCCCATGGCAGCCTGTGCCAGGATTTGAGAACTCCTCAGTGAAGAAGTTTCTTCTAAAGTCCAGCCTAAGTCTCCCTTAGTGCATCTTGAGGCCATTTCCTTTCATCCTATCGCTCATTAGTGGGGGCGGGGGGAGAAGACCAATATCCCACTCACTCTAACTTCCTTCCAGGGAGCTGTAGAGAGCAATGAGGTCTCCCTTCAGCCTCCTTTTTTCCAGACTAAACAACCCCAGTTCCCTCAACTGCTCCTCACCAGCCCTGTTCTCCAAGCCCTTCATGAAAATACCCAAATTTAGCAAGTTCTCAAGCAGACTTCAGCCTGAATAACACTGACTGCTCCTTCAGCTAGCAGTAGGGAAAAAAAAATATCTCAAATCCAGAAGCCTGAGTGGGCAAAGAAATGCATTTCATATGTCAACAGCAGTGTCTGCCTTATTATTTTTCATCAGCTCTTGCATGATGATTAGGTTTCTTAGAAGTGATGGCTTGCCAATAAAAGAAAACATATGTTTGTAGAAGTGGAGAGGCTGAGCCAAGTTCTCAGCCTGCCTTTATTTAAATGTGATTGCCCCAAAATACAGTTATTGTGATCCTGGATTTACACACTTAACCACTTAAGGATAATGCTAAAATAGCTTTGATGATGAGATGCCAGACTTCTGCACTTGTTCAGTCGAGTTGCAGTCAGCTCAGTCCTGCATATTAAATTTTAAAGATAAATTAGATCCTGGCAAGCAGAAAGGTCTGGGCCTTTGTGCAAACAACAATTAAAGGTCAATACCACTGAAACGTAACAATCAGACATCTTGGAAAATGAATTGCCTCTGTCAAATGTGCTTCAAGGAGTAGGGCTGTAGGTTCTTGAAATGTAAAATGCAAGGAGAGCTACAAGGCTGGGATTGAGTGAAAAAACTGCAATGAGTCCAGAAGTCAGAGAGACTTGATCATGGAGACCTTGCTCCAGTTTTTTACTTCATTTTCTTTTCACTAGCATTATTTTACTCTATGTTTTGGTTTTGTTTTCTTTTAACTTGCCCAGTTCTGATATCTCCACCATAAGGAGACCACGGAGGTGTTAGAGTGAATCCAGAGAAAGGCCATAAAGATGATCCAAGGGCTGGAGCACCTCTGCTGTGAGGACAGGCTGAGGGAGCTGGGGGTGTTCAGCCTGGACAGAAGATTCCATGGGGACCTTAGAGCTGCCTTCCAGTACCTGAAAGGATCCTACAGAAAGGCTGCAGAGGGACTTTTCATGAGGGTATCTAGAGACAGGAGAAGGGGGAATGGTTTGAAGCTGAGGGAGAGCAGGGTTAGACTGGATCTTATGAAGAAGTTCTTTAGTAGGAGGGTGGTGAGACTCTGGAACAGGTCATTCAGGGAGTCTGTGGATGCCTTCCTCCCTTGGGGTGTTTAAGGCCAGGTTTGAATGAGCCTTAAGCAGCTGTGTCTAGTTGAGAGGTGTCCCTGCCAATGGCAGGGGTGTTGGAGTAGATGATCTCTGACATCCCCTCCAATTTTAGCCATTCTGTGATTCTATGAAACAGCATTATTTTGGCCCAGTTTTTGATTTTGTTGTCTTTAGCTTCCTATATCAGAGGTGAAGACATCCATGACTGTAAATAAATAATTCTTGTGCTGTTACTATTTTGTACTCAGAAGCAAAGAATTTGCAGCTGAGGTTTTGATAATATTGAGGACACAACATTTCCTACTCTGTGTGTACCAGGACAAATCCTCCACTTGGTGTTAGAAAAAGCAATGTATTGAAGAAGATCCATCCCTGTCTTTCTGGTGCAGGTCTCTGAACCCAGATCAGGGGTGATAAATACCAGCAAGGCAGATTTTGCTGCAACATGAAATGCACTCATCCTATGCCCTACAACATGTGCAACACAGAGCTGGAATTGCAGCCACGGGCCCTGGCTGCAGGGATGTGCCAACACATGGGCACCTGGGCAGCTCTCCAAGCTCTTCATGTGGCAGTGGTTCTAAGCATTTTTCCTGTCTGCATATTTGTCAGAACAATGTCTGAAGGCAGGGGAAGGAAAGAAGCAACCTACACAACTTGTCCTTAGCTTATCTGTGAAACCTTTGCTTTCCCAGGGCATGGTTATTGTTTGTGGTGCTCCTTTCTGTAAAGATGAACCTGTCTCCAAAGCAGTTCTGTTCACTGAAACCCACTGGTGTGTTTAGATTGCTGGGGGGGGGAAGGTTCTATGCTGCTGATTAGTCATTTCTTATTGTGATTGTTGCCCTATTAATTTTTCCTTTTGATGTGAAGTAGTAGACCACAACCTTAATGTCAGAGCTGCCTTTTGCTGCAGTACAGGGAATCTGTCCTGAAGAGCAGATGGAGATAAGCTGAATACCAAACTCTTGACCTCAGCAATACACAGATCCCTGAAGAAGCCAATGTGATGTTAACAGAAATATTGTACCTGGAGAAATTCCGTTGGAAAGCAATTGTTTGGTGTCCCACTTGTGTTGGAAGGATGTGTGGGTACTCAGTCCAATGGCAGCTTCTGTCTTGACTCACATTGAAGAATTCTGGCCTGTGACACTGTCTGAGAAAATAGGAAGGAACTGGCTGCCAGGGCCCACCCAGAGGGTGGTGGTCAATGGTTCCTTCTTGCCCTGGCAGCCAGTCAGAAGTGGGGTCCCCTAGGGATCAATATTGGGCCCAACACTGTTGAATATCTGCATGAGTGATCTGGATGTCGGGGTCCAGAACACCCTGATGATGTTTGCTGATGACACCAGAATGAGTGGGGATGTTAACACTCCTTTTTAACCATCTCTACAACTACCTAAAAGGAAGCTGTGGTCAGGTGGGAATCAGGCTCTTCTCTCCAGCAACTAGTGACAGGACAACAGGGAATGGTCTGAAGCTGTGCCAGGGGAGGTTTAGGTTGGATGTTAGGAAGCAGTTCCTCACTGAAAGGGTTGTTAGGTACTGGGCTGGACTGCCCAGGGAAGTGGTGGAGTCACCATCCCTGGAGGTCTTTAAGAAAAGATTGGATATGGCACTTGGTGGCATGATTTAGGTGATGTCATGGTGTTAGGTTATAGGCTGGACTTGAGGATCTCAGTGGTCTTTTCCAGGCTCAGCGATTCTGTGACACACTCCATGTCTGTACCCAAAGAGCGCCGATACCAAAAGATACTGATTATGTGGCTGCTAAGTGATCCCATTAGTCACAGTTTCCCCTGCACTGGGGGTAGAAGCAATTTTTCTTTGCTGGCAATCAAGAAGACTGTTGTGAGAGCGCAGTGATTTCTTATTCCATGGCCTTCATGTGTGAAATAGGCAGTGGCCAAGAAAATCTTGAAGAATCTCCAAGAGATGTGGAGGAGGTCTGTCTCCGTAATGTAATGGATGAGGGTGGGAGAACTCAGAGGGAACACAGATGGTGGTCTGGCCAGAAGAGGAAGGTCAGATCTGTGATCAAGAAATCTGCATCAATGAACAGAGCAGAGTACTGGAAGTTCAAGAGGCAAGTGGTACTTTGACACGGGGTTTATTCATTGTCTGCTTTTTTGTATGGCAGATTTTTCAACCAAAACCAACGTTCAGCAAAGAGCCAGTGCAGCTGGCAAGCCATGCTGTGATGTGAGCTCTCACCTTGCTGTGTTCAGCCTCTGATTTCTGCCACCTCAGCAAATGCTGTGGGGATTGTGCAAGGCAGGACAGCTCTCAGAGCACTTTTGCTGCTGGCCTGGTTGCTTGCTTAGCAAGTATATTAGTACGGCTTTTCAATCCCGCAGCTGGGAGTCTTTGGCTTATCTACAACAAAGGAGCATAGGCAAGGGCTTGCTCTGCCCTGCAGCCCTGCCCTCCAGCCAAGGGCTGCCTGAAATGCTTTGCCCTGCAACCCTGCTCTCCAGCCAAGGGCTGCCTGAAATACTTTGCCCTGCAACCCTGCTCTCCAGCCAAGGGCTGCCTGAAATTATCTGCCCTGCAACCCTGCTCTCCAGCCAAGGGCTGCCTGAAATTATCTGCCCTGCAACCCTGCTCTGCAGCCATCACCTGTGACATGGCCTGGATGCCATTCCTGTCCTCAGCCATTTCTCTGCTGAGGCAAAACTGCTCACAAAGAGGCATCATTTCATGTCCCCCAGAAGTCCGTTAGGAGTCAGCAGCTTGCGGCTGGCTCGGCAGTGTCAGTGTGGTCTCTGTGCAGCCAGTGGCAGCTGATCTCGGGGCTGTGAAGCAATTGCTGACGGCTGCTGCTGTGCTGCCTTTACTGGGCTCTGGATGTGCCCCTTCAGTGAAGCACAGCAGAGCTTCCAGCCTTGTAACAGTCAAAATAAGCAATTCAGGGAGTTAATGTAGCTCCTCCTGACAGAAGTAGGTCATGAAGGGATCTTCTGGGCAGCTCGCTCGCTCCTGGGAGGCAATAGACTCCCACTCCTCTTGTCCTGCAAACCGAGGGAAGTGGAACAAGCAGGAGCTGGGAGGATGTCCTCAGCAGCCATGTCCTGGAGAGGCCTAAAGTCTGCAGCCTCAGATGTGAGATGTGCAGCATTTTGTCAGCTCTTTTGATTTTTCTAACCCTTTGAGAGTTGTTTTGAATGCTGCTGTTGTGCCACATTATGTCTTAGATTTCAGAATACCTGATCAGTTGGCTAACATATCTGCACGCTGTGTGGTAATGTCAGGAGCTAATACGCCCTTCTAAAGTCAGCTGATGGTTGGACTCCATGATCTCAAAGGTCTTTGCCAGCCAAAATGAGTCTATCATTCTCTATCCTTTCTCACTATTTTATAGGCATCTCTTAATTAACTTGAGTGTGAAAAACAAAGATGAGTAAAGAACTGTGCCACTCATTCACTGGCATGTGGTGCCATGTCGTCTGTTTTTCCTTACCTAAACTGTCCTGGGACAACTTGAGGCCATTTACCTCTGTCCTATTACTTGATATTAGGAAGAAGAGTCCAACCCCCACCTCACTCCAACATTCTTTCACAGAGTTGTAGAGAGCAATGAGGTCTCCCCACAGCCTCCTCTTCTCCGGACTAAGCAAATTTCTTCAGCTCCCTCTCACCAGACTCATTCTCCAGACCTTTCTTGTTAGTATACTCTTAGATACTTTATTTATTTTTATATACTTTGCTTTTATATATTTTATAGTATATATTTATTTATTTTTTATTACAACATTCTAGATTTTACTTGAACAAAACACATTTTCTGTACAAAAGGAAACCAAACCAAACCAACAACAAAATACCAAACCCAAACAAAAACCAGCCAACCAAAGGAAAACAACAAAAAAGGGGCTCAAAGATATTGTTTTTGTTTTGATGTTGTTTTTTTTTCTTCCTAAAACAATTTAAAGGCTTTTAGAAGATGATAAACTAAATCACTTTTGGTTGCACTGATTATCCCAAAATACAAATCTGAGCATTAGTGTAGAGCTGTGTTATCCCCAGACACTCTCTTCTGCTGCAAAGGAAAAGATGGAATAGAAAAAGAAGCTTGGATATATTTTAATAAAGTCATTTGTTGAAGTAGGTCTTAAGAAGCTTAGTGGTAAAGAAAAGAAAAGTGTAATTTGTGAAATGTTTACTTCTGTTATTTTAATGATAGGGGAGAATGAAGGCAATCATTTAGATAAAAAATGATATTGCTCTTGATTGTGCAGCAGCACGCAGAGTCTGTTCAAGGGGAGAAGGAATAAAAAGATGATTCACTGTGGGACAAATAGATTGAGGGCAGCATGATTATAGATTTATTGAATAATGGGCTGGTGTGTGAGTGGTGTAATTTGTAAAGTGTTTCTTGAACCAAGATCTCTTGGCCGCTTGCTGGAGAGGAAGGTTCTGTGAAAATCAGGAGCCATGGTATCCGCAGGAAGGGAAGGAGTTACCACTCTGTGGGAGATGAAAATGGAAAGGAGATCATGTTTGTTCATCCCTTGGATTCCTCTGTATGAAGTTTCTCATAATGACAGAAGACTCACTGTCTCTAAGTCCTGCCTCCCTACATGTGGTCCTCTCCATATGTATGATCCGCATGCTGAGAGATGAACTCTTAGACTGAGCTTTAGTGACTTGGCCCGTTAAGGCACCCGTTTGTTGTCCCAGTCCTTTGAGCTGCCTCCTTAGAGCTGCCTTCTGGTGCCTGAAGGGGTTCTACAGGAAGGCTGCAGAGGGACTTTTATGAGGGTACCTAGAGACAGAATAAGAGGGAATGGTTTGAAGCTGAGGGAGAGCTGGGTCAGGCTGGAGCTTAGGAAGAAGTTCTTCAGTAGAATGATGGTGAGACGCTGGAACAGGTTGCCCGGGAGGTTGTGAGTGTCTCCTCCCTGGAGGTGCTTAAGGCCAGCTTGGATGAGGCCCTGAGCAACTGAGTCTAGTTGAGAGGGTCACAGAACACTGGAACAGGCTCCCTAGAGAGGCTGTGGAGTCTCCTTCTCTGGAGACTTTCAAAGCCCATCTGGATGCATTACTCTGTGATCTGAGCTAGATTTTGTTGTCTTGCTCTGGCAGAGGGGTTGGACTCGATAGCCTCTGGGTCCCTTCCAACCCCTACCATCCTGTGATCCTGTGAGAGGTGTCCCTGCCCATGGCAGGGAGGTTGGAATAAGTGACTTCTGAGGTCACTTCCAACCTGAGCCATTCTAGGATTCTGTGATTCTTTTAGAGGTTAGTATTTCTGCAGAAACACTGACAGAGTGAGATGGAGATTTCTGCATCATCTCTGCCTCACAACCCAGAGCGTTCATGTGAGTGAGCAGTGAAAGCAATGAAATAAAGATGCCACAGGAATCAAGGTGAGGCTCAAGAGGGCTCTGAGCAGCCTGATCTAGTTGAGGATGTCCGTGCTGACTGCTGAAGGGGTTGAACTAGATGACCTTTGGAGGTTCCTTTATACCCAGACTGTTCAGAGATTTCTATGATTCTATGAATCATTTGCAAAAGCTTTCCCTTACAAATCAAGGAAGTGGAAAACATTTTAGAGTGTTCTATGAATTCTGAAGTGGATGAAAAAAAAACCTGAACCAAGCAAACAAAAGGAAGCCAAATAATTTTCAAATTTCAGTCAGCTAAAACTAATTTATTTCTTTGGATCAGAATTAATTTTTTGTTTGTTTTGTTTTCCTGTTTTCAGTCCTCCAGGGAAGAACTCTGGCACTCCATAGATTCAAATAGGAGAATATGTGATGTGAGAACAGGCCTGATGAGGAGCAGCTGAGGAAACCTCATGGCTCTCTACAGCTCCGTGAAAGGAGGTTGCAGTGAGATGGAGCTTGGTTTCCTCTTGCTAGTATCAGGTGATACAGAAGGAGAGGAAATGGCCTGAAATTGTGCCAGGGAAGGGTTGGGAGAAACTTTGCTGCATGAGTGGTCAGGGATTGGAACAGGCTGCCCAGGGAGGTGGTGGAGTCACCATCGCTACAGGTGTTTAGGAAACCTGTGGATGTAGCACTTAGGGGCATGGCTTAATGGCCATGGTGGTGCTGGGTTGATGGTTGAACTTGATGATCTTAGAGGATTTTTCCAACCTAATTAGTTCTGATTCTATGTTGTAGTCTCCTTCTCTGGAGACTTTCCAAACCTGCCTGGATGCATTCCTGTGTGACCTGCCCTGGGTGCACCTGCTCTGCCAGGGGGGTAGGACTGGATGATCTCTCTCTGGAGGTCCTTTCCAACTCCCACCATTCTATGATTATGATGCTATGACTGTCTGTCAGAGGACTGTAAATGCACCTCATTTCCTTGTGTCTGTGCTGTGTGAATTCGTGGAATCACAGACTGGAATGGCTGCTCACCCAAACTGGTTTTACAGCTTCCAGTAGCATTGCAGTGAGGCAGAAACTGGTTGCTGAGGGGCTCAGTTTAGCTCTGAACGATGGGGATGTGCATTTAGTGATTCTTTGTCATGTGTTCTTTTGGTCAAGGGATGGTTAAACCACTGGAGTGGGAGTGCAAATGAAAGCTGCTGAACACTGCAGCTCATGTTCTAGACCCTCTGCATATTTGAATGTCACTAGAGCAACAGATGAGACATGACCCTATAGCTGTCTGGTAGTATTAATTTCAATTCATTTTAGGACTTATATTTTTGATTAGAGATTGATCCTTTGTCACTCACGAGCAATGAATCTGGGTGGTGTGATGAGAAGGTAATGATTTACACACAAGAGCAAGCCCTGAGCAGCTGCACAGCACTTCGTCAAAGCTGTGTTTATTTACACCAGGTGAGCATTGGCCTTGCCATATTTATTGCATCCTGAGTGTTCTGTTGTGAATAGAAGCAGGTCCCTGTTCATCTGCAGCAGAATGAAATAGCCCCTGAGCTGCTATAAACAGCTGTAACACCTCTGGCCTTGGCAGCTGTCTGTTGGAATTACTACTTTGTATTCAGAAGGTACCCTCATCTGCAGTCGTTACTGGTGGTGGGCAGTACTTTCCATCTGTTATTTCCTTTGTGTAGCATTTATGGTCCTGTGGTGATGTACCTCCAGGCATGTACTTATTACTCAACTGTTTTCCTCAGATAATGCCTTTTCTGGGGCTAGAAATACTTCTAAAGGCCTCCTATAGTAATGCCAGGGATCTCTGGCCAGAGATCACCATGACCAGGGCACCTGGAGCAGCCTTTGCCCATGACAGCAGTGGTAGGGGGTTCTCAAATTTGATTTTTCCTGTTTCATCCTATTATCAACTTTTTCTCACCTGCTAAACATTGCCCCTAGTCCTCCAGTCCATCAGAACAGGAACAAGAAATGTGTGTGAAAGGAGAAGCAGGATGAAGACAGTGTAATTATTTCCACACAGGGGAACCTAGAGACAAAAATTAGGTGTCTCATTGTTAGATGACATTTGAAGTAGTTCTACCTAGAGAAGAAATCTTCTGAAATAGGATTAAAAGTTGTTTCATTAGTGCTGGAAAAGGATAAATCACAGATTCATTGAGGTTGGAAGAGCTCTTCCAAGATCGTCAAGTCCAACCATCAAACCAACACCACCACAGCCACTAAACCATGTCCCCAGGTGCCACAGCCACACATTTCTTGAATAACTCCAAGGGTGGTGACTCTACCACCTCCCTGGACAGCCTCCTCCAATCCCTGGCCACTCTTGCAGCAAGAAAGGTTTTCCTAATTTCCAGCCTAACCTTCCCCAGGCGCAATTTCAGGCCATTTACTCTCATTTATTGCTAGTTACTTAGGAGAAGTGGCCAACCCCCATCTGGCTCCAACCTCTTTTCAGGGAGTGTAGAGAGCAATGAGGTTTCCCCTCAGCCTCTTCTTCAGACTGAATGATATCTGTATTTCATGTGAATTATGAAAGAAAAGCACTGACGGGCAAACAATAAGCAAAACTTTGCTTATAGGTAGGACCATGTTGCTGCAAGAGTGCTCTGCTACTGTTTGAAGTGTGGTTGAGAAGTGTCCCTGCCCATGGAGGGGAGGTTGGAGTAGATCATCCCTGAGGTCCCCTTCCAACCTGAGCCATTCTGTGATGCTATGAGGATTCCCATATTGTGTGTTTAATATTCATCCTACCTCTCCTCTGCAGTGTTGTTTCGTATGCATCCACAGAAAGGTGACGAAGCTGGTGAGGGGCCTGGAGCACAACCCTGTGAGGAGAGGCTGAGGGAGCTGGGGGTGTGCAGCCTGGAGAAGAGGAGGTTCAGGGGTGACCTCATTGCTGTCTACAACTACCTGAAAGGAGCTTGTAGCCGTCTGGGGTTGGTCTCTTCTTCCAAGCAACCAGCAACAGAACAAGGGGACACAGTCTCAAGTTGTGCCAGGGGAGGTCTAGGCTGGATATTAGGAGGAAGTTCTTGACAGAGAGAGTGATTGGCATTGGAATGGGCTGCC
>VWZE01025396.1:3658-31633 GCA_013396675.1 Eubucco bourcierii | reverse complement strand
CCCCCCCCGCCATGTAATCTGGATCTTAAGGCAGAGCAGTTCTAGAGTATGGAGGACTGCATTCCCCCTTAGGTGAAGCCTGAACAAATTGTTTTTTGCAGTCACTTGAGAATGCCTAGAGAGGAGTTCTGCAAGACATGGAGCATGGCTATTGAAGATTCAGCACTGTTGTTTATCCTGTACTCTGGTTTCCTAGTACTCCAGCCCAGAGCAAAGAAAACTTCTGGTGAATTAGAGGATTTCATATGCAGAAGTTCAAAAGTTTTACCAAGGGACTAATTTCTATTCTGAATCCATCATAGCAGTTGTGTCAGATTATACCCTTCCCCTTTCAAGAGAGACAGGACACCTAGTAAGAACACAGTTTAATGATAGTTTAACATTAATACAAATAAGTTAAACAGTAAAAATAATTAAATAAAGCTTGAGGATCCAGCCCTCATACAAATAATTCAAATCTATACAACAAATACAGGTTTGAAAGTAAAAACAGCATAAGTAAAAAAGTTTAAAAAAAAAAAAGTAGTTCCCATAATATCAGATAAATGGAAATTAAGTTCTGACTTATGACATCTGTGTCATTCAATGGGTGTCAAGTCCTTAAACCTTCTCCTAGATGCACACATAACAAGTCAGAGAGGTTTCATAATCAGATTTTTTCAGGGGACCCAAACACCTTCAAATTGGACATCTGCCTTCCAGGTCAAATCTGGCTTCCTGTAGCAGAGTTCAAGTGAATTACAAGCTAGCCTAATTATGACACAGCTACAGGTGCCATCCTTAAGGTCTTACTAAATGCTAAGTCTCTAGCATTGAACCATTCACACCAAATGCTGCATCAGTCTGAGTAGACTTCAGTGCTTCTTCACAGTGATAAAGTTCTGATCACCTTCTGATGCAAAGCATGATCACCTTCAGTACTGGTGGGAACAGGTTTGTTTTCTATGACACGAGTTTTACTACCAGGAAATACTGCCAACTCAGGCCATGTATGAAATAAGTACATGAGTTCAGTTACAACTGCACCAGTACTTTCAGACCAAATGCTGGTTCCTGAGTGGACAGATCATGTGATATGCATAATATCACACATGGGAAGACTATTTAAATGTTAAATAGTTTAGCTTCCCGCTGAGTGGTTTTCAGATAATTCAGAGGAGTAAGATAATGTGTTAACCATCTCTCTGTCTCAGGACCACTGACATGAATAGCAAATCATGAGAGCATTTAAAATGAAAGCTTCTCATGAATTTCTGGACTTCAGTATCCTGGGACCATTATGAGCTTAACTTTCTTCATTTGAGCCCAGCTGTAAGAAGAAGGTCACTTTGGTTCAGGAAGAAAACGACTTTTGGCAATTACTGAATTCATATTGGAGTCAATCCAGTTAAGGTATTGAGTAACTCTGGTGTAAACACCAGGCTTGTTTTCCTTTGCACAGCCTTCTCCCCAGCTGACAATCCCATAAAGCATCATCCTGCCATTGTGTTCACAGACCATGGGACCACCAGAGTCTCCCTAACAAGAAAACAAAACAAAAACACAAAACAGAACAAAACATATTAGCCCTTTTCTGCAGATGTAGCCTTTGTTAACAATGCCTGTAATTGTTTTTTTCTGGAGTGAAACAGCCTAGTAAATACTTATGAGCTAAAGCTTTGATTTTTCAGAACACTGCATAAATAAAACAGAAGGCTCAACATCTGTTGTGACTTGAAAACATCTGTCAGGTAAAGATGTCTCTAGCTCCCCGGCTAGCAAGTCACAGGGAGAATAGTTACCTTGCAAGTAACACTGTACCCTAAGTTTATTATCACAAACATTAAGCTAGTGACAAAGTTGAAGCCAACATGCCCAATACTCTCACCACAGAATCAGCTCTCTCCAACCTCCTAAGATACTTTTGCACTTAGGGACAGCAGTTCTTTTTGGTAGCTCATGTGGGCCACTTGGCCCAGTAAGGATGTAGGGAAATAAATCTAATTTTGATGAATCTGTGAGGGGCTCAATGTGCACCAGTAATTCACCATTTCTCTTTTTCCAGAGCTCTAGTTCAAGAAGTGCAAGCTCAGACTGGAATAGCTGCTGTATTCACTTGCTGCATATCTACCAGCCATTACTGGAATAGATATAGAAATAGATTTAATAAGGCTTTGAGGAGTAAAAATAACTAATATACTGCACTTCTTATATTTCCAAGCACATCCAGAAGAGGCAACATCTAACTCTAAGCCCAAACATTCCTCCTCAGGTTTGGCCACTCTATGGGTTATCTCTACTAGATCATTAAATTCCTGCTACACAGACTCTTTCCACTAGTAGAACTACACATGTCAGCAGCTGACCCATATAGCATACATGCATTCACAATTATTGATGAGATAAACCAGTTCTACCTTGCATGCATCAGTCATCCATGTGGGATCTCCAGCACAGACCATGTTGTCAGTAACTCTAACATTGTCGTAATATTCATATTTGCATTTTGTCTGTGATATTAAGTTTACAGTGGCTGACATCAGTCTTTGAGCGTAGAAAATGTCATCTGCAAACACAAAGTATTTAACTGTTTTCAGCACTGAAGGCAAAACCAAACTTCCCAGAACACACACAGTAACAGTACTTAAAAATCAATTAGCATAAGGACATGGAAGTGTTGGAGCAGGTCCAGAGGAGGGCCACAAAGATGATCAGAGGGCTTGAGCAGCTCTCCTATGAGGACAGGCTGAGAGAGTTGGGGCTCTGCAGCCTGGAGAAGAGAAGGCTTCGAGGAGACCTGATAGTAGCCTTCCAGTATCTGAAGGGGGCCTACAGGAAGGCTGGGGAGGGATTATTGACAAGGTCTTGCAACGACAGGACAAGGGGCAATGGGTTTAAACTGGCAGAGGGGAGATTTAGACTGGATGTTAGGAGGAAGTTCTTTCCAGTGAGGGTGGTGAGGCACTGGCAGAAGTTGCCCAGGAAGGTTGTGGCTGCTCCCTCCCTGGAGGTGTTGAAGGCCAGATTGGATGAGGCCTTGAGTGAGCTGTCCTAGTGGGAGGTGTCCCTGCCTATGGCAGGGGGTTGGAACTAGTTGATCCTTGAGGTCCCTTCCAACCTTACCATTCTACGATTCTATAAGCATTTCAGTTCCAATTTGATGCTTTTCTTTCCAGCTTATGCAATAATCATTAACAGAAAGACAAAACCAGTAAGTTTTAAAAAGAGAGTAAGTCTTAAAGAGAAGGGGGGTTATATGCAAACTAGAGCTTGGCTTGTAGAAAGTTTGATAGTTTTGAAGGAAGTTCTGCACAATTGCAATACTTAATTAATCTTCCGGCACAGGTTTTGTTTTTTACTAGTCCTTATCATATTAGGAATGAAAAAAAAAAAAATTGCTCTGCTTTAGGTCTTGGCTTGATGTGGTTGACAGGTAAGAAGCATCAGATAGGAAATGTCATGGGCAACTAGAAAAGGTGAAGAGCAAAGATCATCTTTGTGAGTGCCACACTGCACAGAAAAACAAAGGAATCTTAATTTTCAGATCATGGTATAGAAAACACCATTCAGTTTTGCCATGGTGGAAATACAGCTTTGAAAACAAGTAAATCACTTACAAAAATCCCGTTTTCCATAGCCAGCTATTTCACACCGGGTATGGTCTTTTAAGTAAAGGTTCTTCTCAGGCAAGCAGACAGTTCTGACATACTCAGATTCTACTGCACAGTGTCCAGAAGTTGTTCTTATCCTTAACAATGCTAAGAAACAAGTTGGAGAAGTTACAGTTACTTTGTAAAGCAAATTTTTCCCCTTAAAGTTCTCTGACAAGAAAAGTACTGCGTGTGGTTAATGGGAACAGTTACAATGACATTGTGTTCTTGATAGCATCTCGTTCCTCTCGTGACTTTTAAAATGACATTAGGTCATTTACCAAGAACAAAATTGATTTTACAGCACTAAAACTGTAAAATGTTTTAACCTGAACTTCTTTTCTGGAAGGCTGATGGCTCTAGGAAGATTCTTCTGAAAGTGTATTTTCAGAGGTTTTAAAACATCAGCTTCCTGACTGGCTTGCTGTAGAGGGTGGCATCTGCTGCCCCACTGAAGACTGTACTTTGTGCCAGAGCAGCTTACAAAGCTATTCTCCGAGTCTTGTTGCTCCAGCAGCAGGAATTTGGAAAGGGTGGTAGCATTGTGTCAAGTGCAAGAGTGGTGAGTTTGTTTTGTGTTGTCAAAGCCTGTCTCTGACCTCGTCAGTTTAGAGATGTGGTTGCAAAAGCCAGAGAGACTTAGGAAACTGTGGATTAATTCAAACTAACCTTCCACCTACGTGGTACATTCTATGGCATTCATCTATTATATGATGAAACCTACTGTGTGTGTGTGCATTTTTGTCACCATTTACTATACAGTGTGACCTCAAAATAAGATGGTAGAAACAGGATGCTGCCACCAGTGCTTATAGAAAAGTCATGCCTTGAGCAGGTCCAGAGAAAAGACAGGCTTAGAGTTAACTCTACCAGGTACTGCATCTGATGTATGTCACAAGCCAGATTTATATTGAGTGGAAGAATCTTCCTCAGCATAGGCCTAGTTCTCAAAAGCACCTTGTTCATGTTCCACTTCATCTCTAGCTCTACTTTTAGAAGATTTAAGACACAATTACATAGCCTTTAAATATGCTCAGTGTTTTAAAGGCTCGTATTAAGACAACACCTACCGATATCATTCTCATTGCCACCTGTGGCATCTGTAAAGTCAGGATGAGAGATGATGTTATCAACTACAAATACTTGTTCCTTATCATCAGTGACATTCAGAATGGACTTCCCAAGGAAGACTTTGTAGATGGATTTGTTTCGTAGACTTTTTGACCTAAATGACAGCAGAGATTGATTAAGACCACCAGCTTCTGAGAGCGAGGCCAACAGTTTAGGTCCAGTCCCCGTTCTTTTGTGTTTGCTTTTAATGGTAATAAAAAGGAAACATTTAGTCAGCTTCAAAGGTTTATCCAGTACTCTCAAGGAAAGCATTCTTATTTCCCATTGGAAGCAATTAAGATTGATGTTCAGGCACTTTAAATGCACACCTAGCCAACCACTGCTAGTGTCAGGCACTGCAGGATGCCAAGAGGACCAGCTTTCCACAGGATAAACAATAAAACCCACCCATAAATCCAGTTAACAGCTCATCACCTTCCTGTACAACTTTTAAGTTTTGAGAACAACAATGGTAAAACGAAATCTTTGTTCCAGTTTTTGGCTAAATTTAAACTGCATGATCCACCAAAAAAACCCCGATTGTTCCGCTAGGCTTGGAAGCCCAGAGGCTTATGTTTATGGCAGCTTTTCTTGTTTTGCTCAGTTAAAATAGCATTCTTACTATGCTGAGTGAGCATAATGCCAAGAAATCATAGAATCATAGAACGGTAAGGTTGGAAAGGACCTCAAGGATCATCTAGTTCCAACCCCCTGCCATAGGCAGGGACACCTCCCATTAGTACAGGTTACTTAAGGCCTCATCCAACCTGGCCTTGAACACCTCCAGGGAGGGAGCAGCCACAACTTCCCTGGGCAACCTGTTCCATTGCCTCACCACCCTCACTGCAAACAACTTCCTCCTAACATCCAGTCTAAATCTCCCCTCTGCCAGTTCAAACCCATTGCCCCTTGTCCTGTCGTTGCAGGACCTTGTAAATAATCCTTCCCCAGCCTTCCTGTAGGCCCCCTTCAGATACTGGAAGGCTACTATCAGGTCCCCTCGAAGCCTTCTCTTCTCCAGGCTGCAGAGCCCCAACTCTCTCAGCCTGTCCTCATAGGAGAACTGCTCCATCCCTCTGATCATCCTTGTGGCCCTCCTCTGGACCCGCTCCAACACTTCCATGTCCTTCCTGTGCTGGGGGCTCCAGAATTGCACACAGTACTCCAGGTGGGGTCTGACAAGAGCAGAGTAAAGGGGCAGAATCCCCTCCCTTGCCCTGCTGCCCACACTGCTCTTGATGCAGCCTAGGACTCGGTTGCTGTCTGGGCTGCATGTGCACACTGCAGGCTCATGTTGAGCTTTTCATCAACCCAGACTCCAAGGTCCTTTTCCTCAGGGCTGTTCTGCAGCCATTCACCACCCAGCCTGTATTTGTGCTTGGGATTGTGCCTACCCAGGTTCAGGACCTTACACTTGGCCTTGTTGAATCAGCTAAAGAAAGCTGCAAATGAGGCATAAGAACTATAAACTTACAGATTAGGGAAACAGTGTGCTGCTGTAAGCACCCAGCAAGGGTCAATGAGGCTGCCACCACACAGAAAGTGATCGACACCCCTAATGTTTTGGAAGATGCCAGCTACCCATGGCTGAGACTCAACCTCTGCTTGAATTCCACCAACAATCTTGAAGTACTTGCTGATGCTCCTTTGACCACATACATGCCCTATGAAAGACAAAATTTTGGTCAGACATTTTTACAACTATGCAGTGATCTTTTGCTGTTAAAATAAATAATTTTTTAAAAAAAAAATCAATTACTTTGAAATTACTTACCACACTTCTCTATGTTGCAGGGTGTTTCTCGAATGAAACCCTTTTTGGTGTAACACCAGGGCCTGCTTCTTCCATTTGGGTTTCTAGAAGACAAAAGGAAGTGTTCTTTTCATGAGAATATTAGTAACAAGGTATCTTCATTTTAGAATTGTAACTGTCCTGACAAGACAAAAAGTATTCTGTTGCAAGATATGCTAAGGAAAATAATCACCAACTGAGTATTACTGTTGCACACTGGGGACTTTACAACTCTGTCAGCTTCAGTGGTAAGCAAGAACTCTAGATACTTCAGAGTCATATTCCAGTATTTTTAGTCAAAATTTATTATTTATGTACTATCAATCAAGGCACATCTGGAGCTATGATAACAGAAATAATCATAGGAAGAGCGATAGTTTTCTTACCTGCAGTAGCTGTGTTTGCCCAGTCCAAGCTGCAAAGCATTTTTCAAGTGAGCGTGGTAACGGCCCCTCCCGATTACAGATGGAAGGTCCCATGGCAGACATTCATCTTCTGTTGCCATTCCTCTGTAGTCCTCACCATTCTCGTTATAACATGTGCTGTCAGTGTCTGAGAAAAAGAAACCTTTTGTTACTAATGTGATCTTCTCAGACAATCCATATGAGTCCTTCAAAGGAGAAAAAAAGTTGGTGCGATTCACTTAACAGTAGATGATGCAAATCATAGAATGGTAAGGTTGGAAGGGACCTCAAGGATCATCTAGTTCCAATCCCCTGCCATAGGCAGGGACACCTCCCACTAGGACAGGTTACTCAAGGCCTCATCCAATCTGGCCTTGAACACCTCCAGGGAGGGAGCAGCCACAACCTCCCTGGGCAACCTGTTCCAGTGTGTCACCGCCCTCACTGGAAAGAGCTTCCTCCTAACATCTAGTCTAAATCTCCCCTCTGCCAGTTTAAACCCATTGGCCCTTGTCCTGTCACTGCAAGACCTTGTAAATAATCCCTCCCCAGCCTTCCTGTAGGCCCCCTTCAGATACTGGAAGGCTACTATCAGGTCCCCTCGAAGCCTTCTCTTCTCCAGGCTGAAGAAATGTGATATGTTACTATTAAATTGTTCTGTGAATTTTGAGCATCAAGTAATGTGCTTTAAAGCATGAATATTTCTTTGTTAACAGTTTCAGCATACTTCAATATAATCAACTCTGCTTCTGAACGCTCCTAAACAAGTCCACTTCTTTTCCCTACTCCAACCAAACATTAGTGAGGTGGGCAACATTAGTGAGGAGACAGGAACAAAAAAAGAAAGAAACAACGCACTTGGTTTTGCACCACTATTTAGTTGCTTTTCCTCACTTTGTTAGCATAAGGTGCTAAAGATACCCAGACATCTGTTTATAGGCAACACTTTGACTTGGCATTTCGTATTCAATTTAGTTAGCATTAAGGAAGACAGATACTCTACCCAGTTCACAGTGAATCCCAGCGTACCCTTCTGGACATACACAACGATTAATTCCACTGAAAAGATAATAGGTAACGCAGGTTCCTCCGTTCAAACAATGGCATTCTGCAAGTAAAACACATCACTAATCAGAGGCAAAACGTTTGAAGTGAAATACAGCTGCAAATTAAGCTTTTGGTGTTCGAGTGTCAAGAATTTCCCTTCTTGTATTAAGATGTAATTGCAGGATAACAACTTAAGTTCAGGTAGAAAAGGCATATATTTACCCTTGTGATATAATTTGTGTTGATATGACAGCTTGTAGAGCTTCTTGCTATGAACCTAAAGGAAGAGAAAGAAGGATTTTAAGTAGTTTATTTTATGTGGTTTGATTATCTTTTTATGGTCCCAAGCTCTATTCTCTACTATACTCCTTCCCAGTTCATGTTTTCTGCAGGTAGTTACCAGCTAAACCTGCTGTATGGAATCTGGACATGAAAGAAAAGCGAAACTCTGAGGAGAGCAGAAATGCGAAGAAAAATAAGCCCCAAACCACAACAAACCCTCAAGACACAAAACAAAATAAAAAACCAAAACCCGCACCACACAACGAGCTGATCTGCTTTATCAGGTCAGTTAGACACTTATTGCTGCTATAAGCATCTATGAGGCTCTCAATGGTCCTCAAAGTGTCCCTAAAACAGAGAACAGAATTTCTCCCTCTCCCCCCATCACGCACCGAGCAGTGCAAAGATGCAACATTCTCCAGCTGCCTTTGTCATTTTGGTGGCCTTGGTGCTTCATGGTTTTGCCATAAAAGCCAATAGATTTATCCAATGGTAGGTTCTTCCCTGTACTTTGCAGGCTGAACATAATTTTCTCCATGTATTTAAACAACATTAGGGTTTTAGTATGCTTTTCTCAGAGGACAGGTGTGCTTGCCTTAGCTAAAACAAGTACTTATATCAATAAAATTCATTAATGCTTGTGAATGGCACTGCTGATAAATGAGCTGTCATAGAAGCCAATAGTCAAAACCACTCAAGTTCTTATGTGTTGCCTCTTTTCTGGCACTACACATTGAAGCAGAAGAAGTAGAAATTTACTTAAGGCCCAACATACACCTCCATGAAAGACCAGTGAGCTTTTGGTGTTCAGGTTTAAATTTTAAACAAACTACCAAAAAACCTAGATTTCTTCTTTATTGTAAGTAGTCTTCACTATTTGAAGTCTGGCAGACTATGATGTTCCAGAATCAGATAAAACCCAAAGGGCTCAAAACCATGTTTCTTGGAGATGTATATGAACATACAGAGGCATCAAAAGAGAGAATTCAAGTCAAAAAGGCTACTACACTGGCCAAAGCAGAAGTATAATCAAAACCAGAAGAGGTTCCAAGTGAAATCACCCACCATTTATTTCAAAACTTACAGCATCTAATCCCGTGACAAGTGTGCCCAGTGTTACTGTGAGGCAGATGAGCAACTTCATGTTGTTAATGTCTCACTTTGTTCCTCTTCTATCTGTATTGTTGTTATCCTAAAAATACATGAGGAATTCAATGTCACGTTTTAGCTTGCAACCTCAGCTTTCTTATATTTTCAGTTGATTTAGAATAAGTCACAACACAGTTGACAGAATAATTAAGTATTGATTTACTGGAGAATATCTGTTATTATTCCTGCATATTAAATTAGAGCTGTTAAAGTTCGTTTGTACACTTAGCAACCAGATTTTGCTACATCTTAAATGAAGTAGATAAAATGGAAAAAAAATGGGAATAGTAAGCATCTGCAGTGTGGAATGACAGAAATTGGCAGACATAATTAGTTGCTGTCCACCTGTTTGTACCCATTTAACCAATGATCACTACCTTGCACCAAAAGCACTGAACATTCACATTTAGGTACTGAAAAGGAAAGCTCCTTATTTCATCACTTCTATAGCTGCTCACAACATCTTTGTGCTAGGCACTTAGATAAGCCTGACCACTTCACTGAGTGCTTCTGACCACTGCTATCTCTTTACCTCATTTATTTACAGTATTAGTGAGGTTTAGAACATATTGTCTCCATTTCTTAAATGCAGCTGTATCTTGTAGCCTAACATGTATAGAAACCTTCCCAGAAGTGACTGTTAAAAAACTGCTTTGTAAAAGCAAGAAGGCAAAACAGCTGTAAAATGCCAGCAAACCATTTTTTAAATTACTTTACAAAAAAAAAAAAAAAATCACAATGCAAGTCATGGGGGTGTTATTTTTAGTGTCCTCACATCTTAGGAAACTTGATTTTAAAAACATCCCATAGGAATCAACGACAAGCAGTGCAATGCAGTAATGCAGTACGACAGGGTATGCAGAGCTGGTTCGATTCTTAACACCCCCCCCCACAGAACCTGCCTCAGAGGCTTCTGCCTTAGGCTAGTCCCATAGACTGAACGCCTCCTGATATTTGGAGTGCATCTGCCACTTTGGTTTTATTATTTGGAAGAAGTGCGGTTCAAGTACCCTGAAGACACTTTGCAGTGTGAACTAAAACATAACTCAGTGATCATTTGTAACAAAAGGTAACATGAGCCAAAAAAAAAAAAAAAAAAAACCAACAAAACAACAAAACCCTAATGTAGATTGTATGCAGGTTTCATAACACAAGAAAGCAAATCATGCCCCAGGTGCCTGAGCGTGCACACCTCTTAGATGCAGCTGCAATTTCAGCAGCTCAATTTTCCCTTAAACTATGCTTATACTACAACTACTAGCTCTAGCGTATTGGGCAACCATGCAAGCAACGTTTCATTTGTAACCACAATTCGCCTCTCGGGCGCAGTTCAGCAGGGCAACCAACAGCACTGCAGAGGGCTGAGGGAAGCGCTGGTGTGGTGCGGCCGGCCGGGCCGCCTCCCGGCACTGCACTCAGTGGGCAGCGCCCGAGTCGCGGCCGCCAGTGCGGGGAACAGCGGCAGCGGCTGCGGCTGCCCCAGCCCGGCCTGCCGCAGCGCAGTTTCAAAGGCACTTACCAGCGCAGGAGCCCCAGGAGCGGAGCGCCAGAGGATGCCGGTGCGGATGCCGGTGCGGATGCCGGTGCGGATGCCGGTGCGGATGCCGGTGCGGATGCCGGTGAGGCGCGGAACGGTAGCTAGTTGCGGGGCGGGCACTATAAAGACCGGGCTGAGGCGGGGCCTGCGCCACTGCTGCCGCCCTGAGGCGGGGCTAAAGCCGCGGCCGCCCTGCCGGAGTTGCAAACACTTCGGTGCTTACCGCACCGCGAACAAAACTTGCTGCAGTGACTCAAGGGGGAAATTGTAAATGCTACCTTGTAGTTTCGGGGGGCGGCGGTGGCAGGATGGTCAGAGCGAGAAAACAGCTTCGGTCAAGCTTAGCTTTCTGTGAGGGGCTTCTCGGATCCCCCTCCTCCCTCTTCGAGGTGAACAGCACTTTATTAGACGTATGGGGAGGAGGAAAAAAAAAAATTAAAATACATATATAAATGTGAGTGAGAACTCTGAATAGAATGACTAGCGCTGAAATGTGCCTAGAGATGCGAACAAGTGTGGCATGTTTTATTCTTACGGCCCTCTCTACCCGTACTGGGAGAAGCACGAATGATTCTTCACTGAGGATGGTCAGGTGTGGGTTAAGCACAGCCCACTGGGAGGGGGTATTGGGCCAGAATGTATGCTTGAGGCGCTGAGCGAGTGCCGAAAGCGGAGCTGCCTACAGCTCAAACACAGGACATTTGGGGCCTGCAGACCAGCTGCAATGTATTAAGACAAGGAGCTCACAACAGGGGCTAAACTCCTCTGCTCCAGACCTATTTAGAGCTCTCTCACCCCTGAGAGATCTGCTCCTGAGAAGTAAGTCTTGGTTTCCCCATAACTTTTGTCTTCCAAAGAAGTATTAAAAGTGGAGTCATCTTGTAAGGCATGGATGGAGATGTGAACTGACACAGGTCTAGCAACACATGAAGGCCTGTCAAAACAGATGTTTTCTAGCCCAGTTATTTATGGGTTGGGGGTTTTTTTGTTGGTTTTTTGTTTGTTTCTTTTTCTTCTGCTGCACCGTGAGGTTGTAGCCATGCAGGTAATAAGAGCAAACCAGTGCATAGTATTTGTGGGTATATTCATAGGTAGTGCAGGTGACTAAGATGATCAAGGTCTGCATATACTGTGTAGCTTATGGAAAGCAGTTCCTTCAGAGGGCAGGTCTGACTGAATTCCCCTCAAGAGGAATGTTTTAATAACTGGACAATTCAGCACTTAAGGATAATATACTTATATGTTTGATATCTTAACTGATGGTATAAGTATGGCTTAGCTTCCATCTCTGCATTCAATTTGTGTCAAGTCTGTGGTATGACCATACCTTTATTTGGGCACTGGCCACTTAAGCTCTCTATTCCTTTCTTCTCAGATCTTGATGCTTACATCAGAACAGGCCTAATGTCTGCCAAAAACACACTGAATTCACTTCACAGAATGGCAGGAACTAAATCAAGAGAAACAACCCAAGCTGGAAGCCCAAACCAAAATCAGCTAAGGAATGAATAAATCTTTCTGAATTTCAAGAGAGACATTTTGCTCTCTCTCTCTCTCTGAGGTGACTCGATGCACCGATACCACAAACAATAATATCGTCTAAGAAATGGGGCAGAAAATATCAAGGTAGAATCCCCAGGACACTGCCTCTTGACTTTAGTGGAGGGGTTATGCAGTAAATTTATCCTGTGGAATAAATTCCAACAGAGGGAAAAATAATCCGGATATTCAGAGCAATCTGGAACATTTACTCAGTGAATTTTAATAGACCAACATTACACATAATAAATGAAGCAATGGGTTGTGGTTTGACTCAGTGGGGAGAGCAGGAAGGGTACCAGATGGCTGGAAGAGGAGGGCTCCTTGGGGCTGAACAGGTCCTCTCCTTCCTCTTTCATTTTTACAAGGAAGAAGTGCTAAGCCTTGGTGGCCTACTCAAACTCTCTGGAAAAAAGAGTCCGGTCTAGAGCATCTGGGTTTCATCTTTCACATTTGTTGTTCCTTCAGAAGTGTTGTAGAAGAGACAGAATACTGATTGTCTTCACTCTAGTACAAGATACAGCAAGATTCACAACTATTTTCTACCACTTGTCATATACTTAGGTTTTATTGAAGTATTTTTAATGAGATGTATCTAAAAGGCCACCAGGAGAAGTGTTTGGGCTGTGATACTCCTTTCAATCAGACTGGTAATAATTACCGATGAGAAACTGACATGTTTGCAGTGCCATCAAATTATTTTGGTCTCAGTATTTGCACCTAGACAAGTGAATGAATTATATTTCAGTGATAAAGTGAAATTATGGTTTAGCAGAGAGATATCAAAGCTAGCTGCAAACGAGTTTGCTTTGGTACTGAAGTAAACTGACAGCAAACAAAGCTGCATGATCTCTGTGAGCATTAAGTGACTCTTAAGGAAGCAGAAATGGATGAGATAATCTGCAGTTCCTGACTTAGAGCTGACTAATGACTGGCACAAAATCTGAAGTGAGATTTGAAGCGAAATAAACTCTTGAACCATTTCTGTGTGCCCTGCCCTGAGGCAGAGACCTTGGGAACTCTGTAGTGTGGCAGTACCAGGAAGACCTCCACCTGACCTTGCAGCTGGACCTGCCTGCACATATTGGAAATGCACAGATCCAAGGAGCTGTAAATGTGAAACACGACTAGTTCTGCTGCCAGGGGACTCTTGGTAGCCTTAAGGTCATGATTTGTTAATTACTGCACATCTTGAGAATTTAGAAGGACCCTACCATAAGACATTATCTCTCCAGAATAAGATTGTGATAGGACAGAGGAAAAGAAAGTCTTTATTATTCAAAATCAAAATTGTTTGGAAAGAACAGTGAGCAAAAGGAAATGCCTTCTGAGAGACTCTCATTGAAACTTACTTGCCCAGTAGATACTGGTTAATGGTAAGCCATAAGGCTTAGGGGAGAAACTCCTGTCCAGTAAGAGGACTGTAGGTATTTCTCTGTACCTGGATTATAGCACAGAGTAAAGAAAATGTATACACCAGTTATGAGTTGCTCGTGTGATCCAAGTCTGAACCCTTTGCAGTCATGTAGTACTTCTCTCCAAAGAGGTCAGATGGAGTGGATCCAACCCCAAAGAGCTAATGGGATCAGACCCACAGTCAGGCAGGGTTTATACGATTCTGTGATTTAGTTTTCAGTTGCTGATAAAAATTTTGCTGATTCTTTTAATTTATAGTAGAAATAACTTCAATGTTTCAGACTAATCAGGCAGCCTGAGTTAACAAATTCAAAAAAGATAACATTCCATTTCCACTAGATGAGAACACTGACCCTCTTAAAAAAATACAGGGGTTTTATCTCATGGTGATGCACTGAAAGCCATTGTGAGACTTACATTGATTTGCACAAGTTACCAGAGTGGGGATATTATTAGTTCTAGTGTTAATTTTCACAGCTGAGATAAAATATTAAAACTAAAGAGAAATACCATCTATCCCATGTTGTTTCTGATGGTCCATCAGTAAGTCCCCTAAGGGTAGAATTCACAGAAAGCTGAGTAACCTGTAAATATTAGTAACATGAACTGCCCCAGAAGTGCTCTTCTGTGAGGAAAAGTTTCCGTTCTTGTAGTGCCCTGATATTCCACTCTGATTTTCTCTATCAGGGACACTCACTAGCCTAATAGGAGTTTCCACGTGTTTAAAATTGCAACCATTCATAGAAATCTGTCCTAAGTCTGAAATCCTGACTCTGTGAGCAGGCACTTCTGCAAGCCCCCTCTGAAAGTAGTGGGGCTCAGTGCAGCAGGAGCAGTCCCTTCTGTTCAAGGCAACTTCAGAGTCAGAGCTCAGACATGCATGTTCTGATTTGTGTCACACAGAAGTAATACCAGAATTAGTCCTTGGACAAGTGAAATGTCTTCTTTTACCATCACAGCTTCCCATGAAATAGAAAATGGATTTGCAAGTTGTCTGTCCTCGTGATGGATTAAGAAGAGGTCTAAGTTTGTATATGAGCTGTTTGTTACGTGTGCCAGAATCTCTGTCTCCTCACAGAGCAGGTTGAAGCTTCCCGTTCAGTATTTAGTTAGGGATTAAGAAAACAAAAGATGAGAAAACACCTAGATCCTTTTGACATGACTTACCTTCTAGGTAATGAAAATAGTTTGTTGGGATTTTTTTCAAAGAAACTTCAGCTTCTCACTGAGTTAAGTACCCCCAAATATGGGTATATAAAGAATATAGCTATATTCACAACTGATTTTTGTAGTGGAATACAAATTCAAAATCAACCAGTACTGGGTTAGAGTAAATTCTGGATTATGGCAGAAAGGCTTCCAAGGGCATCATGGAATCATAGAATGGTAAGGTTGGAAGGGACCTCAAAGATCATCCAGTTCCANNNTCCTCCTAACATCCAGTCTAAATCTCCCCTCTGCCAGATTAAACCCATTGCCCCTTGTCCTGTTGTTGCAGGACCTTGTCAATAATCCCTCCCCAGCCTCCCTGTAGGCCCCCTTCAGATACTGGAAGGCTACTATCAGGTCCCCTCGAAGCCTTCTCTTCTCCAGGCTGCAGAGCCCCAACTCTCTCAGCCTGTCCTCATAGCAGAGCTGCTGCAGCCCTCTGATCATCTTTGTGGCCCTCCTCTGGACCTGCTCCAACACTTCCATGTCCTTCCTGTGCTGAGGGCTCCAGAACTGCACACAGTGAAATGTGTTACAAGTTTAAGGGAAATTTTCCCATATAAGCTTGTTCTAGAATATTTTAGCTTCACACAGGGATTTTTACAGTAAAACATGTTATATTCCTCTTTGATTTTAGCCATGTTATTTTTCTAAATCAGTTTACTTCTAGATCTTGAGATAAGAACAGCTACAACTGAACAAACCCATAGATTTTAAAATGTAAACCAATAGATTTTAAAATGTAAACCCATAGATTTTAAAATGTAAACCCATAGATTTTCCAATGTTACATTATCACCACTCATAAAAAATATACGAATTGATCTTTAATTTTATTATCTTGAATTACAGCTTGTATGAGTCCCAGGAATTTCCAGAGTAGTTGATTTTAAGTAGAATGTGATTCATAAAAATTCTTGTACTTTAATGACTCTTGGTTACTTGTCAGTTGTTTGTGGTTGGAATCTGAAGCAAATGGTGATCTCATTTCCTCTAGGTACCATTCAGATACTCAGGTTTCTTTGTTTGTTTAAAAAGTTGTTCCTTTTCCTTGCTACCTACTGTTTTTCTCTACTATTTCTGCGTGGATAGAAATAGCAGCATGTCAGCTGAAGGCCACTGGACTCTCTCTGGATGCTTGTGGACACAACTTGTTGCTTTGCAAGCAGGAGGAGCTGCCAGCCTTATCTCTGAACTAAGCCAGGCTGATCAAAACCTTGCAAACATGCTTTAGTCACAAACAGCAACCAATTGCTGTTGGCTGAGCTATTTTATTAAACTAGAAGGGAATGTGGATGAAGGTTTAAAACAATATAATCTCTCTCAAACAGTTTTTTTTTTTTAACAGTCCAGCTGCATTTTTCAAAGTGACTGACTACTAGAAAGTGATTCTAGGCACAGCCTGAGTATATTGAGCACCTGTGAAATCCCCTGTCACTGAGCCCATTTCATTCATGCATACAAAGTAGCTACCTGATGAATGTTCTTTCTTGTGTAGACAATGCTTTGTTGTTTCTGTGAGCTGTGTTGATGTGGGTGTTTTTTTGTACAGCAGTGATCACATCTGAAGATTTCTTCATCAGATTGATGTGCACCTGTTTTTAAACCAAGTTTTGTGCCATATTTAGCATTTATGAAAACCCATTGAGAGTTAATATCAGTGATCTCTTAGATATTTGTTGAAACTCTTCAGTTGAGACAACCAGTGTCTAAACCAAAGATTTTTCTAGACCCTGATTTTCCAGCTTAAAATTATGATTGTGTTTAGGTCTAGGCCTATCTTTAGTTTCTCATTTCTGGTAGCACTTGGGGAAACTCGGAAAATAAGTCTTCTGAATCTGAAGCTAGGAGGCAGAAAGCAAATACAGAGATCCAGCCAACATGGATTTAGGAAGGGCAGATCCTTCCTCTCCAACCTGATCTCCTTCTATGATCAGGTGACCCGCCTGGTGGATATACTTTGGCCACAACAACCCCATGTAGCAGAGCTACAGGCTGGGGTGGGAGTGGCTGGAGAGCAGCCAAACAGAAAGGGATCTGGGGGTGCTGATTGACACCTGCCTAAACATGAGCCAGCAGTGTGCCCAGGTGGCCAAGAAGGCCAATGGCATCCTGGCCTGCATCAGAAATAGTGTGACCAGCAGGAGCAGGGAACTCATTCTCCCCCTGGNGGCAGGTTTGGACATGGCAGTTGGTGCCATGCTCTAGTCTTGAGGTCTGTGGTAATGGGTTGGACTTGATGATCTTTGAGGTCTCTTCCAACCCTGGTGACACTGTGATACTGTGATACTGTGAAGTCTCTGAAATCATTAAATGAAATCATTAAAGTGGAATGTAAATTATGACAGGCATTAAGAGGAAAGACATCATTACAAGTCATTCAGAAAATAGTTAATGTTGTAAAATCAAACAAAATAGTCATGGGTTACCTTAACTTTATTGGAAAAGGCAAATGCATAACTGCTTTGGTTAGCTTAGTGGACCACAAGGTGTTAGGAAATACAGTTAGGACTTTTAGCCAGTCACTTGCAATTGCAAACCATATTTCTGTATCTGTCTGTCCTACTAATTTTGGAGACAGACTTGTCTTGGACTTGGTGCCGTGGTCTAGTCTTGAGGTCTGTGGTGATGGGTTGGACTTGATGAGCTTTGAGGTCTCTTCCAACCCTGGTGATACTGTGATACTGTGATTTCTGAGGATTAAGCTGTGTCTCATTTGGAGATATTAAGCTCTGAAACAGGATGTTTTTCAAGGGAACCCTATGTGTGGCTGCCATTTACTGATCTGGACGATCTTAATGAGTTCTTAATGAGCTAATATCAGAAATCTACAGAAACAGCTGGCCTGGACTATTATTCCTGCAGTGCATCAGTCAGTCAGATTCAGATTCCACAGGAAAACCAACAAACTGAGAGCACTCCAGCTGGCATACTTCTGGAGAAAAGAGATTTGCTAAAAACTGCAAAGTAAATAAATTATGGAGGATGAATTTTTCATGCCATATCCTAGTGATGGTATATGCAGGAAAGCAACATACTCAAAGCCTCTGTGTAATACACCCATGTGAGAAAATTGGCATGGCTCAACCTCATGAGAGGCTTTCTGGGATTTAGGATTCCACTCCTTCATCCTCTGTCTTTGGCTTTCCTACTCACAGAGGAAGATAAATGCCTGAATTAAGATAGAAAGTTCCTACTTACAGTGAATGAAGTGGTGATTTTACAGGCTGCCCTACCAAACAGTGTTGATTCCCTAACAGATGTCTTAGTGGAGAGACAATTGTTCCTGCTCTTAATAGGGTGTGACACTGACTGCTATTAAAACAGCATGTTGTGTAGAGCTTCCACTTTTCAGGTAGAATCCAGGGGTGCAGAATCAGTGACAGGGAGCCCTGTCTTGTCAGCAGGTAGCAGTTGCCTGAGTGTATCCCTTGCTGCTTACTGGAGATGCAGGTCACTTACAGCCATGGCAAAGAATCACACTCTAGTCCTTAAAGGCAAGATTGTTTTGTCTGTAAATGTTCAGGCACCACAGTGCCGGGCAGTGGTATACATTTCTAAAGCTTTAATTATCTAAATAAATGCAAGCTGCAGAAAAACAACTCTGTAATCATAATATTAATGGCATTAGTCATGGGTAGTTCTATGAAGTACTGAAAAAGATCTTAAGGAAAAAGAATCCCTAGTGTATTTACAGCTGAAGGAAGAGGATGTCAAAAGCAGAAAGGTGTGTAGACAGCCCATAGGGCAGTACTGCCAGAGAGTTGATACACTTGCAAGTGAACTGCTGTTGAGCAACTCAGAGGAAAAAGCATTTTATGAAGAAAATAAACAAGTTGCTTCCTGGGTGCTGTTGAACAACAGCGTTCTTCTTGCGTAAGCTTACAAAGAAGCCGTGGTGTGAGGAAAGGGGAAACAGAACTAACTTGAGCATTCTAATAACAGCATCTATCTCGGGTGCTCTAAAAATAGTACTTATCTTCTCTACCACTATTTCGGATGTTTTGGCTGTGAAAAAAACATCTTCCTTTCTAGTTAGCTTCCTGTAACTTATTTCTAATATAGACACTGTGCTATTTTCTCTAATCTTTGTTTGCTGACTGCTGCTTAAAAGTTCATAGAGTTTAAATAATTAACATTTCTGAAGAAAGTTGTTTTCTCTCTTGCAATAAGTTTAGCACCTGTTTTGTCTATGGCAATTGCAGTTTTTATTGATGGACATACAGGAAAAGGGGAAAAAAAATAAGAGAGAGAGATTGCAGAACCTTCTCATATATGATAAGCACAACAGAGGGAAAAAAATGAGAGTAAAAAAAGAAACCAAACCACACTTTTAAAAACAACTTTTGTTTGCAAAATAGGCCTTTTTTTCATCCTTGTACAAAATCTTTCAGAGAGAGATTCTGATACATAGTGACCTATCATCAGTACTACCAAGGGATTTCATGAGAGAAAGCAGAAATACCTTCTGTCTCCCCACTCTCTCTTCATGGCATCTTCTTGGCAGTACTTGTCCAATTCTGTGATTTTGTTTAAAACTGTTGGAAATAACATTTTATTCTGAAATATAGGTATCAGATGAAGGCTGTGTTGAAAAAGGTTGAAATCTACTTATCCATGGACTTAATATTATGGAAGTTACTAAGAGGACAGTCAGGGCTGGCCATGTGAATTATTCAGGAGAAGTTATCATGTCCAAAAGATCCTGTAAGGCATAGGTGGTGGATAGGAGAGGGCATCAGTTGGATGGAGGACAGAGAAAACAGGTTATGTATGGTTGGCTCAATGAAGAACAAGCAGGTGATATAGAATGGCTGTGAGAGCTCAGTGACTCCATTGTCTCAAAACAATGTGTGACATACCTGATCTGACTAGACAGGTAGACTGCTTTGATGGACCTTGATAGGAGAGTTGCTGGCCTGACAGAATGGCTTAACAATGAAAAGAGATCATTTCTGCTGAGGTGGGAATTCCTTCTTTCCCTATTCTAAAACCATTGCAATAGCATCGTGGAAAGGCCAATGGCAGACATTGCACTGGAGCACTCACCTCTCTGTACATACCTCTCTCAGCACACCTCTCTTCATGATTTGGAGGGACCACCTCTGCTCCACCAAAAAGGACTGCAACTTCTGGGGCTCATGTGTTATGTCTGTCACGGAAGACCCTTCTGGCATGTACCTCTGCCACCGAGAACTTGGACTATGGCATGTGAAAATGCCACTGGTTCCAAAGAGTGGTAATATCTTCCTTTTTCACTGAATTCTTAACTCTGTCTCTCTTTCTCTTTCTCTCTTTCTCTCTGTCTTTCTCTCCCCTTTTTCTTCCCATTTTCCCTGTGCTCTGCTCCATTACCAAGAGTTTTCATTTGCTCTAACAAACATAACTCATCACTGTTTGATGTCAGTTTGCTTTCATTTACTCCAAGGGAATTTAAAAATTTTATCAGAATCTCACTCGCTGCCCGGGGCTGACGTGGGATACTGGGCCATGACAATGACTTTCTCATGACAATGACAATCAAAGAGAGTTCCGTAAGAGAAACCTGTGCTGAAGCTTTTTTGACTGTAGATAAGAAAAGGAGAATTCCACTTGTCAAGGCTTCTGTCAGGAACAAAAATCACATTGCTTTCAGTGGAGGACAGTGGTTTTGAACCCAAAAGGACCAGGAAAGACAGAGCTCTGTTATGATCAAGTTGAGTTCAATCATATGAAAGGTCTTATAAAACATGATAACAGAGAGAGGTGCAGCTTTGACAGAGCAAGGGAGGATTACAGTAAGGTGTAGCATTACAGTTGAGTTCAATCATATGAAAGGTCTTATAAAACATGATAACAGAGAGAGGTGCAGCTTTGACAGAGCAAGGGAGGATTACAGTAAGGTGTAGCATTACTGGCATAGTGATGGCAAATTAGTTTGTGTTTCCAAGTAATAAATAAAATTAAGGGGGGTGTGGGGGGTGTGGGTGTGGAGAATGAAGGAACTAAAAGGGAGCTATTTCAAGGCAAAAACTACTGAGTTAGAAGAGTACAAAAAAGGGCAGTGAAGAAGGGAGCAGTGGAATGTGGTCACTAATGTGTAAAGGGAGCTCCCGAGCCCAGAAGAACTGGGACAGAGCTTTGCTTCTAAGCAGTTTTTCTGGTCAGAACATCTTCCACACACAAAGGACAGAAAATTGGAGAAATCTTAAACTGGAACTCGGGGAGAAACTGCTATTAAGTTTGTATCTGTTGAACTCTGGAGTGATCAGTATGTGAAGAAGTTGCTAGTAGTGTAAAAAGGGGAATATTGTTAAAATAAGACAGACTAGGAAAGAATTGGGTTTCCCCTCCTACCACCTGGTGATGAACATTCATGTTGTAGTCCAGTAGGAAAGCTTTTGCCAGCCTATGTGAATTCCCCTGAGATGAATGGAAATATCTGGTTTAGTCTGTGTAACACAATTCATTATATGGAACTGCTTCTATGAATAAGCATTACTCAGTAGGAGTAAGAAACACATCAGGAGGAATCCTAAGTTACTGTATTATGCTGTACTGAATATTACTTAAAACTATCTTATGCTATGTTGAATATTATTTAAAAGAAAGCTACCTTAGGGAGATCTTTATCTTCTATGCATTTCAATGGAATAGGTTTGGGTACCAGAGCACCTACTACATCACAGACCCAACCCCTCCTTCTGAAATACACATCTATAAACTCAGTAGTCTCTAACATGTTTATACTGGTATAATAGGGGTCATTGTTTAGGCCATAATAACTCATCAGTATTTTCTTGTATCCACAAAAATGATACCAAAAAAATCCTGCCATTGAACATATGTTCCAATGGAACAGCTTTTCCTGGAAAGCTACCTAATTACTCATTGTCTCCTGGGCCTCATAGACCTCCCATTTCTCTCTTTCCATGGAAAAGGTGAATGGCTTCTACCTCAGACCACCCTTTCCACTGTAGAAGCTAGAAACACATGCATTAGGCTGACAAGAGCCTGGAATCCCAGAGTTTCCTCTTGGGGTTAACTGCAGAATGTGAGTGCTGCTACTGCTGGCTCTTTTATCAACCTCCTGATTTTAGAACATAACTTAGTATGAGTATTGAGAGGCAAAGATATTTCTAATGCAGGTGATGAATTTTGGTTGTGCAGTGGTTCTTCAAAAGCAGGACCTCACATGCCAGAGGACCTGTTAAATGTTTTTAGAGATGGTTTCATGGGATATAAGGGCATTTTATTTTATTTATTTTTTATGGTTTCATGCCTAATTTTGATAGAAGTAGAAATTAAGCTCATAAGAGTGATGATTGTCAAGATAAAGTACAATAAAGGAAATGTAGGCTAGTAGGTCATGTTCTTGTTTCAGATACTTTTAGATGATTAATGCTATTCCACTGACTTTCATGCCTACCACTGTGATTCATACTGAAAAAGGAATTTATCTTGTCTTTGACAGTCTGGTGATGTATTAGTAGGTGATTTCACATCAGTATTCAGGCCCAGACAGTGGTGTTTTGGTTGATCCTCAAAGCATTATCACTACAGTCACATGAGATAATTACCAGAAGTGAGGTTCATTTGACTGACATGCTTCACAATCACAATTTCACAGCTCACAGTTCTGGAGAAAGATCATTCGTTGGACTTGGACCTCTGTGTTTCTCTGCATTGCCTTCTATAGGCATGCTCAACATTTTGCATTTTGTCCTGAGCTGGGATAAGTACTGATTCCTTAAAAAAAAAAAAAAGACAGAAAAAGAGGAAAGTCAAAATCATTTAGGGAACATGAGGAAACCACAATTTGAGCATGTGACTTTCAAGTCTGTTTGAGCATTTATCACACATTGTAACTTGAAACGGTTTGTGTAAGTAACTTCAGACTAGGCACAGAGGAAAACTTTACCTTAAATATCTTCCAAAACTATAAAAAGTGTAAATAAAAACTCTACTACATATGTACATAGTGCAGACACTTCAAAAGGCAAAAGACTTATAACACATTATGGTTTTGTTATTAATAAGTTACATGGAATTTTTTCAGCAATATGTGGATCTGTTTGGTCTGCTGCATAAGCTAAAAATTATATCCACTTCAAATTATTTCGTTCAGATCATAAGACCTGGCATATACCCAGCACACCTCATGTCATATGAAAATTCCAATTTTGACTTTTCAGCTTTGCCAGTTGTTGTTGTTTTCAGAATTCAGATATGACAGAAGAGGTTGGTGATGTTACTCTACAAGTAAAATAGGGTCTGGGTTCCTTGTGCACTAAAGAAAAAAATTTCAATGTGTTGGCAGTTCACTTTTGGGCTTATACAGTTGCTTTCTCACACCACTACTTTGCTTTCAGACAAACTTCATCAAAAATCTAGTTAATTGAGCCTCCAGACAAATATTTGAACACTCTTAGAGTGAAAAATACCTTCTGATTAAAAAAGATACTTGATGTGAAATATTTGCTCCTGTGGCAGGATGCAAGTAGTTAAATGTATTTCAAATAAGCTCCCTAAGAATAGTTACAGCTAAGCTAACAATCAGAAATACAAACAGAAGCATCCATTGCTTCTGACAACTGCTTTATTTTATGCATATACCTAGTATTTGACAAATACTTTCATAAGCACAGCTTGTGAAAACTGTTGCTAATGGAAATAATAGCTGGAGAGTTACAAGGAGAGTGCAGGAGAGTGCTTAGGCTGGGCTGGGCTAGAGAAGCAGCTCTGCTGTTCCATGTACAACTGAAGTGGTTAGCACTGGCATGCAAGCGTGACCTCATGATAAACTCATTGATCCTTGTCCCCCACAGCAAACTGCTGGCTAAGCTGTCAGCTCATGGCTTGGATGCCAACACTCTGCACTGGGTTAGGAACTGGCTGGAGGGCCGAGCCCAGAGAGTGGTGGTGAATGGTGCCACATGCAGCTGGAGGCCGGGCACTAGCGGTGTGCCCCAGGGATCAGTGCTGGGCCCCATCATCTGTAACATCTTCAGTGATGATCTGGACGAGGGCATTGAGTCAGTCACCAGCAAGTTCGCAGATGACACCAAGCTGGGGGCTGATGTTGCTGGGTTGGAGGGCAGAAGGGCTCTGCAGCAGGACCTCGACCGCCTGCACAGATGGGCAGAGTCCAAGGGGATGGAGTTCAACAAATCCAAGTGTCAGGTGCTGCACTTTGGTCACAACAACCCCATGCAGAGCTACAGGCTGGGGTGGGAGTGGCTGGAGAGCAGCCAAACAGAAAGGGATCTGGGGGTGCTGATTGACACCTGCCTGAACATGAGCCAGCAGTGTGCCCAGGTGGCCAAGAAGGCCAATGGCATCCTGGCCTGCATCAGCAAGAGTGTGGCCAGCAGGAGCAGGGAGCTCATTCTCCCCCTGGACTCTGCACTGCTTAGGCCACACCTTGAGTCCTGTGTCCAGTTCTGGGCCCCTCAATTGAAGAAGGACATTGAGGTGCTTGAGCATGTCCAGAGAAGGGCAACGAGGCTGGGGAGAGGCCTCGAGCACAAGCCCTGTGAAGAGAGGCTGAGGGAGCTGGGATTGTTTAGCCTGGAGAAGAGGAGGCTCGGGGGAGACCTTCTTACTGTCTACAACTACCTGAAGGGTGGTTGTAGCCAGGGGGAGGTTACCTTCTTCTCTCAGGCAACCAGCACCAGAACAAGAGGACACAGTCTCAAGCTTTGCCAGGGGAACTTTAGGCTGGAGGTGAGGAGAAAGTTCTTCACTGAGAGAGTCATTGAGTGCTGGAATGGGCTGCCCAGGGAGGTGGTGGAGTCACCATCCCTGGAGGTGTTCAAGGTAGGTTTGGACGTGGCACTTGGTGCCATGGTCTGGTCTTGAGGTCTGTGGTGATGGGTTGGACTTGATGATCTTTGAGGTCTCTTCCAACCTTGGTGATACTGTGTGTAATACTGTGTGTAATACTTGCTAGGAACTAACCACTTAGCTACTTAGAGCCAACAGTCTATCCCCAAGAGGAAGACTGATGTATTTCTTTATTTCTTTTGCATATCATAAGGACAGTATTACTGACCAGAGACTTATTAATGAGTCTGTGAGCTGGGATGATCGTGTGCGATATGTGCACATGGAATTGTATGTCCTATTTCTTATAAATAAAATTCCCCTACTAGTACTTCATTTGTTTTTAAAGTGTGTAATATTACAGTGACCTGAAAGTTACTTACTTTGGTTTTGTCTGTTTCTAAAAGTGTTGTACAGCGTAAGAGACGGAAATCCAACGCCCTCGGAAAGTTTTAGCTATCAGGACTTCATGATAAGGAAAAATCATTCCCTTTGATAAGATGTATCTTGTGTTATAATAAGTGCTTTGTAGCATTGTTGAAGAAGGGCAAGAAGCAAAAGAAGCATAAAGATAGACGTGCTTTATGTTGTGTTCATTTGAAAAATAGCTATTTTTATCTTCCTAAGAAAAAATAATATTTTATAACACATATGAAGTGCTACTGCATTTGAATAACCTTGTTCAAAGCCTGTGAGATAGAACAGCGTACGACAGCTACCGAAACTGCCTGTGTTCTGCAACTGTGTTTTCTGCAGTTGTGAGGTTGATTCTCAGCTAATCAGCCAAGTGCTCCTTTGCAATACTACAGGCAGAAACAGTCCCACAGGAAGTGGTATTTGTGATTCAGTAAACGGCACCTTGCCCACTGAGTCAGTGTTGAGCCAGTGTCCGAATGTGTTTCTGGAGTGTGGAATATAAAACTAAAGTTCTGACTGTTCGTGGCCAATGGGAAATTCACTGAACTATTGACGAGAACAGGGACATTAGCCACAGCATCCCAGATTCCAGACAAGGATAATTACAACTTTCCCCCACTTGCTCCACTGGGAGAAGAATTCTTCTCCTCTAAGCTTGTATATTTTTCCTGCTCTTAGCTGGTCACCGTCCTCCAGGCATGTTGGAAGGATGAGTGGCACGACTCAAATGTGCAGTCTCTCCTTCAGTAGGCAATGCTGGAAGTGTCAGGCTTGGCACCTGCAGTTTTTCAGTCCTGTGACTTAGCCCACTTAGTCTTCTGGATGGACACCATCACTGGACCTTGTCTGAGCATTTTCCAGCTAGTTTGATTTTGGAACTGAGGCATACACTGTGCCATTTCCAGTATCTTCCTCCTCTCAGGACCTATGATCCAGTAGATGTGTATGGTAATTCAGAATACCCTTTTCTAAACAAAGCCTTAACTTACGGATAGGAATTGAACAGACCTCTCAAAGTTTAATCTGAGGATGCTCTGCACATGTGACTTTTCCTACTGGCGTTCACATGTCCAGTACAGAATTGTTCTATGCACAAAGGGTTGTCTGTTGATTTTTGGTTGGTTGGTTGGTGGTGGTTTTTTTAAAACCCTGTTGGTATATAGAAAAATAAATCCCAACTTTACAATTTAAGAAAAGTAAGTCCTCAAAACAGATAGCTAATGTCATTTATTGACACACTAATTTACATTAAGGTTTGTGCTGGCAAATGTTGGTACCTGGATTTACAAAGTAAAGCCAGAAGCTGCTGTGAAGGATCATAGCTTCAAATCTGAATTTCTCCTACGTGCAATTTAGGTGCTGCAATCCTTCATGCAGTTGATAACATAGTGCTCGGAAGCGTAAATATTTTTTCACATTTAACTGTTCACAGTAATCTTTTTGTCCTTTTCCAGGGTTTAGGATTTTTTTTTTTTTTTTTAGTTATGAAATATTATCTACCTGCATTTGACATAATTTTACTGACATTTTTAGTAGGACTCTGTGTAACACTGGTTTGTGACCCGCATGCATTATTCTTAAAATCATTACTAGCTACATATAGATGGTTCAGAATTTGTAGCAGGAAGATGTATTTTGCACCATTTATTTAAATTCTGTGATCTGCATGTAATAGTTAACTGATTTCTGGACTTATGGAACATATTAAACAGTAGGTAACTCATTCAGAAGGGAGGTGTTGTGGAGTTTGCCGACATGTGAGTACCTTCATTTATGCTGAGAATGTGTTTAAACCTTAGATAGATCATTTTAGCATGAAAATGTGTTTCATCCAGGATGATACAGTAGCTTCCATTACAGAGAAAAGGACATAAGCATGCAAAATTCAGATCCCTTAGCACGACAATAGCAATTCTGAGCACCTGTCAGAACTGGGCTTGCAGGTCCAAGCACCTTTGTTCTTGAAGGCATAAATCCTCCTCATAGCGAGAAATAGGCTGTTACTCAATGTAAGAAATGGTGGCAAGATTTCATTGTGAAACACCGTAAAGTTCTCTTGATGTCACATAAAGACCACATAAATCCTGTACAGCACACCAGCTTATCCTGGTGTCTCCCCTTCCCCTTCCTTTATCTTTCCTCCACCCTCCAAAACAAAATTTTCCCCTTGATCATGAAGGAAGTGAGTGAGCCTGGATGCTATCCCATGAGAGAAAGCTAGAGGAAGGGCTGGGTCACTTAGTCAAGCAAAGGGGAGGAGAAGGAAATGGTCAGTGAAAAATAAGGTTGTACATGCAGGGCTTAGGACTAGAATTGTTTTGAAACACTTGAAACACCTCTAAAGAAGTGAGCAAAGGGGATAATAGGCAAATATATTTAATCATATGCAATTAGTAATGGGAGCTTTCAAAATGGGTGGCCTCGTGTACGACCAACTGCCAGTAACATAATACAGAGTACCAGTGACAAGTGGTGTCCCTCAGGGGTCAGTGCTGGCACCAGTGCTGTTTAACATCTTTGTCGGTGACATGGACAGAGGAATCAGTGCACCCTCAGCAAGTCTGCAGATGACACCAAGCTGTGTGGCACAGTCGACTTGCTAGAGGGCAGGGATGCCATCCAGAGGGACCTGGACAGGCT
>VWZE01025394.1:273976-290622 GCA_013396675.1 Eubucco bourcierii | reverse complement strand
TTATTCTTGGTCAGTCGTAGAAGGGGGGGGGGGGGCGGGAAAATCCCGAACCATCACAGACAGCCTATAGTGTAATTTTCTCTATTAAAATATTCTAATTAACCTCAAACCAGCACAACTTTCTAGTTGAAATAAAAATCACCACCAGAAAAAAAAACCCAAACAAAAAAAAACAACAACAACAACAACAACTAACCACTATACTCACTATTACAATTACTGCAAAACCAGAAGGGAAAACTATTTCGTGATGATCAGCAAGTATTAGTTTACATTTCATAGCAGGATTTTTTTTTTTTTCATTAAATGAATGAGGAAAATGTCTAATGTGGTTCCCTCTGCAGAATAAATTTAATACGAGGTGATTGTTTTCAGATATCACTGGCAAAGTCGATTAACTTCACAGGTCAGTCACAGTGTATTTCCCAGATACCTGAAAAGAGGGGACTCAGACTCTCAAGTCTGTGAAAAAGTGCACAGGCACCGCAGTGCCTGTGAGAGGGAATCGTAGCTTTAAGATCATACGTAACATCTCTTGACATCAACTGCATAGACACCCAATTCTCTGACTTCTGCTCCAGACCAGGAACTGGGTGGTCCTCAGCCCTTTATCTCACCCACTGTCTGACTGGCAAATACTAATTCTTCACCTGGATATCTAGATACCTGGGATAACTTCCTAGTAAACAGAGATAGCTGGATGCCTAAGACTGGCATCATCCTCTAGAAGTGCCTGCTCCTCTGCTTCTGTGTTGTCTGCACAGAGAAAACTTAAATAGTGTTTTTATACTAGAAATAGCATTTAGAAAATTAACATCATTTTTACAGGAAAGAATAAAAGAGTTACTATGCATGGCATGAAATAGGCAGTTGCAATAATCAGGATCCTTTTTTAGCATTGCAGTGTGGGATTGAGCTAAAAAGATTTCCTCGGTATCCTTTGCGGTTGGAGCCAGGGGACGTTTATGTGACAGTATGTTCTGTATTTTCCCATGACAAAACGAGCTTATACCTGCCAATATTCTAATGAAGAAAATGGTAGGAGTCCAAAGTGTCCATAAAACCATCTGTACATACGCTGGCAGCCTGGTCTATACTGTTCACACCCAGATCAGCTGCTGCCTGCAAGTCCCAAATGAGGCTAGTCTTCATGTGGATTGCTGTCGTATCTGCACTGAATTCAAAGTGCCCAGCTTGTGCTTGATTTGCTGCACAAAGAACATGGAACTTCTTTGGGTGCAGGTAATGACTGCTTGTTTTACATTCCTGAATGACCAGAAACCCAATGTGCTGCATAGGCAGAAATCTAGTAAGTTGTTGCCAAAAGTCATCGGATAGTAAACTTTTGCTAAATGTAATTAAACTGACAGCATGTGTGGAAGAGAAATGTCTATCATCAAATGAGAGACCTGGTTGAGTGAAAACAATGGGAAAGAACAGCTACTTTACTGTAGCTGAGTACTTGAAAAATGTTCATCAGTGTACTGAAAGTGTGTAAGGTCTGGGAAGAGCTGCAAGGAGTGGCATCCGCCTGAGATGTGTCAAAAACAGGGACACTGAAACTTGATGGGCTTTATGGATCTGAGTGGAACATGAGACAGAAGGTATAAAAAACCTGTGTGGAGGTTATATATATATATATATAAAAAATCTGTGTGGAGTTTAGATGCTGACTAGGCATGGAAGATAAAATCTGTATTCACTCTACTGTTTTACAAAGCAATTATTTCCCGTTAAACCAGTGTAGGTCCAGTATATCAAAACCAATGTAAGGTCACTTTGTAACGCTCCGTGAAATGCACAGGGCATGTCAGTATGTGGTCTTCTCTCACACATACACCAATTTCAATACTTAACCTCAATTCAAGACATAGTAAGTCCCAGGAGTAAAGATTTCTCCTTAAAAATCACTGCTTTAAATTGCTTGTTGGTCACTGCTGGGATTCATCATGCAACTGCAGCCCCTCTGAGGCAATTCATATCACTGAGATGGAAAAGCATATTGAATGAGGAAGCAAAGAAATGCTCATGCAGTGCAGTTCACTGTGCTAGCCTGCTATCTGCCACCCAGCATGACATGTGGAGGTGGTTAAGAGTGCAAAGCAGATGGCACAGACCTACAGTGCAGCAGACCTCTGCACACAACAGGTGGCATCAACAGGATGCAAGAAAATCATCCATGTCCTTGTGGACTAGGGAGTGCAACAGCAAAATTTCAAGAGATAGATAACTAGAGGTTGTGCCACCTTATTAATAGCCAGTACTTGTCATGGCAATTGAGCATCAGTTGAACAAGTTTCAGAAACAAATTCTGCATGTATTTCCCCATTATTTGATCTAAACTTATATGGACAAATGTCACTGGTTTTGGGTTTTTGTTTGTTTGTTTGTTTGTTTTTCAGAAAGTTGGATAAAGATCCAAATTTACAGGTGAAGATGATTTTTGAAAGCCTTTCACAGCCTATAATATAATTTTCTCTATTAAAATATTCCAATTAGCCTCAAACCAGAACACTGCTACCTTGTCTTTTTTCAGGCTACTACAAGTGATCTGTCAATATTCCTAAATGTAATTTTTTTTCATTCACTCCTTGGCAAGATCTTAATTTGTTACCGTTTATCTACAGTTATCCTGAACTCTAACTGCAAGACTTACTTTTTGTCATATTCTGACAGAAAGAAAAACAATTAAAGGGGCCATACTGTTGAAGAGTAATTTTGGTATGTTTTCACTATGCCTCATATTAGAGTCATTACTGAGATGTCATAGAATCATAGAATGGTAATGGGATGGTAACAGAATGGCTTTGGGGTTATTTTTTTGTTTATTTTGTTTTGTTTTTCTGTTTGGTTTTATGTTTGTTTGTTTTGTTTTGTTTTGTTTTGCATTGTTTTAAATTGTCTTAAGATATTAATCATAGAATCATAGAATGGTAAGGTTGGAAGGGACCTCAAGGATCATCCAGTTCCAAACCCCTGCCATAGGCAGGGACACCTCCCACTAGTACAGCTCACTCAAGGCCTCCCCCAACCTGGCCTTCAACACCTCCAGGGAAGGAGCAGCCACAACCTCCCTGGCCAACCTGTGCAGTGTCTCACCACCCTCACTGGAAAACTTCCTCCTAACATCCAGTCTAAATCTCCCCTCTGCCAGTTTAAACCCTTTGCCCCTCGTCCTGTCATTGCAAGACCTTGTCAATAATCATCATGTCAGATGAGAACATCTCACTGTGATTCCTGGGAGGGAGTGAAAGGAGAGATAATAAATAAAATAATGAGAAATTAAATAAATGCAAATTATTTTACAAAAACATGGTGTTCTAATTACAAATATTTTAATTGCAAGTATCTATAATAAGAAAAATAATTAGCAACGAAATTATGCCTGAGGATAGACACTAACAGCAGTCAGAAGCTATCTCATGACACTATCAGTTCACAAGATAAACCCTAAGACAAGCATTGGGCGTTCAGCAATTATTTTCTCCCTTTTTACTTTCCTTGCTTGTGAGGTATTAAAGCAACCATATTTGCAGTCAAACCTTATAATATCTGCTAAGGTAGTCTGACATGCAGATTGAGAGGGTAAAGATACAATCCCTACCTCAATACATGCAAGATCAATATTCCAGCCATGTAGTAAGGAGAAAGGTATGAGGCTTTAAATGACACTAAGCTGGGGGGTGATGTTGCTGGGTTGGAGGGCAGAAGGGCTCTGCAGCAGGACCTCGACCACCTGGACAGATGGGCAGAGTCCAAGGGGATGGCATTCAATAAATCCAAGTGTCAGGTGCTGGACTTTGGCCACAACAACCCCATGCAGAGCTACAGGTTGGGGTCAGAGTGGCTGGAGAGCAGCCAAACAGAAAGAGATCTGGGGGTGCTGATTGACACCCGCCTGAACATGAGCCAGCAGTGTGCCCAGGTGGCCAAGAAGGCCAATGGCATCCTGGCCTGCATCAGCAATAGTGTGGCCAGCAGGAGCAGGGAGGTCATTCTCCCCCTGGACTCTGCACTGCTTAGGCCACACCTTGAGTCCTGTGTCCAGTTCTGGGCCCCTCAATTTAAGAAGGACATTGAGGTGCTTGAGCGTGTCCAGAGAAGGGCAACGAGACTGGTGAGAGGCCTCGAGTACAAGCCCTATGAAGAGAGGCTGAGGGAGCTGGGATTGTTTAGCCTGGAGAAGAGGAGGCTCAGGGAAGACCTTCTTGCTCTCTACAACTACCTGAAGGGTGGTTGTAGCCAGGGGGAGGTTACCTTCTTCTCTCAGGCAAGCAGCAGCAGAACAAGAGGACACAGTCTCAAGCTGTGCCAGGGGAAGTTTAGGTTGGAGGTGAGGAGAAAGTTCTTGACTGAGAGAGTCATCGGCTACTGGAATGGGCTGCCTAGGGAGGTGGTGGAGTCACCGTCCCTGGAGGTGTTCAAGGTGGGTTTGGACATGGCACTTGGTGCCATGGTCTAGTCTTGGGGTCTGTGGTAATGGGTTGGACTTGATGATCTTTGAGGTCTCTTCCAACCCTAGTGATACTGTGATACTGTGATACTGTGCTTGGTAAAACCATGAAATTACGTTTTGGGCACACTATCACCTGTTTAACAAATTTCTGAAATTATTTTTCACAGGTTCTCCCACCTAAAACTAGTTCAGTAAGACACATGGGCACGTATGAAGTTTGTGTGCTTCCACTGCAAGCAGTGCACAGGTAGATGCAGGGAGTTTTAGCTTTTTCGGTTCCTATGACAAAACATTTCTTATCACAATATGCTTGTAAATCCCTTAACAAGCCATGTGCCAGTCTCACCTTGAACCAGTATCTATAACTCTAGTGTCAGTGTTCTGGAACACGCCAAACTCCTTCCTTCTCCCCGCCCTCCCAGCGGGTTTGAATGGGGAGGAAAAGTAGGTGCAAAAACTGCTTTCTACACCCACCCTGTGGGCTTGAGGGGGGAACAGCAGCAGTTGCCTTTCCCCACAGGTGTGCTAAGCCATGTGGCAACCCATGATGGGAATCAGGCTGGTGGCTGGCTGGGTCTGAGCGCTCAGTATGAATTGGCAAACGGACACTTTGTCTAGAAAAGCATAAATAGAGCAAGGGAGAAGGTGAGGGGTTCCTGCCTTAGAAGGGTTCCTGCCTTAAAAGAGTTCCTGCCTTGACAGAGCTCCCGTTTTTGACCATCCTCGCTTTTGGACGGCTCCTACCTTTTTATATAGCTCTCAGTTTTGCACCATCCCTGCCTTTGGACACCTCTCCCCACTTTTGCACTGCTCTGTGCAAATTTGCAAGCTTGGCAAGCCCTGGGGTCTTTTGAGAGAGCTGCTGGTGGCACCCAGACCTGGCTACTCTCAGACCATACTGCAACCGATTTCCTCACTGCTATTCCAAACTGGGGAGACCTGAGCACTTTGGCTCTCCCCTGTCACATCTGAGGCAGCATCACTTCCATGAATCCCTGTCTTGTGGAAGCCGTGTCTTGAGATATTTCTGACTTTGGTGGCTTTTCCACCTACCTTGGGCTGCTGCTGCGTGGATCCAAACCATTGGCTTGCAGTGCCAGAAGGCAGCCAAGCCTCAGAGAAATGCAGCAAGGGATCTTACCTATATACCAATACCTATCTCACCTCCATGAGTTAAACCTGCTGGTCCCTTATTCTTTGCTCAACCTGATTGATAGTGGAGTGAAACTGTGTTTATAGCTTAGCCTTTTCCATTTCCTGTCTTCCTAAATCTCTAAATTTGTCCATTACATCCTGTTGAAGAATTCCTGATCGAATTAGAACCTGTAAATGAATCTAAACTGCTTTTGTGTATAGTGTGGATGCAGGGCTTTCAGGATAATAAAATAATTCTATTTTTATAATTCCTGACTCAACCACATCAATTCCCTGCCTCCACAACAACCAGGAATAACCCATGCAGGTAGTCAAATAGGTACTGTTCACTGAAAAAATTCAGAGGTCAATTCTCATTTTTTTAGCTTTGGCATTTTTTTTCTCACATTTGGTTTATTCATGATCTTCACCATCTGTTTATTTGGATTAGACCTTGAACTAGTATTGCTGGAGATACTTGTGTCTCCCTGTCCTCAGGGAATTAAGCAATCTGCAAATTGCAATGTTCTTGTAAGATTATTTTTCACTCAATTTTTGCTAATCTGTGGCTGGATTAGAACCACTAAGGCTAAAATGATACCATTTTCAGAAAGCACAGTACCTTAAAACTTACTGTGATTTCATCAGTCTCTCAAATTACCATATGAAATGTTTCACCAAATTAGATGGCTGAAGTGTTAGAGCCTTAGTGTGTATTTTCACCACACATGCAGAACCAAAGATACATCTCACCTAATTAGAGGCTCCTCAGTCAAGACCATAAGTGCCTTTGGTTTTCACTGAGGCATTCATACAGCTGTATGAATCAGTTTTTGGGAAAGTCTCTTTGGAGTGACCTCATTAATGTTTATAGATATATAAAGGGTGAGTGCCAAGAGGATGGAGCCAGGCTCTGCCCAATGACAGGACAAGGAGCAATGGGTGGAAGCTGAGGCATAGGAAGTTTCATGTAAACATGAGGAAGGATTTTTTTTTTCAGTGTGAGTGTGCCAGAACCCTGAAACAGGCTGCCCAGGGAGTTTGTGGAGTCTCCCTCTCTGGAGATATTCAAGACCCACCTGGATGCATTCCTCTGTGATCTGGTATAGATGATCCTGCTTTGGCAGTGGGATTGGACTAGACGATCTTTCGAGGTCACTTCCAGCTCCCAACACTGTGATTCTGTGAAAGTCCAGGAGTCATGACTGTGCTCTTGGAAGTCACTGGCTTTCTCACACTCAATGACTAGTTTCAGGTGGATAATGTCAGTGTAGGGTGAAACTATACTTTTTTTATGTTTCTCATGTCTGTTAATAACTAGTCATCATGTTATCACTCCTTTTTTGGGTAGCAGAATGGTGGGGATTTTGATAAATCAGAAGAGTAAAACCAAAGTTGCCTTTAATGCAGTCTGAAAAAAGGCTGAAATACCCTAATCAAAGATCAAAAAGAAGGATGAACATAAGATTTCAAGGCTGATGCAGGTATATCTGAATATGGAGTGTCCTCAGTCCTTCCATGGCATTGGGAGGTAGTGTTTAGGTCACTAAAATAACACTTGAGACCTGAAAGTCAGGTTGTTAGCTGTGCTTCAAAGGGGAAAAGGAGAATGGTCATCTGCTCTTTCAGAAACCTGTGCATGGCTCTTGTTTGTCTCTGGAGCTCATTCTAAAATGCAAAATGCATCATCATCAGGTTTATGACTTTTACAAGGTCTGTCTGGACAAAAATATGACTGAAATGAGAATAATATGGTCAAAATGAGAATAATATGGTTGTGGTGCCAGAACAGTGAGAACAGTAATAATGATAGCCTCTCTGTTTATTATCTTCATAATTTTATTCTCACTATTATACCAAATAGTATAATTTATTGCAGTATTATGACCTACCTTTGAATGATTATATAAATACATATTTTATATTGTTCAGGGATTTCACATATTTATGTTTTCCTGATTAAAATAAATATACTGTGTACCAATAAGAAGAAGGTCTCAGATGAAAAAGAGAGCAAATTTCTTCTGCTTGGCAGCTATCCATCTGAGATCCAAGCAGGGTATGAGAAATGCATGCAAATGTGACATCTGCCTGTTGATTTCAGGATTTCTATGTATCATCTATTAGAGCAGCACTTTGTTAAGGTCCTTTGCATCCTGGTCCTGAACTATGTGAATGTGGACTTCACAACAGATGAATCTAGCTTTAAAATACATCCAGCTTATATAGAAATAATATCTTGGCTAATATGTCTCAAATACTCTCCAATTTCAGAGTAAAAAGAACCTGTGTTCATTTGTCATCTAAGGATATTAAAGCACAGGTCATTAATGGCATTCTTAGAGCTTAGATATATCCTTTCTATAAAAGTATTAAAAAAGAAAAAAATAAAGTTGTGAACAATTTAACTAACCCATAATAAAAAAATTATATTTGTAACTCAAATAAGTCTTCATATAGCAATCTCTGCTTTGGGTCCATTTCACAAAAGATGGACCTAGTCCTGAGAATATTCAAACATACAGGTAATTCATACAAGCATAGAATCATAGAATGGTAAGGTTGGAAAGGACCTCAAGGATCATCCAGTTCCAACCCCCTGCCATAGGCAGGGACACCTCCCACTAGTACAGCTCACTCAAAGCCTCCTCCAACCTGGCCTTGAACACCTCCAGGGAGGGAGCAGACGCAACCTCCCTGGGCAACCTGTGCCAGGGTCTCACCACTCTCACTGCAAAGAACTTCCTCCTAACATCCAGTTTAAATCTCCCCTCTGCCAGTTTAAACCCATTGCCCCTTGTCCTGGCATTACAAGACCTTTTAAGTAGTCCCTCCCCAGCCTTTCTGTAGGCCCTCTTCAAATTCTGGAAGGCTACTATAAGGTCTCCTGGAAACCTCTTCTCCAGGCTGAAGAGCCCCAACTCTCTCAGTCTGTCCTCATAGCAGAGCTGCTCCAGCCTTCTGAGCATCTTGGTGGCCCTCCTCTGGACCCACTCCAGCAGTTCCATGTCCTTCCTGTGCTGGGGGCTCCAGAACTGCACACAGTACTCCAGATGGGGTCTGATGAGAGCAGAGTAAATGGGCAGAATCCCCTCCCTTACCCTGCTGCCCACACTGCTCTTGATGCAGCCCAAGACTCACTTGCTGTTTGGGCTGCACTCACACTACAGGCTCTTGTTGAGCTTTTCAGCACCCCAGACCCTCAGGCCCTTTTCTTCAGGGCTGCTCTCCAACCGTTCACCACCCAGCCTGGATTTGTGCTTGGGATTGTGCCTACCCAGGTGTAGGACCTTACACTTGGCCTTGTTGAATGTCATGAGGTTGTCTCGGGTACACCTCTCCAGCCTGTCCAGGTCCCTCTGGATGGATCCCTGCCCTCTAGCAAATTGCCTGTGCCCCACAGCTTGGTGTCATCTGCAAAATCGCTGAGGGTGCACTGATTCCTCTGTCCATGGAATTCCATTCATATTAAACCTGTCTGCAGTACTCAGTGATTCTACTCATAAAAACCAGAAGCCAGCTTTTTCACTTGATCAAACACTTACAAGATCAAAGTGTGTGTCTGAATTGCAAAATATCTTAATACAGTGTAGATTTTCATTTTGTCTTTGGGAAGAAGTCAATCCTGATATTGTTTTCCAGACCAGATTTTTAGAAATTAATCTTCCATGTTGGCAAACAAGTTTAAAGGGCACTAATAAGCTCTGGAGTGTCTTTAGAGCAATCTTTTTATAATGGAGATAAGGTACATGGTGACCTCAGTCATAATTCATGTTAATGAAGTACATATTCTAAGCTCTTGAAAGGCACAAAACATTAAATGTCTTAGAACAAAAGGCTCTGGCATCCTAAAGGCAAATTTTTAATATTTTTGAAAGCTATTTCTAATCCAGTTATATCTGGCACATACATATCAATGTATTTTAAGTAATGTTTGGAAGGCTGCTGTAACACAGTTAAAAGGTAAAAGTCGAAAAGGTAAAGTTAAAGATGTTAAGCAGTCTCCAGAATATATGTGAAGCTTAAATCAGAACTAATGTTTTAGATATATGTGACTGCACATGAACAATGAATTTCATGCTTATATCTTTCAGTTTATCAAACCATGTGTATGTCTTTCCTATGAGAAAATTGTTAGGGAATTTGTTGCAGTTGTTTGGTTTTGGTTTGTTTCTTTTTGCTTTTTAAAGCTGAGAATAAAATGATAAACCTATTGCAAATAATACAGCTTTGTTTTCAGACATACTCAGACAGCATTAACCTGGCCGTGGTCTCATTGGCTGTTGTAAAGCTTTCGCTGCATCATAGAATCATAGAATCAATCAGCTTGGAAGAGACCTCCAAGATCATCCAGCCCAACCTAGCACCCAGCCCTAGCCAATCAACTAGAACATGGCACTAAGTGTCTCATCCAGGCTTTTCTTCAACACCTCCAGGAACAGTGACTCCACCACCTCCCTGGGCAGCCCGTTCCAATGCTAATCACTCTCTCTGTCAAGAACTGCCTCCTAATTTCCAGCCTAGACCTCCCCTGGCACAACTTGAGACTGTGTCCCCTCATTCTGTTACTGGGTGCCTGAGAGAAGAGACAAATTCCCACCTGATGACAACCTCCTTTCAGGTAGTTGTAGACATCAATGAGGTCTACCCTGAGCCTCCTCTTCTCCAGGCTGCACACCCCCAGCTCCCTCAGCCTCTCCTCACAGGTCTGTGCTTCAGACCACTCATGAGCCTTGGTGCCCTTCTCTGGACACCTTCCAGTACCTCAAAATCTCTCTTGAATTGAGGGACCCAGAACTGGGCACAGTACTCAAGGTGTGGCCTGACCAGTGCTGACTACAGGGGAAGAACAACCTCAACGCTGTGGTAGTCCTGAGGACATTTGAAATATCACTCAAGAACTGTTTTCTGCTGAAAAAGATCAGCCTTTAGCTGATGAAAGAATAAGGAATCATCTGTGTTCATAGCTGACCTGGAATGTTTCATGAAGCTCTGGTAATAAGAGAAGAAAGAGGTGTGGTACATGTGTCAATTAGTTAATACCTTTTTCTCAATGGCACTGATTCCATCCTTGCTTCTGGACTGGCATATGTCTAAATTATTTTTGCTAGTAACATAAGATTAACCACCTGTTTTTGACTGACTCTGAAGACACACCTTTTCCATAAGGCAGGTGTGCATCACACATTAGCTGGCAGTGTGTCCTCCCTCACCCAGCTCTGAGAGGATGGGCATCTTGGTGTTCGTGAAGGTGCTCAAAACCCACAGCAGTATAAGAGAAAGTGGCACTGTTTCCAGGGCATCTGGTCCCAGCAGAGTATCCTGCTGCAGAGACATGTATTGGAGTGCCCAGCCACACAATCTGTCCTTCCAGAGGTCAAAATATTTGTTTGCCCCTATAGACAACAAAGGATGGTTTAACAGTTCTTTTATTGAACCAAAGTGTTTACAGTAACAGTCATGTTTTTGATAGTGGTTCTCTGAGATGTTTTCAATCAGAACTGTCTTTCTTAGAACATCCCTGACAAAATGTTTTCTATTGGCAAGCCTGTTCCTTGACAAGTTCCTTAACACTGAAAAGGAAATAGTGACAGTGGGAATTTGAAAAATAAAGGATGACATATAGAATCCTAGAATCATCTACAATAGTTGATATCTCTTGGCTTCGAGCACTCAAAGGTACTTCAAAACTGTACCTTTCATTAGGCCTCCTTTTGTTTCTAACTTCCTGGTATTTATTGACTTTGTTTCAAATAATAGCAAAAGCATTATGAGTTTTAGAGTACTATTAGTTATGTTGATAATAAAGGGAAATTGGCAAATACAAGAACCTGAGCAAATACAAGAAAAAGGCATTCCACAATATTTTGCCCTTAAAGATGTTGTGAAGGTTTTGGTTTTGTTTTGTTTTGTTTTGGGTTTTTTGGTTGTTTTTTTTTTGAGAAGCTATTCATACAGCTGAGAAAACAAACTATCATGTGCTTTACACTAGTTTGAAGTGCTGATATTCACATAAATTGAGCTTTGCTGGTTTGGAGTTGCAGTCCTTATTTCTGTCTTAATCAAACAATTGAAAATACCAGAAAAATGTTTTATGATAAACCCTTATCTGTGTCCATTGCACACTTCAGAGCAGGCTGCTCCCATAGAGAAAAGCTGTACATGATTACCTGTCTTTTTTAGGCCAGCACTGCACTAAACAGTACAGGTGTTCATTCCAAATTACTTTTCTTTAGGGGACAGAAGTCATGAAAGCAAAAAAAAATCCAGCCTCCACAGACATGTAGGGAACTGCACCTGTATCTTTCTAGGGATCAAGCCTCTCAGCACCTGTTTCGCAAAATCATAGAATCATAGAATCAGTCAGGGTTGGAAGGGACCACAAGGATCATGCAGTTCCAATCCCCCTGCCATGGGCACGGACACCTCACACTGCATCAGGCTGTTCAGAGCCCCACCCAGCCTGGCCCTAAACACCCCCAGGGATGAGGCTTCCACCACCTCCCTGGGCAACCCATGCCAGGCTCTCACCACTCTCATACTGAAGAATTTTCTCCTCACATCCCCAAGGATCATGCAGTTCCAATCCCCCTGCCATGGGCACGGACACCTCACACTGCATCAGGCTGTTCAGAGCCCCACCCAGCCTGGCCCTAAACACCCCCAGGGATGAGGCTTCCACCACGTCCCTGGGCAACCCATGCCAGGCTCTCACCACTCTCATACTGAAGAATTTTCTCCTCACATCCCCACCTCCAGCTTTGCTCCATTCCCCGTAGTCCTGTCACTACCTAATATCCTCAAAAGTCCCTCCCCAGCTTTTTTGTACCCGCCTTGAGATACTGGAAGGCCACAATAAGGTCAGCTGGGACCCTCCTCTTCTCCAGACTGAACAGTCCCAACTCTTTCAGCCTGTCCTCATAGCAGAGGTGCTCCAGCCCTCTGAGCATCCTCGTGGCCCTTCTCTGGACACACTCCAGCATGTCCACATCTCTCTTGTAATAGTGGCTCCAGAGCTGGATGCAGTACTCCAGGTGGGGTCTCACCAGAGCAAAGTAGGGGGGGAGAATCCCTCGACCTGCTGGATGCTTNTTTGCTCCATTCCCCGTAGTCCTGTCACTACCTGATATCCTCAAAAGTCCCTCCCCAGCTTTTTTGTACCCCCCTTGAGATACTGGAAGGCCACAAGAAGGTCAGCTGGGACCCTCCTCTTCTCCAGACTGAACAGTCCCAACTCTTTCAGCCTGTCCTCATAGCAGAGGTGCTCCAGCCCTCTGAGCATCCTCGTGGCCCTTCTCTGGACACACTCCAGCATGTCCACATCTCTCTTGTAATAGTGGCTCCAGAGCTGGATGCAGTACTCCAGGTGGGGTCTCACCAGAGCAAAGTAGGGGGGGAGAATCCCTCGACCTGCTGGATGCTTCTGATGCAGCCCAGGCTCTAGTTGGCTTTCTGGGCTGCAAGTGCACACTACTGGCTCGCGTTGAGTTTCTCGTCCACCAGCACCCCCAAGTCCCTTTCCTCAGGGCTGCTCTCCAGCCGGTCACTGCCCAGCCTGTGTTTGTGCTTGGGATTGCCTCGACCCAGATGCAGATGGTGACAACAATGTTTTTGTCACAAGTCACAGGCAAAATGGACAGTGCAAGATACTTACAGCCTCACATTTCTTACAAACAAGCAACCCAAGCAAGTAGCTTGAGATGGATTATGGTCTGATGAGATTATCACAGGACTGGCCCCCTGGAGCATGTACCACATAAAGGTACAGATCTGGTTGTGATCCAAAACCCAAATGAAAGCTCCAATTGCTGTCTCTGATTTAGAACAAATTGGTTTTCAACAGAGTTTGAGATTTTCATTCTAATTCATTTTTTTTTAATGCATTTCTGGGACATCTGATTGTATCCCTCTTGTGAAACTGCAAACAGCAACAACACTAACAAAGGGCAATGTCAAAGCTACACACTCCAATAACAAATGTGGGGGTCAAATCATTTCTACACTCTTCAATATTCTTGTCATACACCAGCTCCATGGGATGGACAGTGGATCTATTTTGTTCAGCTTGGGGTCCCGTATCACTGATACCTCCAGTCCTGATTTTCTAAGTGAGAGCTGTGAAACAACAAATACATTTCATTTTAACCAGGAGATTTATGTCCTTTTCCTTGTTTCTGGCTGCAGGTTTGTACCCTCACTGTGCAGGTCAGGAGGAATAAATAATTTTTTTCCATTCTACCTCCTGATTTTCAGTGACAGAAAAGGCTCTCCGGGTGGCAGAGCATTTCCAATGGCCTTGAGGAACCAAGATTGTATATCTTGTCCTCCAGCTATTACTTACTTGTGTGACAAGTCCAGATTTGCTTCATCTGGAAGTTAGCCTCTTTCCTTTTTTATCACTCACCCTGTCCCTGAGTCTTCTTTGCACAATACCAGTAATAATTTTACCACTTCTTACAGATCTTGGATAAATAGATGACATGGTTTGAGTTCCAGGAACCAGTCCCTGAGGGAGTTCACCGAAAAAAATTTGATGATGAACAAGAATAATTTCAATTTACAGTGACATTTTGAGACCTATCAGTTAGCCATCTTTAATCACTTTAAAATATCCCTTGCAGAGCTTTAAAATAATTTTAATTTGTTAATTAAAGTGTCATGTAACATCAAGTCAAATGCCTTCTGTAAGTTCAACTCAACACTTTTACCATCTCCACTGATTTTATGACTCATAAAGAAACTATTTAAATTTTATCTCCATAAACTCACACTGACTGAAAAACTACAGTTCCATCTTTTAGCTTTCTACTTACTAAGTCTGTAGTATCCACATCATCATTTAGCATGAAATATTTCTCAAACAAGCTTCTTCATATGCTTTGTCTTACTTTAAAACTGCTTACGTTTAAATAGGCATCTGTAACTGAGCTACTTCTTCCTTTACCTCTTCCTTTGTTATTCTTTCACAGCCTTATTTATTTTACATTCCCAGTTTTTAAGTGCTTTTAATTTCTTAATGAAAGCTTCATTTAAGGTATATATAAAATTAGGCAAAGTACATTATAGCATTATGATTATTAAATATCAGTTGTGAGGACTACAAATGCTTTCTAGCTAGAAGCTAGAGAAGCAGAGTTGTACTTTTCCTTTCAGTTTTAGTCCTCACATACATGTAGATAAGCAATTGCTCTTTTAAATGTAGCTACTGTTCTGAAAAATCTCGAGTCTGTAGTAGAAAAATGAAATTATGTCTGCACTGTATACATTTTTTTTTTGCACAGGAAGAAGTTGAATGATATGAACTGTTAATTGTACCACAAAACATATTTAGAATCAGAACCACAGAATCAGTCAAGGTTGGAAGGGGCCACAACTAGCTCCAACCCCTCTGCCATGGGCAGGGCCACCCTACCCTATATCAGGCTGGCCAGAGCCTCATTCAGCCTGGCCTTAAACACCTCTAGGGATGGGGCCTCAACCACCACCCTGAGCAACCCATTCCGGGCTCTCACCATTCTCATGCTGAAGAACTTCCTCCCCACGTCCACTCTGAATCTCCCCACCTCCAGCATTGCTCCATTCTTCCTAGTCCTGTCACTACCTAATAGCCTAAAAAGTCCCTCCCCAGCTCTTTTGTAGGCTTTTTGTAGGCTTTTTCTAGACCCCCTTCAGATACTGGAAGGCAGTATATTTGATATAAACAAAGCACAGTTTTGAAAGCATTATCTAGCTTTACCTTTGCCATCAAGCTTTTTATTCTTAAAAATTTGCAGATCTTCAAATAAATTATCTCCAACTTTGTAATCTAATTGATGATTCCTTGCTTGGGCAGAGATCATAAATGAACTTTTGTTTTGAAGCAGATGCGTTTTAAATGTGGATAATACATGAAGAATTGGAGGAAAAAATGCATATATGTATATATAGAATCATAGAATCATAGACGGTAAGGTTGGAAGGGACCTCAAGGATCATCTAGTTCCAACCCCCTACCATAGGCAGGGACACCTCCCACTAGTACAGCTCACTCAAGGCCTCCTCNAGCCCTCTGAGCATCTTCATGGCCCTCCTCTGGACCTGCTCTGTATGTGTATGTATATGTATACATATGTATATATATGTATATATATATGTGTGTATGTGTGTATATATATATATGTATATATATATATGTGTATATATATATATATGTATATATATGCATATATATATGTATGTATATATACATATATATGTATGTGTGTGTGTCCTGCCAACTCTGTTTAAATTATAGCTATCATTAGCAGAAATAGAAGCTGATTTTCACAGTCAAAGTAGAACAAACCATGTGGTTTCAGTTCTGACTGGTTTGTAAATAGGAAATAATAAATTATCCTAGCATGGCAGATAATGAATATCATTAAGAAGGAAGAAAATAAAAATCACCAACAACAAACCAAAAAACCTACAACTTTCTTTCTTGCATCCTAGTTGATTTTTACCTTAAACAGGTGCAGTGATCTCTCTACTGGTTTTGGTATTTAATTTTAGTGTTTCAAAATCTAGACTTAAAATACAGCAGGTGTACAGCCACACATACCTATCAAATTAATAGCTGCCTGTAGGTATACTGGAAGAACAGAAGGTACTGTGCTATCCAGTCATCTAAACACTGTCAAGTGAATGAAAGTTTCATAGCAGGAGTAAGTTTCAGCATTTCATAAAGTGAATTCTCGATCACTGTCATCCCTGGATGACTTACATACACCCACTTTGACACTGCACATTCTGGAAAAAAAATCAGGTTAAGATTTGTTGCAGTGCTTCTGAAGAGCGACACAATGTTGTTGTAGAATCATAAAATCATAGAATGGTAAGGTTGGAAGGGATCTCAAGGATCATCTAGTTCCAATCCCCTGCCGTAGGCAGGGACACCTCCCACTAGTACAGCTCACTCAAAGCCTCGTCCAACATGGCCTTGAACACCTCCAGGGAGGGAGCAGCCACAACCTCCCTGGCCAACCTGTGCCAGTGCCTCACCACCTTCACTGCAAAGAACTTCCTCCTAACATCCAGT
>VWZE01025394.1:194786-222343 GCA_013396675.1 Eubucco bourcierii | reverse complement strand
TCTTCCCTGGCACTGAGGTCAGACTGACAGGCCTGTAGTTCCCAGGTTCCTCCATCCGTCCCTTCTTGTGGATGGGGATCACATTGGCCAGTTTCCAATCGTCAGGGACCTCTCCTGTGAGCCAGGACTGGTGGAAGAACAGCTGCTTACTCTGTTGTTACCTCCATGAAAACCTCACACCATGTCCAGCAGTTTTCACACCGTGTTCAGCCTGGAGAAGAGAAGGCTTCAAGGAGACTTTATAGTAGCCTCTGAAGGGGGCCTACAGAAAGGCTGGGGAGGGACTATGGACAAGGTCTTGTAATGACAGAACAAGGGGCAATGGGTTTAAACTGGCAGAGGGGAGATTTAGACTGGATGTTAGGAGGAAGTTCTTTCCAGTGAGGGTGGTGAGACACTGGCACAGGTTGCCCAGGGAGGTTCAAGGCCAAGTTGGATGAGGCCTTGAGTGACCTATACTAGTGGGAGGTGTCCCTGCCTAGGGCAGGGGATTGGAACTAGATGATATTTGAGATCACTTCCAACCTTACCATTCTCTGATTCTATGATTCTATGATTCTATGTCCAGTAGTTTCTCATGCTTTGCTCACTTACCTATATTCTGCATATCTCAACAGACAACTGGGTAATGATAACCAAATATCCAAACAAATAATATAGAGAACCCCTTTACACAGATGGAAACGTGATGCAGAGATGTGTACTGTTGCTATGCCAATACCTGTGTAGCTTAACAATAGTCAGAGAGGAAATCTTTCAATTAATGCCTCATCAGAATAGAACCAGAGAGCATTGTCACATGAATAAGGTCAAAAGGGGACAGTAAATCCTGAGGGAAAAACCAGCACTTTCAGCATCACTGCTGTGCTTTAGTCTGATTTCCTGAGAAAAGAATTCTTAGCACCTCATTAAATGTGAGGTGGAGTTTTACTTTCTTCTTGCTGAATTTTCTTAGTAAATCACAATCTAGCAGTAAAAGTTTCATCAGAGTATTACCAAGATGTATTTCCACTATTATTGTATTTCTAAAAAGTCAACATGTACCCATATTTCACTTTTCCATTTTTCTTTTTCATTTTGTTTCATTAATTTGCCCATCTAATGCTCTAAAGATTTTATGACCACTATTTATATTTAGTGTCACGATGAAAAACTCTCTGAGTTTCACTACATGACACAGTAAATACAACCCAAACTCCAGTCTTCCCTTGCACTTTGTCAGAAGGTTGGGTAGCAACCAAATGAGCACTGCTTTGCAGCCCAGCATATGAAGCTTTATCCTTTTCCACAACGGTCACTGCCATTCTCAAGGTCATAGTCAATTACAATAAGTTACTCAGTTTGTTTGCAGCTGATTTGTCTCTCTTCTGCAGTCCATGGGTTTGTCCATTAAATAATCACTTGAAACTTCTCAAATAACAGCTTATCCTTGCAGCATTCCACAAGCAAATGGGTGAACAAGCATTTGACAGTTCTTCATAAAGGACTTATATGAGACTAGAAAAAAACAAATAGAAACATCCTGAGAGGAAATCTAAGATGATATCTTCCTCCCTTTTTCCCCTAAAAAAAAAAAAGCAAGGCATATCTTAAGATTTTATGAAGGACATACAGTTTAGTATTTTTTCTTTGTCTCCCTGAAGAAAAAACATTTTCAGAGACTTCATCCATAGATGCTTTTATGGATTTCCCTGGGGAAATCTCAGCCACTGCTGGAATCTCACTGATAATTTAAAAGTAGAAGCAAAACAAACTGTGCATGAAAGTAAAAACTGATGTCACAGCCAAACTAATACAGACCAAAAAAAAGGCCTTCCCTTATCAGTAACCTGTGTCTTCCCTTATCAGCTCTCTGAGTCTTCCTTATCAGACCTTCTTTGAATTTTCTTGTCGACAAGGAAAGGAAACACTAATTGTTTTTATAGGAACTTTGCGTTTTAGTTTGGTTTGGGGGGGGGGTTTGCTTGTCAGATGTCTCATAAATCAGTATCCTTGTCCCTGCTCCTTTTGTTTCAACCTGGGATTTACTAGGAAGTTTTCTGGAAACCTACCCTGAAGGAAATGTAACAGAAACAGGAAGGTAGCACTTTAGGTATCAAGAGAAGTCAGTGACTTTTGGTATCAAGAGAAAGACAGTGGCTTTCTGCAGTTCCTAAGAAACAAAGGTAGATTTTTTTTGTCTATTTATATCATTTGCCTGTCCTTTATTTTGCCTGGAGAAGCTCAAGGTTCACAAGACATCGTTGGTTCTTGGAAATCACATGTGGCCTTCTGAAGTTTTGAGCTATACAATAAAAACCACTTAGTTTGGTGGTGGTTTTTGTTCTGTTCTACCCATTTAAAAAAAAAAAAAAAAGGCAAATATGAAGTAAGCTAAAAATTTCTCTAGGATCTCATATATTGCTTAAAAATGGAATTATGTCTTTTTTTTTTTTTTTCCCAGACCTTCTGTCAGTTACCTATTGTGTTTCTAGGTGTGCACAAGGAAATACAAAGCGGTTAAACAGAGCTGCTGTATTTAGCCAGCAGAGACATTTTGGGGACCCTCAGACTACACCCTGGGATTCAAGTAGACCTGTCATTTCTTACTGTATCAGAAGACCCTCTCTCCAGCGTGACAGGTTGAGAGCAGTGGCAGAGACAGCGAGTGAATCAGTGAATCTAGTGCACATGTTTTATGAGGAGTGTCTGAGGGAACCGAAATGGTTTAGCCTAGAGAGAAGGTGGCTCAGGGGAGACCTTACTGCTCTGGGTATGTGCAATGAGGTTGCAGCAAGCTGGGGGCTGGTCTAACGACCTCAAGTTGTGCCATTAAAGGTTTGGGTTGGATATTACAAAAAAAATTCTTCACCAAAAGGGTTGTCAAGCACTGGAACATGTTGCCCTGGGTTGTGGTGGAGTCACCAGCCCTTGGGGTATTTAAAAGTTATGCAGATGTCATGCTTAGTGTGATGGTTTAGTGGTAACCTGGCTGTGCTAGGTTAACACTTGGACTAGATCATCTTAAAGGCCTCTTTCAACTAAAACAATTCTATCATTCAAAGTGTAATAACAACATCCAAAACCCCAGCTAATCAGTTTTCACATTTTTATAGCACAAGCAAAAGTTAAGCTCCCAGTAGCTACTATCTGAGATGTGTGAGAAATCGTTAAACCCACACATGAGTCCCACTGAACTGAATTAGGCTTTCTTGTAGTTCAAGATTCTGAGAACTGAGATTTTATGACTAAGGTATGTAGATTTTCTGAACTTCATTTTGAAATCTTTCCAGCTTCTCCTGTAGCAATATAACATTTTTAGGAGAAAAAAAAAAAAAGAGACTTTGGACAACAGAGTTGAATTGTTTTTATGTGATTGTAGATTTGAGGAGCTGGAGGGACCATTACATCATTGTACTGTTCTGTCAGAAATCTCACATCATTGAATTTCATCTGACTCTTGCTATACTCAACCTAACAGCTTCTGGGTTATTCAGTTACATAGAATATCTTGTGTGTATATATTGTATGTGTTCATATAGAATTGTAGAAGTGTTTAACACTGGAGTAAGGGTTAGGGTTGACAAACAAGAACATGCACCTTAAAGAACTGATAAAATATTTTTCCAAGGAAGAAATTCACATTAAGGCAATACACTGCGGTGGTTGTTTGTTTTTTTTCTCCTACAGAGCAATGTTAAGAATAGGAAATTAAGTCTTAATTTTAATCTGAACACTAACTCAACAAATCAGATAGATAAAAAACAAGTAGGTAAAAGGTAGTTAACTACAGTAACAATTATGTTCCCAATAGGCCTTCAATAATATGACTCCCTTGCTTCTCAAGGCTATTCTCAGTCTAGGGCTGTTAGATACCACCTGGGTAGATCTGAAGTAATATTAGGAACAACACAATAGGTAGAGAAAGGGTAGAAGAAAGAGCTAAATCATACAGAGGGTAAGAAAATAATTTTGGAGTTCATAGAAGTGACACGCACTCATTCTCTGTTGGTCAGCTGAGCTTGTAGTACTCCAAGCAGAAGGAGACAGGTAACCCAGCAGTCCAACCAATGCTAAATCATGTATGGCCCCACACACCTGCTGAAACCAAAGAAGATAAAATGATTCCTCATTTTATTGTGCATAAATGGGCTCAACAACATTAGCTCATTTATGCAAGATCTCCTCTGAACAGTGTAACTGCCCAAGATTTCTAGTCTGACCTGAGTCCTCAAATGAGTCTTAACTGGAAGCAAAACTTGTGTCAGCCTCAGAAATAACATTGCAGGAGAAACCTGTTTTCCCTCAGGATATCAAGCATCTCTCATCTCAGCATTTGGTCCACTTCTCAGACTCTACCTCTTCAAATATGTCCTTGTAGAGGTTTCTAGTCTACCACTAGTCCTGTCTTACTTTCTAGCTCCAAAACAACAACAACACAACAACCACAGGCTACTGATACAAAGATGTAACTCTCAGCAGCAAATATGTTGCTATTTCAAATTGAACTTTTCCCTTAACTGAATGGTCTCTAGTGTTAACTAAAAAAACTCTAGCTCTAGTGTCAAGTGATACTGTTAATACTGCTTCAGGCTAGTTTCTCCACAGGTTTGTGTTGTGAATAACTACCTGGAGAGGCCCAGAATGATTCCAAGCAGTCCAGAGGAGGAGATGTCAATCAAAGAATATGGATAACTTGGGATCTCCTGCTTGTTTTTGCTCTCTGTACTTTCCTTTTCCTTTTCCTTTTCTTTTTTCTTGTTTTTATCATTTTCTCTATTTTTATTTTATTTGTTTTCTTTTTTTATGTTTGTTTATTTTTATTTTTATTTTCCTTTTCCTTTATTTTTATTTTTATTTTCATTTTCATTTTTATTATTTTTATTTGCCTTTTTCTTTTTCTTTATTTTTATTTTTATTTCTATTTTCCTTTCCCTTTTTTTCTTTTTTTTTCCTTTTCTTTTTCCTTTTCTTTTTCTTTTTCCTTTTTCTTTTTCTAGTTTTATGTTTCTCTTTTTCTCCTTTCTATTTTCTTTTTTTTCTTTGTTTTTCTATTATTTTTCTTTTCCTTTTCCTTTATTTTCTTTTGCCTTTCTTTGCCTTTCCTTGATACATAAACTTGACTTTAACATTTAATTTGAACCCAAGCTTCTGAACCCACCATCAGACCTATATTATACTATATCAAACAAGGAAACTCCATAGAGCAGAAAGCTCTACCTTTGGCAGACAGGAATTAGCCACATTTCTCAGCCTCTGCCCAATTCTAGTACAAAGATTAAAGCTGATGGACTAAAGGATGGTTTATAAAAATACTCTCTAAACCAGGAACAGATCTTCACCTGCTACAAGTATTAATTTTGAAGGTGAAGGCACTTTGTTTGATGAAAGGCTGCTCTTGCAGTTAAAGATGTGGTTCTCATTGACTTAACAATACTGCAGTTTTCTGCCACATAGCTGAGATTCCACTTCAAGATCTAATTCCAAATTAATTCAGAGTGGTCAGGCATTGGAACAAGTTTCTCAGGGAAGTGGCAGAGTCACCATCCCTGAAGGTGTTTAAAATATCTGGCACTTCAGAGCATGGTTTAGTACACATGGTGGTATTAGCTCAATGGTTGGACTTGGTGATCTTAGAGGATTTTTCCAGAAATAATGATTCTATAAAAATCATTATGAAATTGTGAGGAAAAGAAAATTTTATACTAGCACACAATTACAATTTTTCTTTGCACCTGGAAAAATTACTGACTTATTGCAGGTATCTTTATGTATAAGCATGTTCATGTGTGCATGTGTAGCTTTGTATGTATGAACAAAAAATCTTTGCTTCCTCTATCAGAGTTAGGTCCTGCTTTCACAGTTTCCCACTGGAAAGGGTTAAAAAATGAAGGAATTTTAAAATCATGTACAGCCAAAACCATACCTCTGTTTGAAACCAAATTCCTATCATCTCATTATCTGTCACAGTCAGCAACAGGTGCTATACACCCCACTCCAAATAACTGACATTACATTCTTTCCAGCCTAGAACTACTGTGAAATATTGCACCTGAATTTGCAAAAGTGCTTAGGTACTACATGACAATTAATTGCAGTTTCAATGGGATTTTTAGGCATGCACTGACTGCATATAAACAACATATTGTAGCCCTCAGGTCAGGCTGTGCATGCCAGTCTGTGTCTCAGCTGCCAGAGTGAGATGCCATGCACATGTGCTTCTGTGGGGAGGGACAAGATGGGCCACGCAGGCTGGAAAGAAGCCCTGGGACTCTGCAGCCAAATGCAGAACTAACAACACTGCCATCAGGGCGACAAAATGCTCCATGCCTTCTCCACATGGCTGCCATGCAACTTGTGCTTGCAACAGTAAAACCTGTTCAAAGTCTGGTTTGGAAGGCAGTCTGGTTAGTTAGTACCATTTGGATTCCAAGTCTAAGGATAAAGATGAGAGCGTGTGAAGATCTTTGTTTATCATGTTAGAATTGCAAGTGGCATCTGTTTAAAGCTAATTAGATGCTGAAATTTTTTAATGCTAGCATATGAAGCAAGGATCAAATATGATGTTCAAAGGTAGAGCATACATCCAGTTTATTGCATAGCTATTGCCACAGAAATAGTGATGAATCTGTGTCTGTGCGAAGACAAACATATGTGAACTATGGCAAAACCTTCTCCGTTCTTACTAACTTTTGTTCAGTTGCTTGTTAATGAGTATTAAAATATAAAATTGTTTTGGAGAGGGGCTCTAATGCAATCTAAGGAAACAACTGTCTGTAAAATCCAAAACATAGAAAGAATATATGTTTCTGCATACAGCTTTCAAGCATGTTTTGAAAATGTAGCAAGGCAAATGTGGTTTATACCTATATGCTGTGGCAGAAATCCAATATTCATCTGCTGTTCATATTGCAAGAAAATGAGATCATTAAGGACAGAAAGAACAGCTGCTTTAATTATAACACCCTGATATATCATACCAGAGTTTTCATCATCTCATACAAACTCTAAGAAAATACTCCAGGGATTCATTTCTATCATCCTGCTTTTTCTCAGGAAGGAGACTATGTAAGAACACTCCAGAGCTCTTGCTACCTCGAGTGGTGCAATGCTGTGTGAAAGCTTGATAATGCTATAGCAGCTATTATTAATCTAACTTTTACAGTCTTTATTCCTCTTTCTGTGGTGGCAGCAGTAAAAGAAGATCTTTTTTGACAGCTGGGAAGCTGCCCTGCAGGCTTCACGGTCCTGCTGCAACACTTCCCCATGGATTCCTGCTGGAGAGCACTCGGTACTTACGCCTCCAGCTGGCAACAACGGTCTGCCCGAGGCACCTGAAGGTATCCCTCCTTTAAGGGAATGGCTGCTTTGTGTTTTAACAGATGCTATGCTTCTGGTAGCGGAGAGATTAGAGGGACCATTCAACATTGAATCAGTCATGGATCCTATTGATGTCAAGATTTCTGAAGCCATCATGAACATGCAAGAAAACAGCATGCAGGTGTCGGCAAAGGTACTGTGTGAGTTGATGAATGTCGCAAGCAGGAGAGAGAATCTCTCTACCCTTTTTCTGTCCTGAGTTTAAGGAACAGCACCCACTAGAAATTGCTTTTGGTTGTTTGACAGTTCACCAGATTGCCTTCCCCTAGTTAAACAAGCTTGAATTTTTTTCAAAAGGCAGTGTGTCAAGGAGAAAGATACCATTTAGTAAACTCCAAATTAATAGCTGTAAGACGTTTAAGGAAAACAGTGAGTGATGAAAATTAGCAGCAGCTCTGTAAGAAATATCCTGCAGACTAAGCTTGGTAACTTCTGTTTGTGTCTCATCTATGATTCTCCATATTAACTTCCAAACACATTTTGATCTGTCTAGGTCTAACTGAAGTAAAATGTGTTTGAGGTGAATACACAAAATGTTCTGTTTAACCTCCCTTAATAGCCACTCATTACACGGGACAGTCTTTGATTACCAGACCTCAGTTTTGTCTAGATACTGACATGAAGATAAATAGAGTTAATGATACCAGCCTCCTCCTTTCCATTTTTAGCGTGTCTATGTATACCCAGCTCACCACCACCTCTGAACCTCATGTTAATAAGAGCCTTCAAATTCAGTAGCACATGCTGTTGAGCCAATAGTCGAAAATTAATGGCTTTTCCTTAATACTCATCTGTGCACTGTGTCTCAAAATCCAAAGTCAACAGTTTGTCAGGTTCTCTGCGGTAGAATTTTCTACCTCCCATCGATTTCCCCCTCATCTGTTAGGTCCTGCTTGACTGCCATCTGAGCCAGTGAATTTCCATTGCTCAGAACAAAGCTGTTGCAGCTGGGAAAAATGGTGGGGATGAAAGGGAGGAGGTTGAGGTTAATATTTTACCTGCCAACCCAAAATTTGATGCTTTTTATGGCTCCAGTCCTACAGGTTGCAAAGAATTTCCTTCTAGATGCTTTTTCCCTTCAACCTACATGGAGTTACTCAGATTTTAAAAGCAGTCTATGTCCTACACAATGAGGCTTTCTTCTGGCAGCAGCAGTCAAGGCATTTAGCAACCAAATCCTCCCAGATATTTGGGGAATTCAAGGCTAGCTTCAGCAAACACAGCCCTTAACTCAAAAAAAAAAAAAAAAATTCACTGAAAACTCACCCAAGTCTCAGGTGTATTTACTTTCCCTTTTTACTTCCTCAGTTCTCACAGCTTTTCCACTAGTCAGGAAGCTGCATCCTCTGCCAAAGTCCAATGTCATCTTGGCACAAGCTCATATCACTACTCATTTGCAGCAGAGCAGACTGTTTGTCCTGTCCCTCAGAAATATTTTATTTGCTGCAAAGATCAATAAATCACAGTCATTTTATTTGCAATGTAAAGTTTTTCTTCTAAAAGAAACCTTAGACAATTTTTTTTTTTCAAGAAGCAGAAACCAGATTATATCAGTGAAATCACATTTATGGTATTTTTGTAGGTAACAAAGCTGTCTATCCTTGAGGCTCCTTTGTATTTCTCTGTAGAACATTATTGCCCTGAAATAATAGAATCATAGAATCATAGAATGGTAAGGTTGGACGGGGCCTCAAGGATCATCTAGTTCCAACCCCCTGCCACAGGCAGGGACACCTCCCACTAGTACAGCTCACTCAAGGTCTCGTCCAACCTGGCCTTCAACACCTCCAGGGAGGGAGCATCCACAACCTCCCTGGACAGCCTGTGCCGGTGTCTCACCACCCTCATTGCAAACAACTTCCTCCTAACATCCAGTCTAAATCTCCCCTCTGCCAGTTTAAACCCATTGCCCCTTGTCCTGTCATTGCAAGACCTCATCAATAATTCCTCCCCAGCCTTTCTGTAGGTTCCCTTCAGATACTGGAAGGCTACTATAAAGTCTCCTCAAAGCCTTCTGTTCTCCAAGCTGAAAAGCTGCAACTCTCATAGCCTGTCCTCATAGCAGAGCTACTGCAGCCCTCTGAGCATCTTTTTGGCCTCCTCTGGACCCACTCCAACAGTTCCATGTCCTTCCTGTGCTGGGGGCTCCAGAACTGCACACAGTCCTCCAGATGGGGTCTGAGGAGAGCAGAGGGGCAGAATCCCCTCCCTTGCCCTGCTGGCCACGCTACTCTTGATGCAGCCCAGCACTCGGTTGCTGTCTGGGCTGCATGCACACACTGCAGGCTCATGTTGAGCTTTTCATCAACCCAGACCCCCAGGTCCTTTTCCTCAGGGCTGCTCTCCAGCCATTCACCACCCAGCCTGTATTTGTGCCTGTAAATGTGACTTCCTTGCCCATATCCACGTTTTTGTCAAGTCCTACCACACAGAAATATTTTATTCTTAGAGAAAAGTCTAAGGAAAATGCTTTGTATTTTTGCTGTGCATTCCCATGTCATCTCAGATCTATAAGGAATATATATGAGCAGACATTGAATCAGTCATCTGTTGTCTAATTTTCTCCCCTTATACCTACTGACCACTTAGAGCTTCAGTGAAAACGACAGATACCTTGCTGGATGTAATGGGGTGCACGGAATGCAATTGCAGATCTAATGCAGTAGGAAAGCCACACTTGTCAATTATTCTGAGCCACCGCTCAGAAAGCTTCAGGCTTGGTGTCAAAATTGTGCTGTTTTCTCTTTTTTCAAACTTTTTTGTATCTTCCATGTCTCTCTAGCCACTGCAAAAGTGATGGCTGGGAATCACAGCTATTTTTTTCCATAAGTCAGTCGGTGCATTTTTACAATGGGAAAATGGTGATGCGCTCATAATGTTATGCCTGCAATACCCACATAAACCTGGATTGTTCTTCACAACTGACAGGGAGATTTTTCTATCTCAAAACCTTGTTCGAGGCCCTGTGATGATGTGATGGTTTGGGAGTTACCCACCTCCCCCCCACACACACTGTGAAAAATCATCCAGACTAGACTCAGCCAGCTGAAAGTTAAGGACTGAAGCTCTATTTGCAGCTTAGGTCTATTTGCAGCTTAGGACAATATACAAGCAGAGATATACACAATATATATGAATATTTACAGAAATATACAAGTTAAAAGGGAATACAGAAACACAACACCCCTCCCAGAAATCAGAGTCCCCAGGAGCGGCACCAACCACCCTTCGACCTTCATCCCTCTACCTTATCCCAGGGTCTGCACAAGGTGAGTTTCGAGGATCAGCAAGGGGGGTTAGAAAAAAAGTGATTAGTTAGGTTACTCAGCAGAGAGGCCAGAAGACAAAACCAGCAGCCAGAGAGACCAAGAGACTCTCTCCATTATCTATGCATGGCCAGCAGGGCAAGGGAGGGGATTCTGCCCCTTTACTCTGCTCTTGTCAGACCCCACCTGGAGTACTGTGTGCAGTTCTGGAGCCCCCAGCACAGGAAGGACGTGGAACTGTGGGAGCGGGTCCAGAAGAGGCCACGAAGATATTCAGAGGGCTTCAGCAGCTCTGCTATGAGGACAGGCTACAAGAGTTGGGGCTCTTCAGCCTGGAGAAGAGAAGGCTTCCAGGAGACCTTCTAGTAGCCTTCCAGTATGTGAAGGGAACCTACAGGAAGGCTGGGGAGGGACTATTGACAAGGTCTTGCAATAACAGGACAAGGGGCAATGGGTTTAAACTGGCAGAGGGGAAATTGAAACTGGATGTTAGGAGGAAGTTGTTTCCAGTGAGGGTGGTGAGACCCTGGCACAGGTTGCCCAGGGAGGTTCTGGCTGCTCCCTCCCTGGAGGTGTTGAAGACCAGGTTGGAGGAGGCCTTGAGTGAACTGTACTAGTGGGAGGTGTCCCTACCTGTGGCAGTGGGTTGGAACTAGATGATCCTTGAGGTCCCTTCCAATCTTACCATTCTGTGATTCTATGATTCTATGTTTGTGTTCTTGTTCTTATACCAGTAGAATTTGGGACAATTTTGAATAACTTTCCTATGAACAGATTCCTTCTCAAGGACTTTTCATTCATCTCATCTTCTTTGTGGCAGAAAAACCCCAGAGTTTATTTAATCCAAAATCCACCCCTCTCCTGTTACAAATGTCTGCATCAAATCGACCTGTTGTGAAAGTCATTCACAGAAAATTGCACTATCCTATTTTTTATCATAAAATTTATTTTTATACCAACTCCAATTTTATATTTACATTTATGTGAGAAAAAAAAAAATATGTTTGCTATAACACATGAGCACCTCTAATGTTGGAAAGCAAACATTGTTGCTCACAATTTTGCCTGGGTATGCACAGTCAATACATGCTTTCCAACACTATAAGTGTGTAAAAGTGAGAATGCATATTTTTATGTGAGTGATGAAGTCCTCAATTTCAGATGTGAGCAGAAAAATGCATCCTGGACTTCCTAATTCTCCATTTTTCTCCATTTTTATGGTTTAGCTGTCCATTTGTCACTTGACATAGCACTGAAGTACTGCTTTGTCCAATATTGTTGTCCTATAAATATGCACCTCCTATTCTAGACCTCCTATGTTCTTCTGAGAAATAGTCTTCATGGTTACAGTCACAATAATAAATAAAAGGGAGACAGGTCTCAAGGACCAGTGCCTGATCTGGAGGCCAAAGTACCACAGCTTGATTCATTTCAATACTGCTGAAAGCTACCTTCTCTGGAGCTGCTTCATTCTGCCAAGAGCAAGCTGGAGCAGTCCAAGAAAAGGGCAGTGAGTTAATAATTAATCAGTACAGACAGTCAGGGCTTATTGCTTCAGTTCACACCTTCTCTTTCATTTCCTCAGAAGACACAAGCCCTCTGTCTCCTGCTCTTGATGGCTGCACATCAATATTGAGACAGAGAATTATAGAAGTGCCACGTGTACCTTTATCTTTCTGCTTTCAGTGAAGGGCATACAGACTCGGCTACTTCCCAGTACCTGTAACTGCAGAACATTCCTGTTCTGCATCATTAACTTTTCCTGGTTTTGTGCTGATTGCAGTTGATTCTTTTAGCACAGGTCACATTAACCAGGTACTAGTATTATGTTAAAATCCTCCAATTCATCCTGAGGCTAGAAACCTTTTTTTTTCTTTATATTTCTCTGTAGTCTACATTCTGTACTGTTTGTCTGGAAGGTCTGACCACAAATCTCTAGGCTCCATAGGCTGCTCACCTTGTGCAGCTCTCACATCTCTGAAAAGCAGCCTCACAGGGTCCTTACTTTGCCTCAGGAAAAGCCATATTGCTGACAGCTGCAGTGTCTGGAGATGCTTTTCAAATGGGAATAATGGTCTAGAACATCAAACCTCAAGGTCTTTATGCTAGATGTATCTACATGGTCTGAATCAGACCCAAGTTTCCCTGCTCCAAAAAAAAGGCAAGGACTGAAGATCATCCAAACCAGTTTCTATGGCTTCATTTACATCTTCATCTACAGCCCTTCTGACAGAGTACCTTCTGCAAGCGAAACCACACAGAGTACAAAAGCAATCTCTGAGCTGACTCAGATGCTTCCCAAGACGTTATCACTTTATAGGAATGGTCTTTGCAATTTGGGTATACCCCAGTGGTGTACTCTGTAAGTTGCCTCTGGTAGAAGTCAGGTTGCAAAAGATTCACCTGGGGTTTTTTCTGATAATGTCTGAGAGAGAATCACAGAATCATAGAACGATTTAGGCTGGAAGGGACCTCAAAGATCATCAGTTCCTACCAGGGACATCTCCCACTAGAACAGGTTGCTCAAGGCCTCGTCAAACATGGCCTTCAACACCTCCAGGGAGGGAGCAGCCACAACCTCCCTGGGCAACCTGTGCCAGTGTCTCACCACCCTCACTGCAAAGAACTTCCTCCTAACATCCTGTTTAGATCTCCCCTCTGTCAGTTTAAACCCATTCCCCCTTGCCCTGTCATTGCAAGACCTTGTAAATAGCCTTCCTGTAGGCCCCCTTCAGATACTGGAAGGCTACTCTAAGGTCTTCTCAAAGCCTTCTCTTCTCCAAGCTGAAGAGCCCCAACTCTTGTAGCCTGTCCTTATAGCAGAGCTGCTCCAGCCCTCTGAGCATCATCTTTGTGGTCCCCATCTGGACTCACTTCAACAGTTCAATGTGCTTCTTGTGTTGGGGGCTCCAGAACTGTACACAGTACTCTAGGTGGGGTCTCACGAGAGCAAAGGGGGGAAATCATCTCCCTTGCCCTACTGGCCGCATGTGTTATCTTCATCACTAAAATCTCCTTTGTTACTTGTCAGTGACACCTCTTTGGTATTTGAACATTATTGTGCCAAACTCAGTGTTAAGCAACAGCCTCATTGTTTCTCAAGCAGAAGTTTCATATCCTGTATGTTGTTTCCTATGCCTCAGTTCATAGCCAACACTTAGTCATAGCATACATTTACCTTATTTTTCTTCTCCTTGAAGTAAGTCAGGAAGTGATATTCAGAGAGTCATAACATAAAAACGCTTGGCCAAAACAAGCGTGTATGGAGCCTTCAAAATCTTCCCATAAGTCTGTCAGTAACACTACCTTTGAGTCTTACTTCAAGTCAAAAAGTAAATCCTACATAATGTTCCATTTTAATAATATGAACATTTACTATTCGACATCTGCAGAGATTGCTCATTTAAAATAAGTGGAGGGAAATCTGGAAAACAGCAGAAAAAGTGTTAACACATTTTTCTTCAAAATGGAAAAAAATCCTAATCAGGGAGGTCATTCTCCCCCTGTACTCTGCACTGGTTAGGCCACTCCTTCAGTACTGTGTCCAGTTCTGAGGCCCTCAATTTAAGAAGGACATTGAGGTGCTTGAGTGTGTCCAGAGAAGGGCAACGAGGTTGGTGAGAGGCCTTGAGCACAAGCCCTATGAAGAGAAGCTGAGGGAACTGGGATTGTTTAGCCTGGAGAAGAGGAGGCTCAGGGGAAACTTCTTGCTGTCTACAACTACCTGAAGGGTGGTTGTAGCCAGGAGGAGGTTGCTTTCTTCTCTCAGGCAACCAGCACCAGAACAAGAGGACACAGTCTCAAGCTATGCCAGGGGAAGTTTAGGCTGGAGGTGAAGAGAAAGTTCTTGACTGAGAGAGTCATTGGCTACTGGAATGGGCTGCCCAGGGAGGTGGTGGAGTCACCGTCCCTGGAGGTGTTCAAGGTGAGTTTGGATGTGGCACTTGGTGCCATGGTCTAGTCTTGATGTCTGTGGTATCGGGTTGGACTTGATGATCTTTGAGGTCTCTTCCAACCTCGGCGATACTGTGATATTGTGATTTTCTCTATTTAAAACAGTCTGGTTCTATACAGACATGTTTGGCTACTCTGCATGTTATTTGACTGCCACACCAAGACTTTCCCCCTTTCATAAAGCCTAACCCAAAACTGTGTCTCTCCTTAGTAAGTGTTAAATCTACTTTTATCTGAGCTGATGGATGTGCCATTTTAACCTATATATATATATATTCCTTTTTGGCAATTACTTCAGCTAAAAGGATGAATGAGCTCCATGACATAGCAAACTACCTATGCATTATTTATAAGGAGGAAATCTTCATAAAACTACACCCAAGGTTTTTCTTAAAATAGCCTCTGAGTTTCATTTTAACAAAACCTCTTCATTTATCTATGTCCTTTACAGACCTCTGTGCAGGAAAAATATGATGGCATTTCAGGAAAAAAATCAATGCTCTTCTATCTGTGGATGAGAGAGTCAATGGAGCAGAGTCATACAGAGACACTCAACAGGAAACACCAAGCACTAGCACATGTCTAAATAACAATATGACTCGAGGCATTAGAGAACAAACTCTTTCTGCTGGGATTCAAAACTTTGAGTGCTCCTGGGAAAATGACTGTTTTTATACTATCTATAACCTAGTCCTGAGGTAGATCCCTCCATTTAGTCAGCTCGATAGACATCGTTCAGACTGCAGAAAAGGAGTCCGAGGGGAGACCTTATCGGTCTCTCAAACTATCCGAAAGGAGGTTGTAGTGACGTGGGTGTCAGTCTGTTATCCCAAACAACAAGTGGTAGAATGAAAGAAAATGGCCTCAAGTTGCACCAGGGGAGATTTAAATGGGATATTAGAAGAAACTTCTTCACTGAAAGGGTTATCGAACACTGGAGCAGGTTCCCCAGAGAGGTAGTTGAACCATCTCCAGAGCTGTTTTAAAGATGAATAGATGTGGTGCTAAGGGGCAAGATTTAGCACCAGATTTGGTAGAGTTAGATGTTCGTTGGACTCAATGATCTTAAAGGTCTCTTCCTAACAAAATGATTCTGTGACTCTATGTAATACTTCACCAACTCTATTGACTTACCTCATGACTTGGTCATATCCCTGACTACAGAGATCTGGTGCTCTTTCTGACACCCTAGGATATCCCATTGCAGCTTTAGCTGCAGTTCAGTGGAAAACTGTCTTGTATCAAGACAGTCTTAACAGATGTCTCAGTTATCCTAGGCCATCGCAAACTGTCATATATCACAGAATCACAGAATCAGTCAGGTTCGAAAAGACCTTCAAGATCTCCAAGTCCAACCTATCACCCAACATTATCTAATCAACTAAATCATGGCACTAAGTGCCTCAGTCAATCTTTTTTTAAGCACTTCCAGGGACGGTGACTCCACTACCTCCTTGGACAGCCCATTCCAATGCCAATCGCTCTTCCTGTGAAGAGCTTCTTACTGACATCCAGCCTAAACCTGCCCTGGCTCAGTTTGAGACTTTGTCCCCTTGTTCTGTCACTGGTTGCCTGAGAGAAGGGACCAACCCCCACCTGGCTACAACCTCCTTTCAGGTAGTTGTAGAGACTGATAAGGTCCCTCCCCCAACCTTCCTCTTCTCCAGGCTGCACACCCCCAGCTCCCTCAGCCTCTCCTCACAGGGCTGTGCTCCAGGCCCCTCACCAGCCTTGCTGCCCTTCTCTGGACACATTCAAGCACGTCAACATCTTTCTTAAACTGAGCGGCCCAGAACTGGACACAGTACTCAAGGTGTGGCCTAGCCAGCACTGAGTACAGGGGCAAAAGGACTTCCTTGGTCCATCTGGCCACATTATTCCTGATACAGACCAGGATGCCATTGGCTTTTTGGCTACCTGAGCACACTGCCAGCTCATGTTCAGTCAGATGTCGACCATATATATGCTGGTGTAAGAGCAAATATAGACAACCACATCCACACACCTAAATTTGCATTTCTTAATTTCAAATGGAATCCCTTCTCTAAATTCAGATGCAATAGACTACACCAATTGCACATAAAATGCAATTTGTTAAAAAGGGTGTATTTATACTGCAGATTCACAGCACATATAGTGAAATACCCAAATAATTTGTCAGAAATTACTCAGTACCTCTTAGTAGCATTGCAAAGAAAGTATTTCATGTGCTTCCTGATGCACCAAAAAAGAATGTAATGATTCAGGGCCAGGGCTGACCTCCCTGCTCCTCCAACACTAAAAGTGAGGGGAAGAGTAATGCACAAAACTCAGGGTTGAGATTAGGAGAGAAGAGTTTAATATAACGTGAGATATCATGAGCACAATGCCTAACTGTCTTAGCTAATAATATAATTAACATAAAAATACAATGCATTACTACCTCGCCTTAGCCTGTTTGCAGAAGTGGTGCAGTGAAGTACACAGGGAAAAAGAAACAGCATAAAACAGAAAACCAAACCCAGCTGACTACTATAAACAGACATTCGTACAAAGTTTGGTATTTTATGCCTTGCTACAGACATCCTCAAAAATGTGCATTGTTGGGGTCGTGAGATGTTGGGGTCACCAGATGATGCAGAGTTGGATGCACGCCCGGGGCCGCTAGGACTGGGGTGAAGGATAATGCAAGATGAGATGACCAGCTGATACCAATATGATACATCCAAGATTGCCCCTTTATTGCAGCAAGTAGCACATACTTATACAGGAATAGAACTGTCTGGCCACATGTTATTCATTCTCCCATTGGTTACATGCAGTAGTTCCTGAGACTTTCTCATTCTGATAAGCTCCCAGCCTTTAAGTCCACATAGCTACCTCTGTTATCTTGCCTGACTCCCACCAAGGGCAGCTATGCTGAGGTCCTCTCCCTCACCAGCAGTTCTTTCCCCTTGTCTTTTGTCCTGTTTAGCTGTCAGCTAGTGTAACCAGAGAATGAGACCCAATAGTGCATCTGGTCTGTAAGGCCCTTTACCAGCACTCCTTGATTTTTCTTTTATCAAAACAAGTTAAAATATAGTCCCTGCCACATGGTGGCCTTCCACGTGGTGATGCTGTGGCAGGGTTTTGCTGCTTGCATAGCTCCAATGGAGCAGGTTGTTTGAGAAGATGCACGGATGCAAGGCAAACCCTCCATGGCTCTCAGGAGGCCATCGGAGCAGCCAGCCCCTGGGCAAAGCAGGATCCAGGTTTAGGGGCTGGAGCAGTCCAATGGCCTGCAGTGCACAGCAAAGGGGTCAGCCCTTGGGCTGGAGTGGCAGGCTGGCAGGTCCTGGTGTTGCAACTCGTCACTAGGCCATTGCTAGGCCATCACCTAGATTCAGCCACAGTCAAATGGACTTGGGCTGGGCTGAGCTCAGGCGGGCAGCTGTACCCCAGTGCGGGGCAAGGCTGTCAGTCCCTCAGTGCGGCAGGCAGGCAGGGTCAGGTCTGCTGTTGGTGGGGGAGGCAAGTCCCCAGCTAGGCACAGTGCAGGACAATGCAAACAGGTAGCAGACAGAATAAAGGCAGCAGCAGCAAACAAACAAGTTGGGTAGGGTTTTAAGCATTTTGACAAGTGTCTTTGACCAATAGCAACAGATAACAACATCCCTGGAACCAATGCTAAGTTATTTCACCAAAAAAGGGAGATGCACATGTCCAGCATTGTGATCTGTGTTTACCAAAAAGAAGGGTGCAAAACAAACCCAAGTATGGTGTCTCTGTGGCAGACTGAGAGGTGCCAAGGCTTTTGTCTGCTCTCCCACTTCTTCCACCCAGGAAGAAGGGGAGGAGAGGAGGGGCAAGATGGGTATTCACGTGGGTGTTTAGAACATGTCTTGGATATGTATTTTAGGTATAATTTGGACCTTCCACTTAGTAGCCTAACAGTCACACACGGGAATTTAAGGAGAAGATTAAGTACTCTCACTTCCCCCTGAGAGTCAGGTTGTCACTTGTCTTTGTAAGCAAATACCAGATTGCTTAATTAATTGGCTAGATGGTATTTCATAGATATCTAAATAACCAGTACTGGTTTTGCAAATTAACATCTCTTCAATCAGAAGAAATGTAAGTAAACTTTTCTAAGTGTACCTGATGCCCCCAACATATACATTTGGCCCTTCAAAGTACACAGGATCACACACAGTCGTGTATAAATCCTGAATACCAATTTTAGTTGAGTTTTCTTCACAGAGGAAAAATAAGATGCTTTCCTACTGAAAAATTTAGTCTGTTACAAGCTGAAAATCATCTTTCCTGGTTGATTAAGTGAATTTATTGTCCAACAGTCCTCATGACCAGAGAGGTAAGAAACTCTTTAAAAAATCTTACAGATATTCTCAGATCAAGTAGTATTCCACTCATAAGTTAAAAATCCCAATGGCCATGTAACAGCTGACTTGCTGGACTTTGAGCAAAAACAGACCTGATGATTTGGCATAAATTTAGTTTGAATCAGTTTCTTTCAGCAATTTTGGAATCATTTTCTTTCAGCAAATTTTAAATCATTTGGGGCCTCTAAATTAGCACAGGGAAACCTAACCAGGAGCTAATTGCAATGTATCCTGAAGGCAACAAATGTCACACCATCCATAGCTGTTTTGGGACAGAACCACTCAAGACAAAAAAATTAACTCTGAAAGTGAAACATGAATCTTCCTGATCCCTGTTTCACAACATAGCTTCTGAGCTCATTATCTTATTTGCCACACAGGAAAAACTAATCTAGTTCTACAAACAGAACACAGGATCTGCATAGGAGTTTTCACCTCTATAAAGCTCAGTCAGACGTGTCTGGCATTAGGGTTTTGTAAAGTATATCTTATTTCCTGTGAATGAAAGCAAAATGTTGAAATAGTCAAAATACAATGGTCACCAAAAAAACAAACAATAAAGATCATTCCAGAACTGTAATGTTGGTGAGAAGGCAGACACAAGGATCCTACTTCACGAGAGCACTTGAAAAATTTAACGTCATGAATATTCTACCTTTCAGACGAGCAACATTTTCAAGAATCCATCTGGAATATATATTCAATACCCAGTAGTTATAAGTGTCCTCTTCATCTTTTAGCATCCACCAGATACATAGAATCATAGAATAGTAAGGTTGGAAGGGACCTCAAGGATCATCTAGTTCCAACCCCCTGCCATAGGCAGGGACACCTCCCACTAGGACAGGTTACTCAACACCTCATCCAAACTGATCATGAACACCTCCAGGCAGGGAGCAGCCACAACATCCCTCGGCAACCTGTGCCAGTGTCACACCGCCCTCACTGGAAACAACTTCCTCCTAACATCCAGTCTAAATCTCCCTTCTTCCAGTTTAAACACATTTTCCCTTGTCCTGTCATTGCAAGACCTTGTCAATAGTCCTTCCCCAGCCTTCCTGTAGGTCCCCTTCAGATACTGGAAGGCTACTCTAAGGTCTCCTTAAAGCCTTCTCTTCTCCAGGCTGAAGAGCCCCAACTCTTGTAGCCTGTCCTCATAGCAGAGCTGCTGCAGCCCTCTGAGCATCTTCATGGCCCTCCTCTGGACCTGCTCCAATACTTCCATGTCCTTCCACATGCCACTGAATTTTTTTTTCCAAATGGAAGTATGTGAAAATTTTTTAAACACTGAACATTTTAATACCTAGAAAACAAATACAGTAGCAGAAAATAATTCTCACTGTTGCCCACTCCATATTACTCATCCGTCTCCTATGGAAAATAAGAAAATTATACAGTTATAGGACTAGTTCATCACTGACTTTTTCTCTGAGACTACAAATAAATTACCAGGTAGGAAGAGCCGTGGGTAAGGATTATGGATGAGCTGTGATTCTGGCTAAATACCACATTTTAACAAAAGCTAAAACAATTATAAAGTAATTTCCACCACAAAGGATTTCTTGGAAAGACAACAATTAAAATGCTTTCAGATTTTAACTTCTACTATAATCACCTTCCTAAATGAAGGGAGTTTTAAGGTCCCTATATGTTTTAACACTTCTATTGAGTTAATTAATAATGCTTAATTATTAACCTGAGTTTCAATGTCAGGGAAACGTTCAACTCACTATAATCAAAATGGCAATCAAAGTCAGTTTAAAATATATGAAAGAGAGAATAAAGAGGATATAAAATACCAAGTATTGATTATATTTTATTTTATGTTTGTGAAGGTTTGGGAGTTCCTCACCCCCCACACTTTGTAAAATGACCCAGACTAGCACTCAGTCGGCTGGAAGTGATGAAGCTCTATTTACAGCTTTGCACAATGTACAGCAGATATTTACACTATATACACAATATTTACAGAAATATACAAATAAAAAGGTAATACAGCAACACAACTCCCCTCCCAGAGATCAGAGACCCCAGGAGGGGCTCCCAACCACCCTTCCACCTTCTCCCCACCCCTGTACCTTACCCCAAGGTTTGCCTTACGTGCAAGGTAAATTAGGACGATCGGCCAGGAGGGTTAGAAGAAAAGTGGTTAGTGAGGATTAATCAGCAGAGGAGTCAGAGCCCAGAAGCTGCTAGATCCCACCAGCAGCTCCCGTTCCAGCAAGCGACAGAGAGAGACTGACTTATCTATTGTTTTGATTAGTATTCCCAAACAATTCTCCAGCAAGTGTATGAGTGAAGTAGACATCATGATGTTTTCCTTTCACAGCCTATAGTGTAATTTTCTCTATTAAACATTCCAATTAGCCTCAAACCAGCACAATGTTTTTCATAAAACCTGCAATGTCTTTTCCAGGTTTTCCAAGGATGTGGCCAACCTAAACCAGCAACTGCCCTGAGATCTTCCCGTTCTGTCCCTGAAAACTTCAATACCCGGTTCAGGCCATATAACCCAGAGGAGCGACCCACAACTGCTGCTGGCACAAGTTTGGATAGGCTGGTAAGGCAAAAATATTCCATTTTATAATTAGTAGAAATGGCTTGATAATATAGAAGAGTAGTAACCTCGTTACTTTTTTGGAGGTGGGGGATAGGGATGGGTAGCTACTTCATAATCACTCTATATAGTTTTTATGACAGCTGCTTCAGCATTCAATAAACCTTTCTTTCTCCACTGGTACAGAACTGCATTTTAGGATAACAGACTCAGTTTTTCATGTATTAGAAATGTTAGAAGTGAATATCCTCTTTCCTGGGAGACTAAAACCCAGATAAGTCACAGCAGGCACTTTGCACCATAAACTTTCTTTGAAACAAAAGTGAACTACAGTTTTTTTTTTTTTTTTTTTTAACAACTAAAAAATTATTTAAAAAATACTTTTATTAAAGTCTTTTTTTTCCCAGTAAGTCCTTTAACATAAACAACTGAAAAGTCACATTAAGTCATTCCATGGCTTTAGTTAATTAAAAAATGACTGTCATTTTATTTCCGTTTGTCTAAAAATTGACTTTTATCAGCTAAAATTCAGTGATCAGTAATCTCACTTTCTTTGTTCAATCATTTTGAAAAGAAGACTTAACATTAGATTCTTTTCTTCACAACCAGTCATTGGATTTGCATTTCATACTTCGATGTCACTGCTATTTGCACATCTATAGATTTATAGCAGGCTAACTATGATAGCCGCTAATACTGCTTCAGCAATCCTCTTGAGGCAAAGCCAATGGGCAAAATTAAGGAGCTGTAAAGCACCTGAATCCAAACAGGCTGCACTGCATACTCTCTGCTTGCCAAGCTTATTGCTGAACATTTGCATGGTATTTGGTCTGTCTTGTCAAAGACAGTTGTGCTGAAGGCTGTAGCAAGAGTGAGGGGAGCAGAATAACCAGCTGAAAACAGCCGCCATTAATTAATTAGGGATATGAGGTTTTGGTGAACTGCACTCCTGCTGGGTGCCGAAATAGAACACAACAGAACTAGCTGCATAAGATCACAAAAAAGTCTTGCTATGGCTATGATCATGAGCCTAAAACATCTAGAGGTTCCTCTGTTACGCAGCTTAAATCACTGAGCAGGAACTCAAGATGTGCTAATTCAGATAAGGACCTGGATATCTTATTAGCATCATCATTCATCAAATTCCTCTGACAGTTGCAGTAGTCTTCTAGTTACTAAGTCTTTCCAATCACTTCTGTCTATGCTGTATCCTATCTACTGCATTCTGTCAAACTTTGTATCAACTGAGTTGCAAAATAACATGACATTTCTAGTCAAGACATGAGATTACCCTCTAGCAAAAACCAACATTTGTTAGTTCTCTGCTCTTCTGGAAATAGTGAAGCTCTATTATCCTAACAGGAGAAGCAGAAAATATGTTTACCTCCCCTGTAGACAAGATTTTCTACCACAGCAGGTTTGTAAGCCAGTGTAGCATCGCAGGCTAAAAATCTGACTGGAAATACTCAATCCATATTTGAATGGGATCTTAATTTTTACCATTTCACTTTAGATTCAGAGAACCAGTCCTTGTGTATTACTCTATGTAAAGGCCTGGATCTTAACCTAGATCTAGCCAAGGTCACCAAAGCCTGTAGGTTTCATTCATGCTCTGTCAAAGATAAAGTTTGCAAACAGAGAAAGGGGGACTAGCAACATAAAAAGGAAGGCTGACAGCAAAGTTCATCTCAGATTAGTTTTATAAGAACAGGTTAAGAATTTTTGCAGTGAAAAATACACAAGGAAAATGCTCCTAAACACAATGATACCCTTTTTAAAGTATGAGCTTCCAAAATTCTGAGCTGCATCCTGAATAAAGCAGAGTTGTCATTGTGCTCCAGCCTTTCAACTCTGTAACTAATGAAAATTGCCAATGCAGGTGATCCGTTATAACTCTTAATCACTTACAGACTTTCAAAGGGGAGCTTGACTCCATATGATTTAACTAGGTTTGTTTGTGCATGATTTCAGAAAAGAAAAAAAAAAATAAATCTTAGCATTGCTGCTCTCACCTTAAAAGGTATTTAATCCAAACAGCTGGTTGTTTTTCCTGCTGGTGATACTTTGAAAAATAACTGTTTATAGTCATAGTGATGACTGTAGGTATCAAATACATCTCCAAATGGTAATTATGCATGTGTTACTGTCTTGTTTTGCTGAGACTAACAATCCCTCCAGTTAGAGAGCCACTGACCCTAGTGGAGTGAGGAATTCTGTTTATGTGGATTAGAGCAGAAGGGCTTTTATTCAGAGCTGTAATCCCTTAGAAGCACTTGGTAAAGGTCACTGCCTGCAACTCACATCGACTAGGGTAATTTTCTCCAGAAAGATATAAACACAGCACTCCTGCCCCACAGGAACACCATTCAACCTGCCTACCTTGGATCTGTATCATTTAATGTGGTGAATCATTCTCTGAATCATGTATCTCACTTCATTATCTGTAGACAGAGCCTGGAGGACCAGCTTCAGGTAGATTTCTCCAAACCCTTACAATGCCAGCAGGACATCAGGAGCAGAACTTTCCCAGTCTGCACACTGACCATTTTCTATTACTAGCTTGATATAAATAAACAGCAATATCAGTATTTTGGTAGTAGTGTCAAACAGTTAAAGCCTTTTTTGATTATTACAGATGTAAAAACCAAGTCTTTCATTGTGAGTCAGCTGACTGTTCAGTGTTCTATTAATGCTTTTAGAAGTCTGTTCTGGAGTTTGTATTCATGAAGCACTGTTAGACCGCTTTAAACTGTCATCCCAAAGTCCAAATGTGCAGCAATGTAAACCTCAGAAAAAGAAACAAACAGTTCTGCTTTCATCTGTCTTTTGACACCATGTCCTCAGAAGAGTCCAAGTTTAGAAAATATTTCCTTTGCATCTCGATCTTAGACAAACATGTAGCATATCAGAACCAGTTTGTTAGGTTGGGTTTTGTTTGGTTGGTTGGGGTTTTTTTAAGTCCTGCTCATATCCACATTTAGAAGCTTTGTTCAGTTGAGCTTATTTTATTGGGTAGGCTGCACAAAGCATCCCTCATAAGAAACCTACACTGAAATCACTGAGTACTGAACCCACCTGAGATATGCTCCTACGTCCTTGCCTGGATTTGTTTTATTAATCCACCTATTCTACTCCAAGAGGTGGGAAATCAGTTTTCTTCTGCCATTGTCATATCTGTAACCAGTTAGGCTTAATAAACAAGAAATACATCAAAATAATTGTGAGAAATGTGAAGGGGGAAAAAAAAAAAGTATCTCCCCAATGCCTTGATATAATTGGTTTAAAATTAATCAGATGTTTTCAGTAAGTTATGTAGAGCTTGAGAGAGAGTCATCCAAGCATGTACGTAAAGAACCATCTAAGACATCCTAGATCATCTGAATCATGAGACAAGCAGATATGGCACTGGACTGGAGGAGACCAATATACTTCTGGAGCAGCAGTGAGGAGCTGGTTGAATATGATGCAGCATCTCAAGCAATTCAAGATACCTGTTCTCAGGCAATTAAATCTTCACAGCACAGGGCCTAAAAGTCAGGCTCTTTTTTGTGAAGTTAATAGAAACACTCTTTGGAGTGTGATTAACTTCATCTGTCACAGAGACCTCACATACCTTGGGAAATGAAAGGCTCAGCTGAGACAATCACCTGTAGATATGCAACACCGAGATGCCTCAAAGTATTTAAGACATCTAATTAAGGTGGCAGGTCAGACAGTAATTTGGGATGCTCATGCCCTGCTGGACTGGCAGTTGACATCCAGGTAGAACAGCCTAGAGAATGCTACTAAGTGGCTCCAAAGCAAGACAATAGAACTGGGACTTGGCTGCTCTCTGCAGGTCTCTGTGGTTGAAACTCAGATACACGAACGTAATTACTAAATGCTAATTGAGATGCCCACGGTCTTCAAGATGTCAAAATGTGAAAGTACAGTTACAGAACTGAATGGAAGATGGAATACCTCAGAGCTACTAAAACCACTTTCTAGGTCTATGTTTAGGTAATTGAATTTCACTCTCTTTCTCTACTGACTGTGACAGAAGCAAAAATGAGGACTTTTCTGATTTGATATCAAGACCTAGACACCATACAGATACCTGAGCCAGTTACCTAGATTCAAGTCTAGATGGCTGTAGTTTTGACTGTTAATGGAAAGAAGCAAAGGTCTTCATTCGGTTGTCCAATGTAGGCTCAGGCGACTGAATTGAGGACAAGCACTTGTAAAACACAACTGATCTCATCCTGAAGCATGCATTTAAACAGTTCAGAGAAATCATTCCATATTTCTCTACTACAAACTGCCAAAAAAAGTGACAGCTTTTTGTCTAGCAATTGCACTTGAAGTTCAGTGAGATAAATACTGTCAGAAATTAAATAATTTTAACCTCTAAGCTCATCTGCTTCTGCAGAGCATGAATGATCTAAGATTTCTCATTTAAAATCAACTAATTATAAAGACTTGTTATCTTCTCTGTAGTTGCCTGTTTGGTATAACCTGTGGTTTGTTTTGTTTTGTTTTGTTTTTCTGTTCCCTGAATCTGTTTCTCTCTTGCTACCCAGAGGACTATCTGGAGGACAATGCAACATGGTGTAAGCTTTGGTATTCTTATTCTTCACCTTCATTCCCATTTGTCTTTGCAATATTAGGCAAAACACTTATTTTCAGTTTCATCTTCACCAACGTTACTTTGCGTGTGTCTTGTAGGCTAAAATGCTAGCAGTTCTTTCTGTAATTTTGCATTCTGCCTAATTTAATCCTGTTCAATTTCCAGAGATGCTGGCTCCTTCCAGTATTTTGCTCCTACTTCAAGGATGATGCCTCACCCCTAGAAAGGACCATATGTATACCCTCAGTGAGCTAAAAGCTGGTGTAAGTGTCCCCATAGTCCCCACACATGCATATGCAGCAATGCAGGCACTGTAGTTGCATTCAGCTCCAAGTCCCGAGCCTTCAGATAGAACTGGAGCAATGCAAACAAGCTCTCAGGCCTTCCTGGGCGCTCTCCCTAGAATTGTCCTTTCATTCCAGTGGACAAACAATTGGGATTTTTGTGGGAATTTGGTGATGTAGATTCTCATATGTTTTCCAGCTTTGGGAATTTTCATGAATGTGAAAGGCCCCTGGTTTCAGACAGAAAGCCTCCTCGGCAGGATTCAGCACAGCCAAAGCGAAAGGCAGGAACAAAGCACCATGCAGATATGCGCCCTCTCACTTGTGAAGTACCTCAAAGCACTTAGCATAGACCTTTATATCCTGTTTCTTAGCGGGACTAATTAGTCTACAGAGAGCAGCACGCTGATCTAGTCACACCACCCCCCGCATTTGAGCTGCCTCCAGTACCTCTGTATCCACCACATCATCGCACAGCAAGGCAATGCCTTAATTCACCTGGAATTTCTCCCGAGAACATACTGCAGCCTGACCTGGCTGGACGTGTATGAAATAACTTCACATTTTCTTTCAAGAGGACATGGAAGCTTTCTTGATTTTCCACAAGGGAGCTGATGCACTATTAACCATATAATACATAATGCACATGCATACTATGGAGACAGGCAACTGGGAAATCTGCCGGAGCATTTTGCAAGTGATTTACATTCAAGTGCAGTACAGTGGTTGCATAGATAAGTGGATGAGCATGCACCCAGTCTGAAAAAGAAAACCTTTTATGCCTTTTACCTTGGGGAGGGGAATATGTTGTGTAACATTTTGTAGGAACACATTGTGTTTTATCTTCCCTCCTGCTTTCCTTAAAATAATAGTCAATAAAGTCCCCAATTCCAGGAGCAAAAGATGCTGAAACATTTTTCCAGGAGCAAAAGATGCTGAAATATTTTTCCAGGAGCAAAAGATGCTGAAATATTTTTCCAGGAACAAAAGGTGCTGAAATATTTTTTCCAGGAGCAAAACATGCTGAAATATTTTTCCAGGAGCAAAAGATGCTGAAGTATTTTTCCAGGAACAAAAGATGCTGAAATATTTTTTGCAGGAGCAAAAGATGCTGCAACTTTTTTTCCTTTTTTTTTTTTTTTTTTAAGATTGAAGGGAAACATATTTTAAGGG